>JACATO010000997.1:0-55197 GCA_018389105.1 Nautilus pompilius | reverse complement strand
GAGTCTCTCCACAGAACACCAGGTTAATTGTGTAATATTTTTGTTTTCCTGCTCGAATTGCTATTGATATTCGTAAAAGTTGAAGACTTCCCAGATTCAAGCAATTGGAAAGCAAACGTTGCGGTAATTAAATCAGTCCATACCGCGTTAGCTCCCTTTGGGAAGAGGAATTTCGCTGGCAAACCTGTTCAGCCTGCTGGCCGTTATCTTGATTAATCGAGTTTCCGAAAAGAAAGAGAAATCTGAAAAAAAAAAAAAAAAGAATAGAATTTCTCCGACACCAGCGAAGCTTGTGGATGATGAAGAACTTAAATTCTGAAACTGATAATAAAAGAACTGCTACAGACAGCATCCAGGCCGAAAAGGGGTATAGCTTCTAAACATCCGGTGTCAGATGTAATTTCCACCGGATGTTTTGTTATTTGTGTTTAGATTTATAATAATAATAATAATAATAATAATAATAATAATATAATAATAATAATAATAATAATAATAATAATAATAAATATTTATCCATCTATAATAATGCTAGAATAACATGCAGGGCAAAAGAGGGTTTGGGTGCTTACATACAGAAAGGAAAGAGTCAACTGAAACTCATCATGGAGAGCGGAAAGCTCGTGCTGTCAGCTGGTAAAGAAAAGGGAGGGAACTCGTGTCCTCCCCACGAACCTTTGCTTTATTTTAAAATAATCGCCGATTAATTCCCGAATTTCTGGCCTGGATATCTAAGCGATATGGTTCGGTGGTCGCGAAGGCAAACAGATTTACCTGTTTCCGCTGAGCTTAATTTCTGAAAGAAGATCTTTAAAATAAATAAAGAGATTTTAAGAAAAGAAAATAGACTAAAATGAGCGTAGCGAGTTGTATTTAACTTCGATTTGCTTTATGTTGAAATTAGTTGCTCGGCGGCGGGCGTTTTAGCTGTCACGTGATAGTTTTAGATCAGGGTTTGTAATTCCAATAAATTACCGACCGCTCTATTTACAAGTGGATAAAGTTGTATTTCTCTGCCTGCTTCGATGGTTGGCGCGTTTGTTCGGAGCCAGGTGGGCGAGCCAGCCTGTTAGCCAAGCTGATACCTGGATACGGGACTCACCAACAACAACCCCCTCCTCCTCCTCCCTGATTTCGGATTTTTTTTTCAATTCCGTGGCGCAGAAGGGTCCTGATGTGTATGTACGAACCACTGCTGCCCGACCGACGCTCGTTGTGCGAAAGGTTTGTAATAATACTTTTGTCGCGTAGCTGTAGATTGTTAATTTTACCGAGATGAGCACGAAAGGGTGAACTGTTGCTCAGACTGGCGCACGTCTAATGTTGCGCGAAGTTCGGTGGTTAGTCCACAAGCTTTACACGAAACTTACCCGCCTGTAAATATAACATTAATATCGCAAGATTAATAATAATAATAAAAAAACAAAACAAACAAAGCTGGCGTAAATAGCGGTGGTGATTTTACATGAATAGCGTATCCGTTTTTTTTCAAAATTGATACGAAACTAAGGCTGCGTAAACACTTACTAGCTCCCCAGAAATAGTAGAATCGCAATATATTTCTGCGAAGAAGACTGATACGAAACTAAGGCTGCGTAAACACTTACTAGCTCCCCAGAAATAGTAGAATCGCAATATATTTCTGCGAAGAAGACTGATACGAAACTAAGGCTGCGCAAACGCTTATTAGCTCCCCAGAAATAGTAGAATCGCAATATATTTCTGCGAAGAAGACTGATACGAAACTAAGGCTGCGTAAACACTTATTAGCTCCCCAGAAATAGTAGAATCGCAATATATTTCTGCGAAGAAGACTGATACGAAACTAAGGCTGCGTAAACACTTACTAGCTCCCCAGAAATAGTAGAATCGCAATATATTTCTGCGAAGAAGACTGATACGAAACTAAGGCTGCGTAAACACTTATTAGCTCCCCAGAAATAGTAGAAGAATGCAATATTTCTGCGAAGAAGACTGATACGAAAATAAGGCTGGCGCAAACGCTTACTAGCTCCCCAGAAATAGTAGAATCGCAATATATTTCTGCGAAGAAGACTGATACGAAACTAAGGCTGCGCAAACGCTTATTAGCTCCCCAGAAATAGTAGAATCGCAATATATTTCTGCGAAGAAGACTGATACGAAACTAAGGCTGTGTGAAAATCAGATATGAATTACAAGATTAGTGCCACGCGACTATTTTTGAAAGCATTAAGCCCTTTTACTGCATCGGTGCTGAACAGTTGCGTTGCCAAATTAAGCCGGGTTAATGCAAGATTAATTGTCTAACTTTAAATTATCCACTTTTTCTGACTGCACCAGGAAATGAATGCCGGGCCAGTCTGAGAATGTACTGCCGCTGTTGAGGGCGCTCTAGCCCCCCGTTAATATTCGCGCTTTCTGCGACAAAGCTTCTTAATGGCTCGGATAATCACGGAGAACAGAAACGCCGGCTTTGTTGCTGGCGTAGGCGGTGAAGGCGTGAGTTCTTCCTCCGTCTATCCAGTGCCAGTAATTCCATTTCAACGCCGTTCGAACCAAAACCGCATTAGCGTCTGGACAATGAGCCGTAAAAGGGAAAGTCCCGCGCCCGGTTTCCTTCAGTGTCGTTCCCCTTGTTGTTGTGTAAGTCATCGATCCTGGAGCAACGTCCAAATCCTCACGTTTCCCGACGAAAGACCTCGGGATTCGCGTGAAACGTCTCAGTGTGGGAAGATTCTGTCGCCTTCGCAACCCTTTTCGATGGGTTTCCCTAAAGCCGACGTGTTTATCTGCGGTCCGGAATAACAGCTGATTCGGTTACTAACCGTGTGGTCGCGGCGGTTATTTTCAAAGAGGCAGAAAGTCTCTCTCTCTCTGTCTGCTGTTTTCTCAAATCATCGCTCAGCCCGTCCGTAGACGTATTGATTTACGAAATGGAGAATTATTGCATCAGCCGTTTATCATCCAATTATTAAAGCAACTTAACGAATGACCCGTCTCTGCGGTGCCTGAACGCCCAGAGATATGAGAGGAGCCAAGCACAGACTGAATGAGCCAGAGCCGGGCCAAATACTTTAAATAGGAAACCCGACACCAACACCGTCTCTGGTTTACCGTTCTGCCGAGCGACTCTGGTGTTTCGCGTTAGAATTTGCACAGAACAGAATTAAGCACTTTCAGTTTCCGACCCAACTAGTAAGACACACACACACACACACACATATATATATATTATCTTCAGGCAATAAATTCGAACAGACATCTAAGTACGTTAACCATCAGACGCACGCTTCCCCGGTCACGGGTTTTATATTTCGGTTGCAGGATGAAGGCTCGTTATTCTTGCACCATCAATTGGCAGCAGAGCTCCTGCCAGAAACCTTCGTTTTCCCTGATGCTGGAGGAAACTCTCCACACCCTCCACCCCGACGATGACGACGCCGGGTCGGCTGGTGAAAAACACCGAGAAGATGGAGCCCGCGTCAGGGAGATTTGCTGAACTGAGCTAGTCCCCAACCTGGACTCGAACTACAGTCCTCAGCTTTAGCTAGCCAGTAGGCTAACCACCGGACTACCGCGCCGCCTTGAAGCGTTTTAAAAATATTAAACTCCTACGCGTTTTATTACCTTTAGGCAGAAACATTTCAGTAAATGTATACTTTCAGTACTGCCCAGGAATCTACGGACTATACCATAGCTCTCCTGTCAAGACGAGTACAGTTACAACCCTGCACCTTACACAGCTGTTCTTTGAGTTACCAGCGTTCGCATAGAGTACCTTTTCTGCTCTTACTTAAAAGAGAGCTACATTTTTTAAAAAAAAAAAAACAAACATGGCGGTCTCCCAAGTATTGATTTTGTGAGCATTCAATTATCTGTCTCTTAATATGCATTACAAAATTTGCGCCAGTAGGTTTAAATTATAAATAGGCTTAGCATTAGATGTGAGATAGATTTCCAGTCTTCATATGACTGATGCGATATGCACGTGACCAAAAAAGGAAATTCTGCTCTTCTAAAACCTGTTGGGAATGAACAAAGAGTTAGAAAGTTAGTTTTCCTTGTCATCAGTGTTTGAGGTAAGCAGACTCCCGAAACGGTTTTCCATATATATCATTTTATACACAAAAATCTACATATTTGTATTATTCAGATTTTCCATTATCTATAAGTAATTGTGTTACTGGAAGTTCGTGAATTCTATTCTTTATACTTCGACAGCCACTACGGAAGAAGTTTCATATTATTAAATAATTTCATTCGTTTACCCTACACTAAGAATTTACGAAACAATCACAACGCGGATAACTTACCTTGATAATTGTAAAAGTATCCGCTTTATCTTTCTTTTCTGTGGATGCGTTTAGGTTAATACTCAACTTCACCTCTAATGACTGACATAAAGGAACAGCAGAAAGCAATTTCTGGGTAGTATTTTACTTTGTCGCTAAATCTAGAAAGGAGCAGCTGTCATTTAAAGATGATGGTTCGGGTTTTTGTGTCGTGTAGTTAAAAGAAATGTAAGGTTTAGGGTTGGATTCAGAGCCAGTGGTGGCCTTTCGTCCAAGGTTTTCCTTAATCGCGCCGCTTAGACAAATAAAAGTGTAGGAATGAATGTAGGATAGAAATGCCAAAATTATTCTCGGGTGAGATCGAGACACTAGAACGTTTTTTTTTTACAGTATCGTAGAGAAGAAAGCTTCAATATGTTCAGTGGCGTGATGTTCCAGTAGCAGCTTCCGCATACAACGGAAGTCATCTTCCATTTTAACTGAGGGGCATGCGCGCTTGTACTCTGGTCGTCCACGGCCGATGCCGCCTCGAGGCCACAAGATTGTACACAGATTAAAGAAGCCAAATCTCCCCCGTATAATAACTCTTTAAACGTATCATGCTTTAATAAAGATGTTAGAATTGGTATTCAATTGCAGATTGCTCGATCAGAATTTCGTGCCATAGAGGTGCTATCCGCCGGAAGCCTCCCTCTACGTTACCGCAAGGCTCAGGGAGACAGACAAAGGGAGGAACGGGATTTTTTTAAAAAATGGGAAAAGCCTGAGCATTAATTAAAATTTTCGCGATCAGTTTATAAAAGACTTTGGTAACTTTAAGAGCAATGTAAACCCTAACCCCCCTTGGCATTTTTGTAATGAAAGGTAAACGTGGACGCCGTACAATTAATGAGACGTCGGGTTGACTTCATCTTTAATGGATGATAAACAAACCGAGACAGCGTCTTCACTTAATCCCTAATCACTGATACAAGGAAAGAAAACGCCATCTTTACGGTGTTTGTGGATTACCTCTCCCATATTTAATATCTTGTGAATACGACATGATTATGATATCTTTTTATCTCAGTGGTGGTCATTAAAGATGAAAAAAAGATAATTTGTGCACTAGATTTAATAAAGAAAGGATACTGAAGTATCTATCGGAATTCGGCTTGCACTCACTAGGCTGTGGCTGGGTTTTAATTATATGCCATGACCAGAACTACTTTAGCATTCCAGGTATGATATTAAAATGATATAGGTCTTAAAAGTAATTTTGAGTTGCCAGCATGGGAGCAGTAATAGATCAACTTTCTGATATCTACGGCTAAAAGGTACTAAGGATCCTAATTTAAAATTGAGTAAAGTCCTTTCTTTAAAAAATTCAGTACGTTGTAACTGAATGGAAACTAACAGAGGAATTTTTTGGCAGTGGCCATGGGGAATCAGTTTAAATTTGAAAGAGCGAGAGAGAGAGAAAGAGAGAGAGAGAGAGGGAGAGAGAGAGAGAGAGAGAGAGAGAGAGGATATATATATATATAATATATATAGATATAGAAGAGAGATAGAGAGAGAGAGAGAGAGATAGAGAGAGAGAGAGAGAAGAGAGAGAAGAGAGAGGAGAGAGAGAGAGAGCGAGCGAGAGCGAGTATAGAGCGAGAGAGAGAGAGATGGGAGATAGAGCGAGAGAGAGAGAGAGAGATGGAGCGAGAGCTAGAGAGATGAGGAGAGAGCTGCAGAGAGAGAGAGTGATTGAGTCGAGAGATGGATCGCTCGCGAGAGAGATGGAGAGCCTCTCGATCTCATTCGCTTTTCTCTACTCTCTCTCTTGCTCTCTCTCTCTCTCTCTCGCTAGATCGCTCTCTCTCGTCTCTTTCTCTCTCGCTTTCTCTTAGAGCGCTCTCTTCTCCTCTCTCTCTCTAGGCTCTCTCTTGTCGCTCTCTCAATCTCTGTTCTCTCCTCTCTACTTCCTCTCTCTCTCGCTCTCGTCTCTCTCTCTCTTTCTCTATCTCTGCTCTCTCTCTCGCTACTCTCTCTCTCGCTCTCTTCTCTGTGCTCTCTCTCTCTCTCTCTCTCTCTCTAGATATCTCTCTCTTCTCTCTCTCTCTCTCTCTGCTCTCTCTCTCTCTCTATCCTCGCATCTCCTTTTCTCTCTCGTCTCTTCGGCTCGATCGCTCGCTCTTCTCTCTCTTCTCTCTCTCTCTCTCTCGCTCTCTTCTCTTTCTCTCTCTCGTTTGCTCTCTCTCTCTCTTCTCTCTCCTCTCTCATCTCTCTCTCTCTCTCCTCTCTCTCTCGCTCTCTTGCTCTCCTCTCTCGCTTGCGCGCTCTCCTTTCTCGTCTCTCTCTCTCTCTCTCTCATCTCTCTCCTCTCTCTCGCTCCTCGCTCCTCTCTCTCTCTTTCGCATCGCTCTCTCTTTTCTCTCTCTCTCTCTATTCTCTCTCGCTCTCTCTTCTGCTCTCTCTTCCTCAGGCGTCTTCCGCTCGTCTCTCCTGGTCTCGCGCTGCGCAGCTGACTCGCGCTCGATGTCTCTCCTCTTCTCTGCTCTCGCGCCTCTCTCTCTCCTCGTCGCTCCCGCCCCCCGTCGCCCGTTCCCTAACGGCGTATACTTGTTAAATCCTGAGGCTGCCATCCTCCGTTAGTGTTTATTAATAATAAGAAAACACTTTTTTGTCTGTAATGGACCATCCTTTCAGCTAGAAGCTAAAATACTCGTATATAAATCATAAGGGATAAACAACTCGCTTGTTTGGTTCAGACGGACGCTGGAAGTCGTGTATTTCAGCGATGAAGCCTACCGTCTAGCGATCCAAAAATTAAAAGAGAAAAAGTGCCCATAAACCCGGGGGTGATGTAGATAGATATGAATTGCTGCGAAGGGAGATTACTTGCTTTGGTTGTGATTAAGAATCCGTCGGCTCGCAACGAACTGACAGGGCAAGAGGAGGCAGAACTAAACATAATCGGAACCATTTGCAGTCGCGCAACGTTTCAGATTAATCACAGACGGGGTTCGGCGCCGCAAACAAGATTAATTCGCCTGTCACTCAGTCAAAGACGAGACCGGTGCAAGCATTTTCGCACGGGAGCCTGACATTGCCGCTATAAACTATTGAATTAATTATTTCCCACTCCGCTTCGATAATTCGTCTAATAAACAACTCGACAGAAAAGGGAGAGCCAGCGGTCAGTAAAAGCATCAATATTTTACTTCCGAAATCTGATTTTGAGCTTCTCACGCTGTCGGCGCCATCTGCATGAGGCCATTTTTGATTACCGCCCCTTGATCGCCAGAGGGCAGAGTTAAAAATGGTGGAGCTGAAGGGGATGAATATTAACAAATTTGTTAGCGCATCGGTTACGGTTATTGGATCGGAAACTTTTCTTAGGAAATTTACCTACTTTAGATGGCTGATAAGAAATCCAGGTGTGCGAAGAAGAGTTTACTGACTATCATGGCGACCTACGCTCCATTGGCGATCAAAATAGAAACGTACTATTTGTAACGGCTTCTCACTGCTATCACAAATGTACGGCCGATAGGTCAGCTATCCAAGCGCCTGACACACAAACAAACACACACACACACACACACACACAGACTCTCTCTCCATCACAACACACAAACACACAACACACCACAAACACACTCTCTCTCTCTCTCTCTCTCTCTCTCTCCTCCTCTCTAATCATATACCATCTTGTTACCATAAAAAAAGAATACCAATATTTCAACACCTAGAAACAGCGTCTCGCTGGGTCACTCCAGAAAGAACTGGAGAATGAATGTTTTATCATCTATATCTAGTAGTAATGATTAATGCTAACTAATAATGGTAACGGAAAGCGTTCGAAATACCCTATTATTTCTGGATATCTAAATTGGACACCAAAACTCTGAACAACAGAATTATTACCAGCTATATTATTGTTTATTTTCAACGCTTTGATTAAATACGAATGTGACAGTTTAGTTCATTCAACTAATAATGACCAACAAATCGCCATCTCGACCGGATAGAAGAACTCAGTTATACTACCTAGCGCTTCTCTTACGAATGAACCCATAAACTAATAAGTACAAGTAAGAGGTTCTATAATCCTGCTGGCTTGTAATTTTCTGACAAATATCACAACTCTTTTCTATCAGGTGATAATGAGATATTTAACAAATCACGTTAAAGGGACACAAATCTCGGTTAAGAAGCACATAATTTACTCAGTAACGAAAGCAAAAAACCGTAATAAGTTACCTGTACCGTTAATGCATACAGTTTCACAGAACAGACAGTTAAAATACTTTACAAACATATATTCCTCTCTTTAAAAAGAAGGAAGTTTTGTGTGAACCATAACCGTAAATAGTACAGCACGTTATTCGGTTGCGCGTCATAATTGTGCAAGATGGCGTTTGGATGGGTTTTAAGGTGACTGACTTTTAAAATCTCACTTCAAAAGATCTCAAAACCAAACGATATCATTCCCTGAAGTAACCACAAAGAAATATTCATGTATTTTAGAACTATTTATTTAATGATTTTCAATTAGTAATTGTATTAATTAACACGAATTATGAACAAAAGTAATATATTGTATTGAGAATAGATTTTTAGTTGTTGTTTAAACTTCATTACTATCAATGCTAATTCTTTGTCGTTAAGTGTTCTTCATTCAGTGGCCTTGTTTCGACAAATTATTTAACCCATTGGGTACAGAAATAAATAAGAAATTAAATACACAAAATTAGTCTAGGATTCCCACAATGCAATGCCAATGAACATCTGTAAACAAGCTTTTGAACTCTTCTTAGACAAATAAACTCTACTGCTATTTATTGGTTTCTCTTGCATTTTCTTCATATATAATTAAAATCGAGATAATCCATCAGCTGCACATGAATCATTAAAACAATTCTCCCTCCTACAGATGTAACAAACGTCGATGAGTAATTCCGACAAGTGCACTGCTTTTGTGACCAGCTCCAGGTAATTTATAATTCATCTCTGTTTCGGTGCGACGCCTGCAAGTTAATTCACTCTATAGGTAAAATTAATGCGCAGCTCTCCTGGCAGGAAGACCATAAATAGTTGCTCTGCTCGTATGGACTCTGACGTCACTAACTCTGTTGGTCAACAAACCAACAATAAGATGGCGAAGGTCGATGGAAGGTATTTCTTATATGAATTTAACTATTCCTAATTAATAACTTTAGAGTAGAACAAAATCATAAATAATTTTAAAAAAAGGGTGGACTGATTTTTTTTTTTTGTATTTTTAAATACTAAGCTCGATTGGATTTCCACGGTGACTTCTCAAGAATACATAGGGAGGGAGAGGTTTTGAAAAGTGTAAGTGGTCGTCACTAAACTGACGAGTTACCGGGGGAAATCTCTGGATTATTACACATCCTGGATCAAAGGAAGCCCTTCTTTGTTCCGGATACTTCCTTTTCTTTCTGTTTTTTTTTTTTTCAGTCCCGCCCTCAAGGAACTCTGACAGACCGGGAGCGCAATTTGGGCCATCGTTCTTGTATGCCATGGGAATAAATCATGCTCGTTAAAGCTTTAATCTGTGATTAAAGGTGATCTCCATGCAAACACTAAGCGTCTGCCTCTCTGCATTCCTAAAATTTACCGTCTGTGGTCCTTTAAATTTACATAGGGAAGACACGCGGAATGAAATACGTCGTTAGCTTAGATCTACAACAACAACAACAAAAAATAAACAACTTCTCCGCGGCTTAATAGTAAAAGAGTTAATTGTTTTAAAGAAAGTTTTATTGAGGATTTTTCCGTCGTTTTCCGAAAACATTTGGTGGTACGAGAACTAAACTTTTCAATAGTTCTCGCTACTCATAGACATTTAAGCCGCGGGAGGAGGAAGGGGGAGTGATCGTGTTTCGATATGCCGCCAGGGGGCGCCCCTATTTTCCCGGTCGGCTTCTCATTTTCTCTCCCGCTTAATTTCGCTTCAGATTTTTCGACCTGCACCCCGGAGACCTGTCTGTATGGCGGAGTGTGCGATCCGGACGCAGAAGACGTTCACTGTATCTGTGACTTCAATTGCTCTAACAAATCCAAACAGCCGGTCTGCGGGTCCAATGGCAAAAAATACAAGTCCCTCTGTGAGCTTAAGAGAGCTTCGTGTCTCCAGATGAGGGTCATCGGGAAAAAGCCACTATCCTACTGTAAGTGCTGTCATTCCATGTCTTTGTTTGGGAAAATTATTTTTCTTAAAGAATCTCCGACAGATTGGGTAATTTGCCGAATAAAGTATCTAGTCATTTTTAAAATTATTCGACATTTTATATTGCTATCGTTTTCTTTCTGGTTTTTTTTTAGAATTTTTGATAATTTAAACTCACCCATTTCAATTTTTTTTTGGCTTTACGAGACAAATTCTTTTTAATGAATTTATCGCCGCCCTCGTTGAACATCGAGTTGCCGTTCCTGTGCCCTCATGAGCTCTACAAGGGAGAAAACCCTAGTAATGAGGAGGGAAGCGTAGTGCTGCCGTTATCCGCTAGAGGGCGTTTCCCGGCCTTCGTCACACGAGATTTGGCACTTTCGACTTCGGCAAGGATGTATCTATCTCTACTAGACCCCTTCAGTTTCTTTTAGGTGCCGGATGTAACTGGCGAGATCGGAGGAAACCAATCCACAAGGCCACCTGATAAAGAAGAGCAAGAACGAGCCACACCACCGAGACAGATGGGTAACCTGCGGCCAGCTTAAACTTTGAGTAAAATGTCTTCTATTGCTCATTATCTGGATCCAAAACAACGGATTTACTAGTGCAGTTATCTGAGCTCTCATAATCTTCTGTTTAAATCCACGGTTTCTTTACTTCCTTCTATATACTGTTATGTCTGGATCGAAACTAATATTTTTTTGGAAACTGTGACGGCTATTAAACACAGCTGTTCGAAGTTCTACCTTAAATCTCATTTACTGCCAGAACCTTTATTTCTCTTCAGGTTATAATCAGGTAATCTTTTTTCAGTTAAATGATTTAACACATTAGAAAAATTTATTATTATTATTATTATATTATTATTATTATTATTATTATTATTATTATTATTATTATTATAGTTACCCCTCAACCCCTCGTAACCGAAGATGGCCGTTCACAAACTGAATGCGAACATCTGGATGCGTGAGTTTGTTTGTGAGCTGCATATAAAACCTATGGACGATTTGCATTTTTAGAAACAGAATTTGATTCCCAAAAATAGTTTTATTAGATCCGCTGTTGTGGTCAAACGGTGGGCGAACAGAAATTGGATGCCGCACACCGATTTTCTTTTCCTTGATAGCATATAAGCATCCATCAGTCTCAAATGGGCGCATCATCACCTGTAGTCCACGTGACTGACATGCCTTTGATTATCTAACGATTGAAAATAGGACTTCGGCACCTTAATCTTTCTCGATGGTGTTTTATATTATGCGTAAATCTCACCTCATTAACTCTTAACTGCTGTCCTGCAAAAAAAGAGAAAAGATTAATCTGTCTCGTGTTTATACGAGAGCACCTCGTCGCATTTGGCCAAGTTTCACATTTAGACCAACTATAGGCGTAAACTTCGCGGATTAGATTTACCTTGACTTTCAAACTGTCTGCAGTTGTTGGGGGGTTTGTTTCGTATGTCAAGGGTTAAAATAAGCGGCGGGTGGTATCTTTCCCAAAGCCCATTCTTCGCTTGTTTGGTTAGCCGAATCAGGAAGCCTCGGTTGGGGATTGGCCTTTGCCGTAGAGAGGAACGATAACAGGTCTCTCGGTGAGATTCGATTCCGTTATCTTCGAACCTGCTTCCTGGAATTTACGGAACGGATATTAAATTTAAAGTAACTCTTCTTATCTCCTTTAATTACTTTTTTAGGGAAGGATGTGCGTGTATGTGTTTCTTTTTTTTTTAAAAAAAAACAACAACAACAAAAAAAACAAACGGGTCGACTGATCTGTCAACCAGAGTTATCTCCCGTCGTATTTAGAAGCTGCATACGCCAGAGCGGATAACGAAAGATGCGAAGTCATCAGCAGGCGAAATAAATCAAAACCAGATAAAAATCGAGCCCTTCTAATGCGCCCCAAGCTGAGAAACAGTTGTACATTGTCCACCATGATTATCTATTCGCCTTCTCCGGTTGACTGACGAATAAGAGAACCGCCGTTGTAAATACTTCATTATGAATATGACATCTTCCGCCTTTCTGGCTGAATCCGAAAGGAGTCACACGCGCATCCCCTAACGCGTGTTTGCACTCACATACTCCCAACCCCCTAAAAGAGACCAAAGATCCGACCCTGGGCAATGTTACCATTAACGACCCCTGGCTTTGCTTATTTCGGACGTTGACGTTACTTGATGAGATAGTCCCAGCAAGGAATACCGCGTGTGCGATTTGGCTAATCTTTTAGGATAATACCTGGCTTATCACAGATTAGTGTTCCACCTGTTTGTACTTATGGGTTTCAGATAACTGTGCTGTTGTTACCTTTAGTCTCTCCATCAATATTGGGGTGTTTACAGACGGCCCGACAGATGCGTCCTAAAAAACCGTTACGGCTACGGCTAGAGATAATGACAACATAATAATAATAATAATAATAATAAATAATAATAATAGCATTTTTTATCGGGAGGTATGAGTTGATGCTGCATGTGCTGTGTGAGGAGGAAACATTACAAAAGCAAAGCAAGATAAAGTAAAACAGGGAGGAAATCCATTTTTGTTTTTGGCGGACTGAGTCTAGAAGTGTCTAACAATTCCCACCTGAGACTAATCTAAGACCAGTGGCTCTGGGCTAATAGGTTCTTTGTAATACGGAACGTGAACTGGAAAAATCCCTTGTTTTGTGGATCGGTACTCGTCCCACTAACAACCGGGATTATTAAATACACATTAAACTACATAATGCATTTCCAGATCTCTGCCCTCATCCTCTCTCTCTATGCCTCCTCTCAGCTCTCTCTCTCTCTCCCCTCCTCTCTCTCATCTCTCTCTCATATCTCTCTCTATCTCTCTCTCCCCCCTCTATCTCTATCACTCTCCTCTCTCTTCTCTCGCTACTCTCTCTAGCTCTCTCTAATCTCTCTCTCGTCTCTCCCCCCCGCTATCTCTATCACTCTCTCTCCTCTCATCTCTCTATCTCATCTCTAGCTCTCTCGCCTCCCCCTCTATCTCTATCACTCTCTCTCTCTCTCTCTCTCTCCCTCTCCTCTCTCTCTCTCTCCTTCTCCCCCTCCTTTCTCTCTCTCTCCTTTCTCGCCTCATCTCTCTCTCTCTCTCTATCTCTCTCTATCTCTCTCTCCCCCCTCTATCTCTATCACTCTCTCTCTCTCTCTCTCTCTCTGCTGCCCCTCTCTCTCTCTATCTCCTATCACTCTCTCTCTCTCTCTCTGCCCCTCTCTCTCTCTCTCTCTCTCTGTCCAAGTGTACGTCACGTTTTGCATAAATTCTTTCAAACGTCTGCTTGTTTGTCGCCCATCTCTATCGTTTGATCTCGGCACCAGACCGAACCCTCGGCACACGTTCAGGTCGCAAGCTTGATCTGAAGAAGGTAACGTTAATCACTTTGCTCTCAATTAATTCGCAGTATCCGTGTAACTTCTAACGCCCAATAATCCAAGGGAGATAATTATCGGGGTGGCAGGAATTAGAGCATCTCATATATTTGGATAGTAAACATAAGCCCTCACAGTTGGAACCCGTGGCTTACTGTTAACGTTAGTATTACCAAGAACAAACTGTCAATAAGCAGGTGATACTTTGGTATGGTTATTTTGAATGTCTTCGATAAATACATTTTTTTTTATAGAACCAGGAATAATTCTATTAGCCAACATTCAAAGGATAGTTGTGCTAAAATGGCGTAACCAAAATGAAAGAACGAGGGCGTCGTACCTGGAGTTCATGGCAGCCATAACTGTATGCCGATCATTTCTCCACTGCTAGCGACTAATTACGTAAACAATAATTAATTAATTAATGATAAAAGAATTACGACAGTCCGATTGGTCTATTATTTTTAAAATCTCCAACCAGACGTGAAAATAAAATCCTCATAGGGCGCCAATATGATTTAGTAAAAGCACAAAATCGATTTTGAAACCAGCTGTTCTGTATCGATTAATGTCGGCAAGTGAAATTGGAAAAAATAGTCAGATGATGGCGAGTGAACCGTGACGTCACGACCTTGTCTAAATACTGGTCAGCGTGACGTCACGACCTTGTCTAAATACTGGTCAGCGTGACGTCACGACCTTTCAGGTTTCGGAATGACCCTGAAATGAAAAGAAATCTAATTTTTTTTTTTGAGGTTCAAACTTAAAATACATTCATTTGTATACACAGTCAGACTTCCCTTAATTGAAAATCAAGTCGCAATTTGCCCAACGGCTGTTTCTGACCTTTGATGGCGAAGCCTGAAATAGGTTAATGCAGATTTAATCGTTTCACTTATTTCCAAATTGAAAGCAAACGTCGCCAGAAAACATGATTAGGTGAGAGTCGTTCGCCATTTTGGATAGCCATTAAGTCCCATCATGGCCATATTAAAGTATCGCTTCTGCTTCTCGACAGTTTTCAGGGATTTGGAAGAAAAAAACAGATTTTGCTTCGTTGTATTTATCCCTTTCTTCCCCCTCTTTACTTTAAAGCTACGATAAATCAAATAAAATTCCAATTTCCCAGACTATTAAGGAAAGTAACTTTGTTTGCTCGACGAAAGTACGTGTACATTGGCTTTAATGATGAACTGTATGCATACAGTAGCGGCCAGAAGTACTCGTGTATACCATTACATCATGCTGAGTGCGCGTTTTGTGGGGTGCGACGCAAAAACGGTTACCCACCTTCCTCGAACTCCGGCAGAGAATTGTTGATGTCTTAACAGCCACAGCTATGGAAAAGGGTGTCTCTCTGCTGCCTACCGTTGCGACGCCTTCTTGAATGATTTTGGGGGACATCTTGAACACTTATTGAAGCGTATCGTGTTTGAGATACATAAAGCAAAAAAATTATCTGGCAATACGTCTTTATTTACCATTACACTAAAGAATAAGGTGGAAGACTCGGGGCTAAAGGTGGCGGAAATAAGTTGTGACCTCAAAGAAAGGAGCATTACGCTACTGACATTCTGCAGATAGGGTCACATGACCATCAAATGATTCTGGGAAAACCAGAAAAAAAGCCATTCTTTTAACTGGAAGCATTAGAGTGTAAGTTTTGGCTCTTGCATATTTTTTTTTTTAAAATTTAAAACTATTTTAAACTTGATATGTCTGTGTACTGATATCAATTCCAAGTGCACGGTGGCCACCTGTCACCAAAGTCATAAGTTAGACACTGAAGTAAATCTTAACTTGTTGTACTATGATTCGAATGACACAACTTGCCCCAAGTGCTATACAAATATAAATAAGATATTTATTCATGCAGACAAACACAAACAGGATACTGACATTTTAATAACTTTTCCTTTGACAGAAAATTAAAACCCTGAAGTTCTCTGTTTATATTAAATAAAAGACATTTGTGATAAAATGCAAAAGGCGTATAATTTTACTTATTGTCTTAGCAGGAGATACAGGGTTGGTAAGCTCCCTTCACATTGGGGTAAAACGGACAGGCGTTCGTCGCAATTCTGAATTTTGCTTCTATTTCATACAACATTAAAAAGACATTCCACGTAAAATTGTTGGCCTAATATATTTTAACAGTCAAGGAAGTAGGCAACTTTTATTCAGCACATAACTTTTCTAAAAAATGTTGGAAAGGGTTAATCTTGTTACCACCGAGCCCGGTCTCCCTTTCGTTTACATATTTAAAGAGAGAGAGCCTGTGCATCAATAAATAGGTGACGGTTTGAGTTGTTTGTGGTACTGAATCCCGAACCGAGAGACATTTTCAATCATCTTTGCAGCTGAGTTGATTTGTATTTGCCACTAACAAATTCCGAACCAAATTCCAGTTGTCTGTAGTTTATTTTTAGTGTGTGTGTGGTCAGGGTTGCAAAAGTGGAGAAACTAATCGATGGAGCTGATAACGTATGAAGAGCAAAGTGGCCGATCAAGCTGGTCAGCTCTATAACGCAACAATAGAAAGGTCAGACAGCAGCAATACCATTCTTACTGCTCGCTTACACAGGATGAAATGGCAGACGTATAATTAGTTCCTGTTTCTGCTCGCAGACATTTCTGGATGGCGCGTAAAGCTGAACATTTGCACTTTCTTTCTGAGCCGGGAGAGTTGTAAAACTTATCTATTGCGTCACAAGTGCAATACTGACTCCACCATCGAAAAGCCGCTAATCGAAGGGAGGTAACTTGAGAATATATAGTCTTAATTGTTCAGGTAATCCCCAAGTACTTCTTTTTTGACCTTTAAAACTAATAATGCTTTTCTCTTTATAGGTATGAAGAGAAGAAAGTTTAGAAAACTCAAACTGGAAACTTGTAAAGAATCAGGTAGGTGGCTGAGAGATTCCACACCAACCTGACATTGTTTGGTACCTGAGTCTATTTTTAACACTGACAAAAGAATTATCGGCAGGGTGAATGGTCCAATTTATCACCTGCTCCTAACAATTAGGAACTGCTTAAAAACGTCGTAAGTAACCATTATCCACAATTAATCGGAGAGTAAAGATTAACTTAGCGGAGATAGTGAGTGTGTAGAGTAGATAGAGAGACAAGAGACGTGTGTAGTGTAGCTACACAAAAAGTCGTGTTAACAAAAGGTTAACTGAGTAAAATCTAAAGTATTATCATGACTTCTTCATCTATTAATAATATTTTAGCTGCAAACATTAATGGTTAATGGTAGCGGGAATTATAAAGTTTCTACATCTAAAACTCTTCAGCTAAATCGAAGTGGTAAAGCAAAGGCACTGGATAATATCTTAATTTTTCGCTCGTTAGAAGAAGATAGCAGCTGATGGGAAGAACTAGCGGCACCGAACAGTTCTTAAAGTAACAACGACAATAATCTGCTGGGTGACGGTGCAGAGATAACGAGAAAAGATAGCAGCCATTATCGTGGGCGATCCGAACGTAGCATACTTTGGCCATCGCGCAAAGAACCACTGTCATTCCCTTTGCTTGGTGACTAAAGAAAAAAATATATTTACTAATGGCCACTACGGTTAAATAATTTAAAATACAGCGTACAATAGTGAGAAAGAAATCGTGTAATTTCCTAACCCTAGTCATAACCCTAACCCTGTCTTAGCCAAGTTTTGCGTCATTCTCTTCTAACTCCTCAGCTTCAGTAGAAGCGATCGCTTATAACTCTCCCACTCCAAGTTTTATTACTGCCCTAAAATATTCCTCTTTAAGGGATCTCCATCCGCAACCGAAGCTGATCATCGTTCATCACCTAAATCTTTTTCGCTAGAAACTTCATTTCAAGCGGAATGTTATCGTTTTATTGTCGCCTCGCAGAATAACGTAGCTTCATTATTATTATTATAAAAGTTAGAACCGATGTTTACAGAAGATAAATCCGGAATTTTAAACGAACCATTGACCGAACTTCTTAGTCAGTGTAGGTCGGTCTTGCAGTGACGGTGAGTTTGTTCATACTTCACACACACACACACACAAACACACGCAGACAGGACGAGCGCAAAAGCCATCACTGTTTACGGTGCAGGGTCCCCACAAGGAAAAAAAAAAAAAAATTCCCATTAACTGGAGTTTCAGATCGTTTACACTCGTTCGCCTACCGCCGATAAGTTATATTCCATTCGTTTACCATCGTTTAGTTTATATCAAGCCACGCTGACAGGTTAGCCGGTTCAAGTTCTGACAAGCACCTGCCATCCATATTAGAGGTGCGAGCTAAAGACTTCTGCGATAAAATACAAACTTCTTCGGCTTTGTTTGACAGCTCAGTTAATCATTCCTGGAATTCTTTTAAAAACGTTAGCAAATGAAAACCTTTGTTATTAATAACCTACAGATTCTTTTCTAACAGTAAGTTTTCTTAATTATCACCTCCCTATAATAATAACTGTAACTTACCCGTCCCTTAGTGGAATAGAATAAGGCTATCTTACTGGGAATTCACAACAGGCAAGGTTGGTAAGTTATGGCTGGACCTTAGCGTGTGACCATGGAACTAGTTCCTTGTTGTTATTATGACGTACAGTATATGCGTTTCCACACCAAATGCAGTTCTTGTGCCAAACAATGACCTCGTGTAGTGAGCGCCCAGTAGACGCCAGGAAAAGGACAGGCGGTTTTAACTCGAATATCTCCAGTACCTCAACTCATAACTAACCTTTGATTTTAATGGTTGTCTGGACGATTTTGTCGTTTGTTGACATATGTTTACAGAAACACGGCTGCGATCGTCATTAGTACGACGTCTGGTGCCAGCCGTCAGTTAGCTCGGGCAGGAGAGAGAACCATTCCAAAATGGTTGCTAGAGGTCTCGAGACCAAGAATGCGATGTAGCTAAGACGTAATGTTCCACCATACCATCCTCGGTAGACTCTTGAAAGCTGGGGATGTCCGACAGCTCTTTAGTCGTGCCGAATACAGATAGCTGAAGTAAACCCACTCTAGTTCGGCCGTATGAAAGCAGGCCACAGGACGGCCTTACAGAACAGGTCGGCTGTTGTTGAGGTGTACACGCCACCGTAATTAACCTAAGTGCTATGCAAAATACAAAAAAAAAAGAAACTTCTAAATAAATGAAAATGCTGATAACTGGAATTCCGGAGGATCTCAGAAGCAGGACTATTTTCATTTCCTGAAGAGCTTCCGAAGATCAAACATACAGGAGGGTGGTGGTGGAGAAGGAGTTCTATTCAGTTAAAGAGAAAGATGGATTTGGACATCGCTGCGTCGATGGGGTAATTCTGGGAGAGCCCGACATTCGAAAGGTTCTCCGAAGAACTTCCCGTCCGATTGAATAACCCAGACCAAAAATCCCGCCCGACGTTTAAGAAGTCCTTCCCCCAAGAGCTTACACGAGACGGACGTAGAACGAGCCTGTTGGCTCGCGAGCCTTCACCAGAAGTGCAACGCTTTTTATGACTGGGAAACTGATTTTTTTTTCCCCTCTTGGCACTGAAGAGTTCCACTCCTCGTACATCTCGCTTTGCTTTCTTCGTAGCTGCCATTATTTAATTAGCACTCTGCCATTGAACGAAAACAAACCGAGTAAAGCTTTGTTGTTCCGTCGGGCGACCGGGGATGTGGAACAAAAGCAAAGATAAAGTTCTATCTGCATGTCTTGTCTGCCAGTCTTCAGCAGCATAAAAACCGGAGTAGATCGTTATCGTACATCACCGATAAGAAAACTAGCATGGATTTCTACTAAACCCGCAGCTGAGAGATTAGTTTAGATCCACGGAATCGGGACCAGTTTCGATTTTTATTAGCTCACCCGTGGTCGTCTTCTCCAACGCTTCCTCGCAGCCAAATGGTGGGCGCTGTTTTTATAGCCTCGCCACGAAGACGGGGGGGGGACGAGGGAGCAGCACCGACCGACAGCGGGATACGTTTATACGGAGTAAAAGCTTCGCGAAACCGAAAGTAGAAGTAAAAACGGTTGGAACTGACACTTTTCTCGGCCAAGATCGATTCGCGCAAGCAACTTTAAGGAGCAATGAGGGAACTCCTTAGGTCTGACCGCGCGAACTCCTTGGAGATTTACGCAGCCCATTCAAATGCTAAACACGAACAACAGTGTGAGTTGCAGATCCAGCTAATCAAAATTTCCGCATTGACGGAGGCGAGCAACAAACTTCCAGCTGGAATGCTTTACTGTTCTCTCAGGTATCGTTGTCATCTTTCATGAGGACGCACTTTAGAAATGCTGCTGGAGAACTCTAGCGAATAACAAGCCGACTGTTAATTGCGCTTAATAAATGCAATAGCCTAAATTGCCATCGTTCAGAAACTAATTAAAAAGAATTTTGGTAAGCTTATCGTAGAAGCCTTCGGTGTATCTTCGACCAGGATTCAGACAGATGCTATAGAAGCCTTTGTTATCGTTTAACCACGATTGTCATAGAGGCTTTTAGCCTAATTCTATCCAGGGTTTGTTTCGACGAAACGATTTACGAAGGGCTCGACCATTCCATGCTTGTTTTTGCTTAAAATTTTTGGAAATAACCCAGTGATTCCACTGGTGCAAAAAATCTGGTTGCTTCTTGTTTATCCATTTTTTTTGTTTTAAAAAGATAAACTTATTTTCTAAATAACACAATAAAACTAACCGCTTAAGTTAATTAATAATAACTTGCCAAATATTTCGGATATCTCTCTTTAATGTTCCTGATAGTTTAGGTTATCATTTTAAAACTAAACATTGTATAATTTTTGATAATAAAGTTTCATGGGAGATGAACTCCCACATTTTCATAGGATAAAACATTTACTTTGTGCTTGAAAACTATTGGAAAACTTTCAGAAGGGTTGACTTCCTCATATAGGTGGCATCTGGAAATCAGACTTCTAAAATGTGGTATTTTGTTTGTATTTGTGTGCTAAATATCCTGTTTTTTCTTCGTTTCTTGTGTAACATTTGCACTACAGGTTATTTTTTATTTCTATATTTATATTCGATTATGCCTTTAATAGGTTTAATTGGCTCGTTTTCAAAATTTGATGATGATGATGATGATGATGATGATGATTTCAGACAATAAGAAATCAAATCAGTAATCTTGAGGTCACACAAGTGGAAAACACTTGGCTTGGACAGAATTCAAAATTTCTGGCTGAAGAATTTCACGTTCCCCCATGGCACACTAGAAGGCAAGAGAATGGTAAAGAATCAGTAGTAAATGTATTCCAAATTGAGGTCAGACTGGATGATGATCGGTCGTAGATGACTGCCGTCAAAGAATGACCAGACAAAAGTGTCAAAAGATAATAGGTCAATCACCTGTCTCCAAACTGCATAACTACATAAAAGATCCTAACATCGGCAATAAGAGACAGAACTTACAGAAATCTGGCAGAGAATAAAATTGTTTCGATGGCACAGGAAGAATGTAGAAGGTCATACGGTTACAGAGGTCAATTGCTTATTAAGAATATAAGGAATGAAGATTAAAATAAACGCAAAGAAAATCTAAATATGGATTGGATGGATTATTAAAAAAGATATTTGACTGCTTGCCTCATAAGTTGATTCTGGAATGCAATGAATTTAAAACCGAGCCAAGTTCTTTGAAGCTTTATAGAGGCTGTCATGTAAAATGAAAAACAAGAATGCAGAACAGAGTGGTAACGATAGGCAAATTGCTGATAAGTAAATGTATACCTTAAGAAGGATCGTTCTCACCTTTAAAACCCCTGTTTATCGGAGATCTAAAAGGACAGACGAAATCATTGTTACTTGCTTTTAAAGGCCAGGCATTTACCACTAGATAATACAAAACTAAAATATCGAAGAACACTATGGAACGAAGATGCAGAATGCGCTACAAAGCTCCGGGAAGAATACAACATATAGCATCAGCTATCAGCGCGTTGGTTTCTGTAGACCAGAGACACAACAACAATGCCGTTGGACCATCTGCAGATATTAATGTTTCGAGTAGCGGGTACGAGGAACAGTTTTCCGAAGTCTTCGAGAACAAAAACAGGCTACGATCGCACGGGACCTTCGGGGTTAGCCAAAACAGAAAGACTGCTGCTGACAAGCCGGATATCATCGTCGCAAACCTCGGAGGAAACACGTCATCTAATCGAATTTGGCAGGGTGTGAGAGCTGGAAACAAGAACTACGTCAGTCGTCACAGAGACTAGCGTCAGAATCGATGAAGAAATGGATTTTCAAAATACCAGAATTACAGGAATGTCCGCCACAAAACGCCGTAGTTTTTGGCACCGAACGGATTCGAAGAAAAGCGACACTGAACAAGATCTGGGCGGCGACATTGAGGCTTACAGCTTTAGGGGTATGACTGACCCGTAGCCCATTAAATAGACAAATAATAATTATTTACTTGAGAGTAAACTCCACGAATTCTGTCCTTCATTTTTTAATGCTTGTACCAAATTACAACTACCAAGGTAAACTCTGGTACAACGTAAGTACGTCGCTTAATGTACTACCCGAGATTCCATTATCCTTTTAAATAAAGAAATGTAAAACGACACTTTCATGGCTTCATACAAAGTTATTACTATATTTTAAAGAATTCCACTTTTAAGACTGGCTATGGAATATTTTATCCTGTTATTAATGACACAAGAATTTAAATTAGAAATCGCTATCAGCGGATCAGCAGCTATTGTCAAAGCGACCTGCCCTCACTGCTGAGGGAATCCCCGTTATCCCACCTAGGTACATGTGCTCGCTCTCTAACGGGGAAACTGCAGTACTGATGTAATGATGAACAAACCTAAGCTAAACCATTAAAAAAACAGTTTGTGTAAGAACTTACCTGAGGTAATTTTAAAAGTTTTAATTGCTAAATTAAATCAGGTTAGAAGGTGATTCTGTTTTACGTATAATCTATATTTACCTCATTTTATTTTGTATTTTTAGCGGCTTCTTGGAGCCAATGGTCATCTTGGATTCAAGCAGGCGATGTCGACATCCGGATCCGGTCGTGCAAGACAGGACGTTTCAGCAGTAACAAGTCCTGTCCCGGGCAACGGGTGCAGACGAGGGGGTGCAAACCGGTAGAGTCCGGATCCTGTCGAAGTTTTAACAAAGCCAATAAGACGCTGTATTCGTACGCTTGCCGGGGAGAAAATCCCCTGGAGAACACAGGTGAGACGGTTGCTTTTCTGACGTATTTAGTGGAATCTGGAAAAACCCCGCCATTGTTAGTGCCGTCTGTCCTCTGGAAAGAGCCAGTGGGCTGCCAGGGTAGACAACTTTGGTAGTTCACTGCCATCTGTTGTGCTCTCGCGTTATTTCAAGAGAGAAACTTCGAGAATGAAATATTATCTAATTGCCATCCCATCACCTGTTACATTTAAAAAAAAAAACAAACAAAAACGATTACCCAGGATTAACTTTCCTTTAATTGCAAATAATTTTTTAAAAAATATTTTATGCGTTCATTTTCCGCCATACGTAACTGTCATGCGGAATGGGAGGCCGAATGTAACATCAAACTGTTCAAAGGTAGTTAACTCTGACATGGAAACTTTTGCACTGACCATATATACTGACGCATTAAATAATTCATTTGAACTAAAGAGTATATGAAATGGCGTTAATAAAAAGTTGGGAATCCCTTTACCTGTTCATGCTGTTTAAATTTATGTTGCTTTCTAACTTATATATATTTCCAGATGCCACTCTGCTAGGAGAAGATGATGAAGGTAAGTACTTTCGTTCACTTATTCTGTTATAGGACTTACTCGATTAATAGTTTGTTTGTTTTATTGTATATCCAATAAAACCTCTTAATGACTAAAACATGTTCTACAATAACTTAAAAAATATTATTAAATTAGTCAGTAAGTTATATAAACATGATATTCTTTGAACATTAAGTGACAAACCACACGTACTCTTCTCAAAATGGCCGCGACCAGCTTCTTGTGCGTAATAATTGCACAATACAATCTGTCATATGGCGTTTGTATGAGTTCTGAGATTACTGCTTTCTACTTTCACTTCATAGTAGCTAAAAATGCAAGGTGTCTGCCTCCAAGATGAAGATATTTCATTTACTGTTATGTGCGTTTCATAATTTTGATTAGTAGTTTTAACAAAGAAGAAGAATTTTGTACTATAGTAAAATATATTAAAACTGCGAGGACTTCACTGCTCTTTAGCAATATATCATAACAAACATAATAAAACCTTTACAAAATGTAAAAAATGAGGTATAAACGTTTATTTAAAATTTTAATATTACATGCATTGACTACTATCTGGAGAAAATCCATCATTAGGATCTTGTTTTATCTTAAAGATATTTTATTTTTTTCATTTAAAACAATGCATGTAATAATTCTTCGTGATGTTGTGAAAAAAATGCTTGGAACTGAATATTTTTAGACCGAAGTAGTAGAGGAGGCACTTCTCAGGCTTCTTTTGTGGACTGGCGATAAAAGTTTAGAAGAAAGTGGTCTGAAAGGCGCATGGCATAAAAGTCGTCGTACTGTTGTGAGTTGCATTTCAGACTATAAAGCTTACCTGGAGTAGAATAGTTTTAAAACTCTTAATATTTTACCAAAGAAACTACACTAAGAGAATATGCTTTAGAAATCGGTTATCTTAAATAAGTCTATGGGGGTTTCTTTTTGTTTAAAATAGGTTTACCTTAAATATTGTAGTTTCTTAAAATGAAAAAAAAAAAAGGTTTGTAATTTTTGTCATTAAAGTCGTTTCTACAATCCGAAAAATTCCGGGTTTATTTGGCGGTGTCTCCAGCTGATTTAGGCTAAAACGTTTTTGTTCTGTTCTCTGCTACAGGGGTGTGTCGGTACTCGCTGTTTAGCATCCGCTCTCTGAAGTTCGTGGCCAGGGACTGGACATATGCCAAGCTCCGCATGAATGGGAAGGCGAAAAAATGGTGCCAAAAGACAGTCCCCTTCTACACCCCGTTAAATATCTGCAAGCTGTTGCTTTGGCGTTTCTGCCACGGAGCCACACAGTGCACCAGCAAGGTCGAGAGGGGTCCCACCGGCTGGCACAGAGGCGACGTCGGTTGTTGGCAGCATCTACTCTTCGGCGGAACACCGCCCTGGGATTTTCCCAGGATAGACACGGATTACACGTTCCTGTGCCAGCACTTCGCCGCGAACAGCCAGTTCGGGAGGCTGTTCGGCGCGACGAAGACCCATTTTGGGACGCTCTACGACACCGCTAACCGGATACCGGTGTTCTCCGTGGGCAAGATGGTCTTCGTGGAAAGCCGTGGTTGGCCGGAAACGCCATACATGATTGACAGAGGTAAGACGAATTCTGGGTAAATCTGTGGAACGCGGAACTTTTGAACTTTTAAAACTAACCGCTTTGGCGGCTGAGATTCAGGATTTTCCCATTCTGACCTTTGAGACAAACATTAAATTATCTTTGCCTCATATTAAATGGTTTTTTTTTTGTTGTTGTCGTCGTGTTGTTTTGAACGAGGAATTCCTTCACCAACAAACTCCGGTCGCGCCGGTAATTAAGTATGTTCACATAAACAAACGAAGCCGTACAAACAGAAAGTAGACAGTTTCTCGATATACCGAGCCATTCATTCTACGGGCACCTGCCTGTAATAACTGGACATTTTAAAGGCTTATCGAAATTTTCCACACACTTTCCGCACCACAGCCATTGTAACCGTCGCAAAAGTTGGAACGGTCATGCAACAAGCGATTATGAAGCCCAACCGTATTACAAAACATCTTAGATTTTTTTTTGGGGGGGAGGGATATCCTTTAAAATTTCCTTTTACGAGAACAAACCGTTCTGCTGCAGATTTAATCTTTTAAAAAGTTTGAAGCTAATGAAAGAAAGATGTGAAACATTCCGGAGAGTTTGACAAATGTAAATGCATCTGACTAAACCAAGACTGCGTGGGAAAGAAGCAGAGAAAGTTGAAGGAGTTAGAATAAGAAGTATAAATAATTACGTACAATTTCGGGGGGGGAAAGAAAAAAAAAACGAATAATTACTTATTAAATTTGTTTCTTGGCTTGCAGCCAAAGAATCTTATCTCCAATTATTTTCTGAAAGAAAAAAATACTTGTTTATGCCCTACCGTGAAAGTATCCATTATCTGCTGAGTTATCTTATTTGTTTTCTTTGATTTTTTAAACCTCCTCTATACCGTAAATAATTTAACTTACAAAAACTGACATCTGACAAAAAATTGTTTAATATTCGAGATACTTTTTTTGTTGTTGTGATATACTGTTTTAAGATTATCCTTTCCGTGCTTCTTTTCTCTTGTTCTAAAAAAATACAACTGTCAGAAAGAATTTTCAGATTCTTAGTTTAATATGATTGCACAAAACTTTTAGAATTAACATGTGGGTTGAAAATAAATCTATTTGGAATAGCGAGGTAATTTCTAACCTGTAAAGATACAACTAAATGCTTATTTCTTCCTTCCTTTGGTAATATCTTCGCCGTTTTTATTCCGTCTACTTTTTCCTACTTCGTAATTCGCTAACTTCTGGTTTATTTTAATCTGACGATCCAATCCCGGTTTTCTCGTTACCTCTATCTCAAGTTGTGTTTTCCATATTCCTAACGTCCACATCAAAACTTGTCGACAACAGGCGAGCGACACTGACGGTGTTTTACGGTTTGGGACCTTCCAAAACGAGCACCAAGCCGAGTTGTGTTTGCGCCCGACCGCTCTTGAGCAACACCAAGAGAAATGGCTTGCATCGTTTTGTCAATGCAATTGTCCTCGTTCTGTGCGACACCAGATGATAGCGCATCGATTAGCTCCCGGCAATAGGACCCAAAATGTTCGTTATTTCTGTCACAAAACTACATATTTCTTTTAGCTTATGCATGCGAAACAGCTGTCTGGTACGTCATCTCTCGACGTAATGATGGCATTCAATCATTAAACCTGAGAAAGGATTCAGGTTGGAGATTTCCGTTTGATCCTCAATGTATTTAAATCAATGGAAAAACCAAAAATATCCTGTTTTGAAACCAAAATCATGTTATTGAAAAGGAGGATGCCACCATAATGCTCCGTCTTATATGATATACCGGACGGAACCAATAAACAAGAATTCCGCTGGAGACTGAGACAAATATTGTAGAAGGAAGACAAGTTAGGAGAGGGAGAGAGGGCTTTAAAAGATGAGTTAGTGGAAAGATGTATTTGTCAGTGGTCGACTCGAGAGTTTGCCTGTTTGGTACCAGTCGCTCCACACCGTCTCTGTGAAAGATCTCGTCATCACAACCACTATTGTCCGCATCGCGGGCTGTCCGTGTCGGCGATGACCGGACCTTTACATCGATTAGTCTCGCCTGGAGTTTCGGCCAGAGGTCCGGGACGGAACAAACAGCTGTGTTAGATTTCAGTCGGGTTAAATCTCTCTAAAAAGTGCCACTGTGGATTTGTTGGGGAGGGAGGGAGGGTTTATGATGATGAACAGTAAGGGTAAATTCAATTGCTTTTCTTCTCGCTGCAGGATTTTTGGACAAGAACGTCAAACTGTTTTCGTCGTGGTTTCAACCGAAACAACCGGAGAATCAACCGGTCAGAGGCATGGTCAGCGACTCCGATCTGGACAGGTGCCGGTCAAAGAAGCAGCGACACCTCGCCTGCTTCCTGGGGAAGTTCCAGGCGCTGCAAGACGACTACGCGTTCTCCAATTACAAAGTGGGACTTCTCCTGACCCCGGAACTGGTGGGGCACCACGTGGAGGCAAAGATCTCCACGCACACGCTGACCAACGCCGTGCCGATGTACGCCGAGTTCTACACCAAATGGAAGAAGGCCGTACAAGCCGTGGAGAAGTATGCAGTGGAGAGATGTGGCGTGCCGGAGTTCCGAAGACAGTACGACAGAGCCCCGTCTTTCAGCAGACACGCACGGCACTCAATGCACGTCGTGGCGGGCGCGATTCCATCGACGAGCCCCAAAGAGCTAATGGGCAACAAGGTGAATATCCCCTACCTTATTTGGCTGGCGGTGTGCTGCGTCAGAGGGAACCACACCATGTCGTTCGCCATAGACGGACTGAACTCCAACGGTGGAGACATTTCCATCGGCCCCGTAGTCCAGTTAGAAATCTTGCTCTCTCAGGAATACACCAAGATGACTGAAAGGGCGCAGCCATACAAGATCCAAATTTTCCCGGCTTTCAACGCCAGCTGCAGCAGTCCGACTAGCGACGATTCGCTGAACATCGTGATGTGAACCCTCGGGGGCGGGCGGGCGCGGTAACAACGCTGCAACGTAAAGCTGAAGCTTGTTTACACAGAACACTTTAAAAACAGAGGGGATCAAAGGGGACGGGCGAGAATGGACGGACCTTGTTGACGGGGGAACTCCATTTGCGGTCGGGGGGAAGCCAAGAACAAGACGCTACACTGATGCTTGAAAATGTCCTTTGCAAAATAGTATATACAGACAATTTGGCGAGGCGAGCCACCCGGTCTCTTTGCCAGTCTGCATGCGTGACGCTGACTCTTACTCATTTCGCACTTTTTCTTTTTTAAGGTCATTTTTTTTAAATGTATGCTTTAAAATCAGCCAATTGGAGGAGTGGGAGGCATAAGGCCCCAGACTAAAAAAAAAACAAATGGGATCACAACAGTATTGGTTAAAATCGGGACACACTAAAAGAAATAGTCTGGGTTGAAGGCGGTTATGGGTCGGTGGCCGTACACAGTCATGCACAGCTTCTGACTGTTGGGAAAACGCAAAACGTCAACAGTCCAATTATCAGTTGGACTTTGGTCAGAGGGAAAGCGTATTCAACGGTGTTAAATTTCAGTGCAGTTTTTTTTTTCTTAGTATCTAACTAACGCTGTTAGTTCTCCGGACCGTTTAGTGTGTGTGTGTGTGTGTGTGTGGTGTGTTGTGTGTCGTGGTGTGTGTATGTGTGTGTGTGTGTGCTTTATCGTGTGCTCTGGCTACCACCTTTTTAGCCTCGAAGTACTCCGATACCTGTGTTTTCCGATTACAAACTGATTAGAATACTATTTCTATGGAAACAGGCCAAAACCCCATTCTTAAGCTGTTGCTCCCAGTCTAGAAGCATTGGCGTTGGAAAACTTTAAGAAATAAAGAAGGATTTACTGTGAAGCGCAGAAACCTTAGGGGTGGGTTCTTTTCGGACAAAACGCTAAAGATGGGGTCCAAAAGGAAGACGACGGCGAGCTACGCCACCTGGTGGATCGAAGAGTTTCCACATAAATCCAGGAGGGCTGCGATCAGCAGCTTTCACGTTGTAAGGTTCACACGGAAGCTTTGACAAAGTGCAATATAAAGGCAGGACCACCTTTGGCTTTGTGTGTGCGCATTTGCTGGTGACGTGACGTACAAAAGACATAAGTTCGCGCCTGTTTTCTCTTCTTTACGGGTGTGCGCCATCTGTCGGGCATTTTCGTGGATGTGCTGTCGTTCGTGTTTATTTGTTCACATTTATGCGCTATAAAGTAAGCAAACGGAGGAAAAAAGGTAACCTACTGAGAAAAGATATATTAAAGGACTTTTTAAAAATATTTAAAAAAAATGTCTTCATATGTATACACAAAAAAGTTGGAAAAATGTTAAGTTTACTGTATTAGAATTTATTATTATAATTTAAGTGCGTTACAAAACGAGCTTATGGTATTATAATTATTTTAGGTTAATAAACACTGAAACCAAAAAAAAAAAAATTAAGTTTGCTGACAGAAAATAAGAAGTAGATGGCTACACAGTCGAAAGAACGTCTCCGGATTGTCGCTCAACAGAAATCAGGTGATGTGTTCTGAAAGGGCGACAACTGCTGTAAATCCTTCCAGACCAATTAAGTCTCCTCTCTAAGGTCGAAAGTGTAAATTAGGTAAGCGAGTATTCCCACTTGTTTGGTGATGCTTACATGCCGACAGAATGGCTTACAGAGGGTTTAAGTGAACCTTCAGAAACGTTGTGTTCAGTGTTCACGGAGTTCGCGCCATCGCCCTGTAGAGAGCTTAAGACAAAGAATCCCAGTTTGCACGGTTCTAATTGGGGCTGGGGCCGCTTGGCTGGATAAAAAAAAAATGTCACCGCTAAATATCAAAAGGTCGCCCCTGTCGCGTCGTTATAATTATTGAGCAGTGGAAGTATAGCTATAGCATTTTGTCTATTTTCGCAGATAAGCAACATATTAATGAATAATGGGCCGACCTAGTAGGTGAAGGATGCCCGGGCTGGTTTTAAGACCCAGTCTGCTGCTGGCAGCAGTTCCCATGGAAACAGTCGATAGAAAGAATTTGTCCATCAAGGGTGATCACTGTGCCGATATCTAAGAAGGAGCTAAACTATAAAAGTAATGTTAGCTGTTATCTTGTGGTTAACATTTTACTAGGGCGAGTTAATATTTAGGCGAAAAGCTTCGTAGCTGTTTGACTTCTTAAATCGCAGGAGGCAGAAGACGAGTATTTAATGGAGACTACTACGACTGCAAAACATGAATCTTTCTAGGTAGTAGACAGTTTTCGAACTCTAGAATCTTAGGAGAGCCAGAGAAGCTTTTCGTCTTATTGTATACATGAAAGAAACTGAACAGCAACAACGTCAGAAATTGTCACTGATGAAAATCAGTGTTCGGGGCAGTGGCTCTTGAGAGAGAGAGAGATGGAGAGAAGAGAGAGATGGAGAGGAAGAGAGAGAGAGAGAGAGAGAGAGAGAGAGATGGAGAGAGATGAAAGAGAGAGATGTCTGAGAGAGAGAGATAGATGGCTTAGAGAGAGAGAGAGATAGATGATAGAGAGATAGAGAGAGAGGAATAGAGGATAGAGATAGATATATGAGATAGCGCTATAGATGATCTCGCTGAGAGAGAGATTATGAGAGACGCTCGCCATGGAGGTCTCGCTGGATCGCTGCATCGCGATCAGAGAGAGCGCTGAGAGCCGAGAGCGAGCGTCGCGAGCTATCGATAGCGAGCGATAGAGAGATCGAGAGCTGGAGCGAGATTTCTATCGCGCAGATCGACTGCTGAGAGAGAGAGATGCAGCTCTAGCTAGATCTGATCGCTCGTATAGATCGATGATAGCGAAGCGCTCTGGCTCTAGCTCCTCTCTAGCGCGAGATCGGCGAGAGGAGAGAGAGAGAGAGAGAGAGAGAGATCTGCTCGAAGCTGAGAGAAGAGAGGATAGATAGAGATAGATAGATAGATCTATAGATAGAGAAGAGAGATGATTAGGATGAGCTCCCGAGAGAGAGATGGAGAGATCTGGCTGCTTCTAGAGAGCTGGAGAGATCTCGCGCGAGAGAGAGATCTCGCTCTCTACTCTCGCTCTCTCGAGAGCTCTCTCTCTCTCTCTCTTGGATGATCGATTCTGCGCTAGCGGGCGATCCTAGTCTGCTCTAGCGAGAGCGCTCTGTAGCGATCTCTCTCTCTCTCTCATCGCTCTCTCTCGCTCGCTCTCGCTCGAGACTCGCTGATAGCTCTCTCTCTCTCGCTCGTCTCTGGACTGAGCGAGAGAGAGAGATGGATATATATAGATAATAGATAGATTGAAAGATAGTGGCGAGAGAGAGATCAGAGAGAGCGGATAGAGAAGAGAAGATCGAGCTCTCAGAGAGAGACGATCATATTTACGTCTAAAATAAACGAGTTCCGAGTTCCGGTAGGGTTTTCCAGGTACATGTAATAGACGGTCCCTGGGTGACTCTCGACTCTCCTAGTCACCTTCCACCCCGTCTCCCTGACTGCTGTCACATGACCTTTACCCCCCCCAGTAAGGACGGGGGGGGACCGAGAAGAACACGAGTTAATATTACTTAATATGGCCAATAAAATATTGTTTTTTGATATTCACGGAGCTTCTGTACCAAGGAAACATCATTCTTAATAGAGTTATTTCCTGCGGAAATGCAACTAGAGAGTTTGCAGGGTTATATTTCCTAAACACATAATTTCTACAAAGGTCACGCATAAATAAGAGAGCCGTCAAAACGTCTCAGCCATGGACTGATATCCGTGTAACTGCGCTTTCTCGAAGCGTTCGGACTTATTTGGGGATGTCCAATGATTTCGGCCACCGGTGTAAGTGATTTATGGGGGAAAGAAATTTAAAAAAAAAACGTTTTGTATGCGATACTTTAATTCTCGTTGAACGGAACCCATTGGTTTACGTGATCGTTGATGGCCATCGAGGACGAAATATTAAGCGAAAGGCTATTAAAAGCCCTGCGCAGGAGGCGTTTCGAACCCTAGAGTCAGCCGCCCAAATGGGGTTTTGGGCAGAGTTCGGACCCGGAAATCGGTTCATTTCACCGTCTATTCGTGCGCGGTCGTCGTGAACACCAGTCAAGTTCTCGTCTAGCCGGGGGTTTACTTTCACAGAAGGCACTCGAATAAAACCAATCAACCCAGAGAACGTCCACGCCAGTTGTTTGTGATAGAGTGGCGCTCCGGTCCGTCGGCCTTCGCAGAAGAACCACCACGCCAGCCTTTCCGACAAAGGGCTCGGTTCATTATCGGATGGACGTCCAGCCGATCAGCACCAACAAAAAGGAACCGCGCGATCGGATTTCCCAAGGATGGAGCCGTAAAATCCTCCATCCCGGTTCTATCGACTTCGCATAGAACCAACGAGAAATCGATTTCTTTAAGGTCTCTTCTCAAGCTTAAGTCCGCGCGAGATGGATCTCTTGGTTGATAGAATCGCGTAAATTGCAACATCCGGCCTGATATTGTAGTGCCACGACATCGTGTGTTTAGCACTCAGTAAATATGCTTTAAAAAGTGTTATCATCATCACCACCGCCATCATCAGCAGCAGGCTTTAAAGTTTGCTTTTCTTTTTTTTTTAAAATTAAGTTACGTCGAGCTCCAGAACTCACAAACTTTTCTTTCTAAGTTAAAAGAAAATCCTATTTCACAAACTTCTCCACAGACCATTCCCGTGTATGAAATGCCTGGCCACCTGCTAATCAGCAGAAATAATTCAATCAGTGTTTCCATTACCGCCTCTAGTTTTCTCTTGTTTCATATATAATTTAATATATTAACCATAAACTCGGAGGACCAGACGGAGCTTAATGAGCCTAGAACCGCGAGTAACCAGGTGGCGCAGTGCATATTGTAAACGTAACTCGACAGCTGGAATCCTTCAGTTGTCTTTCCAAATTAATCTTTGCAAACATTGCAAGCACCTGTGCGGTGCATATTTTTCTTATTTGGTTTATGGACTTTTTATTTAATCAACATAATTAATCCGCTTTTCATTTTCAGATTTAGTTGGCAGCCTGTCCTCGCAATCCTGTCGGTCTGTACTGTAACTAACAACACACAGAGGCCAAGTGGATCATAAGTTTAACGTCGAAGTCATACCTATACAGAGATAGCAAACGCTGGTTTTCCAAAAATCCAATTCTAGCAGCTATTATAGCATTAGCAAACAAAAATACACGCACCACAAGTAATAAAGATACTTATATACTTCATTTCAACCTCAATCTAAAATTAATCCGAGTTAACACCTTGCCACCAGTATCGCTAATATCATTAGAATTTTATTCATTTGAAGGTTTTGATAGTTTCCAAAGGCAGGTGGAAGGCATTTATATCTGTCCTGTCAAGGGATCCACGGCCAATGCTGCGTGATTACGTAGGTATGACGCCATTATCTTGCCTACCTGTAGTTTAAATGAGCTAAAAGCATACTAAGTATCGCTATGAGAACACTGAACTGTCAGTCTAGCAATTACCAAAAGAAAAAAAACAACAACAACCTCTCTTTATAGCGTTGAAATTATAGCTAGTTCTGCACAGATGATTCCAAATAACCCCAAAGACGCATAGTTTGGAAAATCTCCACGAAGTTTTTCCTCTTAAATGTCTAAAAGCTAAACCCGGAAGATCTAACGTCTTTAGATGCTTATGGCTGGGGAAACATTGCAGCAAGTCTCTGCCGATGTTTCTCTAATATCCAATAAAGACAACGAATCTGCAGAGCGTATTCCAGCTGCGTACCAATTAATAGATTTATACAACAGAACTAGACGTTCCTTACTAGTGTGTCTACAGGTGCAGCTCAAAAAATTACAATATCGTGGAAGACTTCATTTTTTTTCGGTAATTTAATTCAAACAGTGAAACTTTCATATATTCTAGATTCATTACACATAAAGTGAAATATCTCAAGCCTTTTTTGTTTTAATTTTGATGATTACGGCTTACAGCTCATGAAAATCAAAAATCCACTATCTCAAAATATTAGAATATTTCATAAGATCAATAAAAAAAGGGGGGATTTATTATATAGAAATGTCGAACTTCAGAAAAGTATGTTCATTTATGCACTCAATACTTGGTCGGGACTCCTTTTGCATGAATCACTGCATCAATGCGACGTGGCATGGAGGCGATCAGCCTGTGGCACTGCTGAGGTGTTATGGAAGCCCAGGTTGCTTTGATAGCGGCCTTCAGCTCATCTGTATTGTTGGGTCTGGGGTCTCTCTCTCCTTCCCCTTGACAATACCCCATAGATTCTCTATGGGGTTCAGGTCGGGCGAGTTGGCTGGCCAATCAAGAACAGTAACACCATGGTCAGCAAACCAGTTACTAGTAGTTTTGGCACTGGGGGCAGGTGCCAAGTCCTGCTGGAAAAGGAAATCAGCATCTCCATAAAGCTTGTCAGCAGACAGAGACATGAAGTGCTCTAAAATCTCCTGGTAGATGGCTGCATTTACTTTGGACTTGATAAAACACATTGGACCAACATCAGCAGATGTCATGGCACCACAAATCATCATTGACTGTGGAAACTTCACACTGGACTTCAAGCAACTCGGATTCTGTGCTTCTCCACTCTTCCTCCAGAATGTGGGACCTTGATTTCCAAATGAAATTCAAAATTTACTTTCATCTGAAAAGAGGACTTTGGAACACTGAGCAACGGTCCAGTTCTTTTTCTCCTTAGCCCAGGTAAGACGCTTCTGACGTTGTCTCTGGTTCAGGAGTGGCTTGACACTAGGAATGCGATACTTGTAGCCCATTTCCTGGACACGTCTTTGAGTGGTGGCTCTTGATGCACTGACTCCAGCCTCAGTCCACTCCTTGTGAAGCTCCCCCAAGTTCTTGAATCGGTTTTGCATGACAATCCTCTCAAGGCTGCGGTCATCCCTCTTGCTTGTGCACCTTTTCCTACCACACTTTTCCTTTCCAGTCAACTTTCCATGAATATGTTTTCATACAGCACTCTGCGAACAGCCAGCCCTTTCAGCAATGACCTTCTGTGGCTTACCCTCCTTGTGGAGGGTGTCACTGAGTGTCTTATGGACAACTGTCAAGTCAGAAGTCTTCCCCATGATTGTGATTGTGTACTGAACCAGACCGAGAGATTCATGGTATTTATACTGCATAAACAGTGATTTACTCAAACTCGAAATGGAATATTCTAATATTCTGAGATAAATTTTTTCTATTTTATTGAGCTGTAGGCCATAATTATGAAAATTAAAATTAAAAAATGCTTGAAACATTTTAGTTTACATGTAATGAGTCTAGAATATATACAATTTTCACTTTCTGAAATAACTGACAAAAATATTGAACTCTTCCACGAAATTCTAATTTTTGAGATGCATCTGTAGTTAATTATTTCTGGAATTCTCTTAACTTTATTGGCAACTGAAGTGAATCCCACTTACTGCAAATGGAATTTTGATTAACAGTTAGCCTCTAGATTCTGTTCGGAACCTAAATTTCTAGTCTAATGTTAGCCATATGTTTATTATTTGTAAATTGTTATATGATTAATGTTAGTGATTGAACAAAATCCCGAAGTGGTAAAGACTGTTGCATCGTCTTCATTATAACAGTGACAGGAAATATTCGAAATGAAAGCAATATACAGAATACTACTGTTTTCTGTCCAAAGAGCCTGGATTGCCATCGACAAATTCGTTCTTATTCCGAACTTTATCCCCTTGTTTCGTACAAAGAGATATTCTACAGGAAAGTTCGTTAGCGAAGTCTCCCAGTAAGTGGGGATCTCATTAACCCAATCCAATCTGAGTTCCCCTTTCACGGAACTATTTCCTTTCGTATTTGGCTTGCAGGGCTTGGCAAAGATTTGCGTACCCCAGACCTGAAAGCCGACCGATATCGTACGGCAAGTGACCATCTGTCCCTATCTTCGTAGCTACACGTTTATCGAATTTTAGGTGGTCGGAACCAAATCTTGAAGGCAGAAGAGCCGTTTATTCTTCTTTTTTTTAAAAAAAAAACTTTCTGTTCCCAGTGAATGGCCTCTCGGAACCACGACAAACCGAGTATAACAGTCACGTGTCTGATAAAACCTACGAAGCTATTCATAGAAATCAGTGGCCCGACTTCTTGTGTGTTTAAATACCATTTAACTTGCACGAAGAACAGGCTGTTGCTACACGCCTGTTTTGAAAGGGTTAATATACGAACAACGAATTTGCTGCATTAAAACCCAGCGCAGCCGAATATATCGCTAATTCGGTGATGCCTAAAAACTTCAACTGTGTTTTTCCATAGAATAATACAATACCGAACAAAAATTATGGAAACATTTAAAACCTCACTAAGAAGTGTATTTTGGATAAGAGAACAAATAACAAGTAATTTCTAGCTATATCAGGAAGGAACATGATATATTAACTCACATAAAAAACAAACAAAGTGACATTTAAAGAATAGGAAGAGAGTTAATATTTTTTTGTGTGATATGATTGGTTTACCTGCAGTCTGCGTGACGGTTTAGGAATTCCAAACTGAACCTTTTCGGAATTAATCTAATCACACGTGTGGAGTTTTGCGTCCAGATTCTGACACTCAAGGCAGCTGATTCAGGGTTTCTCTAGACTGTAAGTAAGAAGTAACAAGTTAGCATATATGTCTTCGTGGCTGCTCCCTTGCTGGAATACGAAACCCAAGCTACTGATATTCTGCCCTTCGTGTTCGGGGCGATGGATTACAATAAGCTGGTACTGTCTGTCTGTCGATCGTGTATTCTTTCATCAGTTTTAACTGATCTTCCAACTTCACTCAGAAGTATACATTCGCAAAAGTAACCAACCTTAGCCACACACTGATTTATCCGTCTTTGGCCAACTTGTTTTTGAAGAATTTTCCTTTTCTTCAACCCCTCTTCCCTCCCTAAATCCGATTTTAGATTACCTGCAAACAGCAATTTTTAAAATCTCGAACACCTCAATTCCTATAATTACCTGTCGTCTGTTAGTTTGGTTTCTTTGACTTACCAGCGGTTTTCCTCTTTTCATCCACACTGCCACTAAGATCCTACTTTTCAGGATCTTCTTCACCGGTGTAGCCCTAACTTCCAGCCTCCCTTCCTCTCAGACTTAGTAACTTCACACGTTTTGCCCCATTTTTTGGTTAGGCGCTTCTCTCTTCTAGGCTTTCATGCTTTTAATCGTGCCTCCTTCCGGACATTTGCTTCGTCCTTCTGAGGAAACTGGCAGTTCTTTACAACATAATCATATGGTTACACCAGTAACACTGAATTACTTCTGGGTCCGGACGCTTTTAATCTCCGCTCACTGGAGAACTTCGTACAGATTGAAGAAGTAAAAGTCTTCAAAAGAAAGCACTGATTTGTGGAATATTAATATTTGCCCTTTGCTTGGAATATCATCAGTTTGGCATTAAATATATCGCATCCCTTCTGTATATAACAATCGTTTACACAGGATCTTTCCGATTATTTGAAAAAAAACCTCTATTGGTGAGCCTTTTAATTTGCTTTTATAGTTGAGTAGATCTACTCGGCACAAAAATAAACGATGGAGATACAGGTTCACCTTGATACTTTTGTGAAACGAATCCCTTTAGTTTATTATTAGGAAGATACTTTTTCTCGAGAAAGGAAAAGAAAATATTTCAATTAAAAAATAGTTTTTCATTTACTGAGTACCACCGCTTATTGACAGCATCTGAAGAGCTTGTCGATAAGTGAAATATTAGTATACAGCAAGCAGGTTATTTAAACTCTTCACGCGGATGGTACATTTATTATATATATACAAACAAACACAGAGAAGATATTTCGTGTGAAAAGGGGCATAAATTAGTACGGTTTAAAACAAGAAATCGCTCTGGTCAAATGAGAACGTAATGAATGGCTGCCTGTGGCTCAAAGAAGAGTTCGTGAGATCGCTATTGCTGAGATAAAAATGGCCTTTCCGGGTCAAAGAAGAGCACAAAAGGTCACTATTGCCCGGATGACACGTGTTTTTTTCTTCTTCCGAGGCTTATTACACTAATTAAAGTATTTGTTTTCTTGTTATTGGTTAGTAAGATAACACACACAGCAACTCGTGGACGGTCGAGACAGGAGTATATAAATTATTAAAATAATTCCGGAACATATGGGAAAGGTTAAAGGTAAATATAAACAAAGAGGTGGAAACGCCATTCATTCTAAAAAAAAAAAAAAACAAAAACAAACTCTGTTCATCTCTGACACTTCTCGGCGAGAACCCGTTTCCTCTCGCGAGACCCAAGGAAATCTCGCGAGACCCGAGCGAGAAGGGAAAGTCCGTGGCGGTTGGCCTTGGTGACGTCAGACGATGTCGGGAGACGTCGAAAGGTGGTCGACAATGCAGGCCCTTGCTGTCGAGAGATAGCCATGCACCTGGATAAACGTAATAAAACTCCTCGTTTTAGATGTAGGAGGAAATTGGGATCGCCTCGTCAAAAAAAACAGAAAGCCCCATCCCGCTATCCTCATTTTGTAATAATGCTTCTTCATCTCGAGGGATGGATATTGAAAAACAAAAAAATTTTTTTTAATCTGATCCCCTTCGGTGGTCTCCCCTGGAACGAGGCAGGACTCGTACACGGATATTGGCTGAATGTGGATATCGCTAATCTCAGCCATTTACGAGAAATTTTAGTCTTCGGACGGTTATCTCCTGACAAGAACTTTGCCAAGAGAAGGGCGATAACTCGTGTATAAGTAATTTGTGTTTTCTCTGTCTCTGTCAGGTTTTCTTTCGTTTGTTAAACAATTGTCTCCGAAATAAAATTAGCTAAAACCATACCATTTATGATAATCAAAGCTTGGAATGAATATAAATGTATATGCATATTTTTTTTGAAAAAAAGAGAAAATTTTTCTCAAATTAGACTCCAAACATAATAAAATAAGGGAGACTACTCATGATAAAAAATGCAAGGGAGACAACTCATAATAAGTTTATTAGGTTCCTGGACATTTATATTTCGGTAATTACAACTAATTACGTAACAATAGAGGAATTGCGTTTGCTGTTATTTTCGGGAAAAAAAAACTTGTAGTAGAAAATATTTATTCCGTGCTTGCTCATTTCTGTTCAAGATTTCTCCAGAGGCTAGTGTCCTGGCGAAACCATCAGCAATAGATTGTAGTTTAGCTTAGTTTGTTTATTATCTGCACCAGGGTATACGTTAAAGAGGCCAACCATTAAAAAAAACACAAAATATGGATATTTAAATGCTAAACTCTCTTCTCTCTCCATCTCTCCATCTTTCTCCTCCATCTCTCTCCCATCTCTCTCTCTCTCGCTCTCTCTCTCTCCTCTCTCTCTCTCTCTCCTCTCTCTCTCTCCCCTCTCTCTCTCTCATCTCTCTCTCTCCTCACTCTCTCATCTCTCGCTCTCTCTCTCTCTCTCTCTCTCTCTCTCTCTCTCTCTCCTCATCTCTCTCTCTCTCTCTCTCTCTCTCTCTCTCTCAGCCAAATTTTCTTTAGATATACGTGGAAGGAATGCCTCGAAGATAAATAATGTTTCAGGGCAGAATCCATAGGTCCATAAGATAAGTTATTTCCAAAACTGCATTCAAAACATACCAGTTTCTGATAATTTGAAGTCGTTTTCTTCTTTGTCTTGTATCTTTTTAAATTACTTATTAGAACCTAAAAAATCCGGTCTTTGAATCATCTACCTAATAACGTTGCCAATTTATCTAATCATGGTACACCGAAATTAAATTTAGCGTAAGTAGTGTGAACAAAGAATCCTGTTAGAAATTGGTATTCTTGAGTTTATATCTTCTACATCCCAGCAAAACCACAAACGGAGACAGTGTCGTATCTGTCAAAGAAACCGAATACACCAATCGAGCCACAGTGACAAACGGCGTCTTGCGTTAAGCATCGTTGCAATTTAATCCAATTACTGACATCCAGCTTAATTAAGACAGGAATTCTATATTTATCGGAAATAAAGTAGCAGTGATTAGAACTCTCTTTACCTATTCGTCGTATTTTTGAGTCTGGCGCTACTTCAGGGGCTTCGAAAAATTTTAAAGAAATTACTTATGACGGCAATGAGTTAAATTCATTTTCAGCCTTTTGTTTCAGTTTGAGAACAATAAGCTGTTCTGTCTTGCGTTCATCGTTTCTGTCTCTGGGAAACGAAGATATATATATATTTTTTTAAAAAAGCGCATTTTTAAACTACTTTTTCTCCCTTAAAACAATTTATTGCATGCAGTAGGATAATAATTATCCTCGTGAGGAAAAATTAATTTGAATATGATGTCACGGCATAATTTTTTAGAATAGAAATCGATGTCATTCGCAAGAGTTACTGCCGAGAAACTGACCGCCATGTTAAAATAAAAAGGATGACTCGTAGACGAAGCAGAACAATTTATTAGATTGTTCAGGCAATTATACACTGGAGTTTATGTGCCGCGAATAGGAGAATCCAGATGATTCTACGTTAGAAACTCTGACGACGTATTCATGAGTCGAGGAAACTTGAAACAGCGCCATCTGACGAAGGCCACCGCCATCATACCTGTCCTGCCTGTTCTATGAGAACCGGCAACTTTAAGATCGTTAATTAAAAATAAATGGTCTGCCATAGATTTAGATATGGCCAAGCCGGAAAAAAAGCAAAATCATTTTTCCACCTGTGCCGAAACGGTTCCTCCGATCCCATTCCTTTTTCTTTACTGTCGCAAAAATTATGAGTATATTAACTTATTCTTCGCCTCAGATGCGGTAGCACTGTTACAGCTCCGCCGTAACGGTACCGCAGAAAGGCGTAATTATAGTGGAGCGAAGTTCTGAATGGCGATGGTTTTCCAGCCTGATGTCACAAGAACTTCACTACATTTTTCGATATGCATGCAAAACTATATGGCTTGTCGAGATCCTCAGCATTTCGTCTCTTGCTGTACCCAGCATTCATTCGTCGTCGCCCGAAAGGGCAGATATCACGAATCGCACATATTTTTTTACCTTCCTAAAAGCAGCTGATACATTCCTACAACGATCAAGTATTTGGTGTGTCAAAGCACCATTTGAGACGTCGAGGAGACATGTGACGTTATAATCGTATGACGACCGGAAGACAATTAACCGCATAGAATAGGTGACGTCAGTGTACGCATGCGCTACCCATGTCAACCGGCTGGGATCTCTAACAGAAGAGGACCATTTCTGAAGCCAGGAACTTTCGTTCACAAATACAGTGGAAATTTTCAAGTTTTTAATCCGGTAAGATTTTATACTCGTGAGATGTTGAAGTTAGGATGCACAGTGAGTGCAGGGAAAGATTTCAGCAAAAAGACTGACTTTTCCTGGTTGTTTTAGCGGTGCAAAGGATAGGAGTGACTTATGAAACATTACTTTGCATAGTTTAATGTCGAGTCACCGAAATAATAAATTTCGACCTGACACTAAGAGTTAATTGAATGTAAATATCGTATATTATTTGGTGCGTCTAAAATATGGTATAAATCTCTAAATGAAGCATTGTAGGCTTCGTTTATGTTTTTACGACACTGATAGTAAATTGTGTGATGCGGGATAAGGTGTTTCGGTTAGGGCTGTAAATTTAGGAAAGAAGAAGAAGAAAAAAAGGGTTGGGAAGGCAATTCGTTTGGATATTTTTTCTTCCAATATTTAGTTTTATTATTTATCGCCATTATTCCGTCATCAAACGAACGTGTTCTTCTTCTGTGAGATATTTCCCTGACGTCACGTCTCAACGTCGCAACGAGCAACTTCCGTGTTTCTCCGCCGATGACAGGAAACGGACAGCGGTTCCGTGTCGGTTCCGGCCCAACAGATGCCACGTGATCCGTCGTCTCGCCCACTTAAGATCGCTCCGCTATGTACCGGTTTACGACCCTAGCCAACGTCTCTTGAATGATAGGGTGTTGTTGTTGTTGTTGTTTTCGTTTACCTTGCAGTCTGAGCGGTTCCCCCCCATACTAAAAATAAAATTAACGAAGTGTAATGGAGTTTATTTCTAAGACATACACGAACTATTTGTAACATGTGGTGGCTAAAATCTGAGTCAGAATTTCGATATTTCATTTGATGTATTTCCAAGCGCTTGCCAATGGACCTTCTGCGCTGCTGCTACTACTTATCGAACGCATTCTCAGACGTTTACGTTACATTCCTTTCACTACGCTATTCCAATTATCCGTTTTCTATGCTCCAATATCCCTTCCAAATAGGTTTGACCACTGCCCATTTATACAGTGCAGGACAAAAGTTTAAGAACACTGGCAGAACAAATATAAACTGACACGGAAAATATGTGAAAGGGCAAATATCCCAGCACGGGCACAACAACACTGATAGAAAAGCGATTTCTTGTTCTTTCGACTGATTACATACATCAACACGGTCGTTGGGCAACGTTTGTATACGTCAGCCCTTTCCACATTATGACGTAATTTTGTAACCACCGAAGTGTAAGAATGTCAAATGCTTATATTCGTGGTTTTCTGAAGGAAAGAAAAAAAAAACACTCTGTTCCTCGTAATTAGAGAATAATAACATCGTTTTGTTTACCCGGACATTTTAGCCAATACATTAAAACCACAATCCAAGAAAGACCTCCTCCTCAACTGAATTTTCCAACATGATAATAATTTGAAACAATCAGCTGTCATCATCATCATCATCTAGCAATATCTCTCACATCATAAAATTCCAGTTTTAACGTGGCCTTGAATTCACTAAAGGATCAATGGAACGATAAAGACAAAAATTATTAAGATTTTAAAAAGCTAAAACAATTTAGGTCAATTGTTCTAAACGATTCAGTTTACTTGGGCCAACCTTTGCGTAGACCTGTGTATTCGTCATGTAAACTCCATACATTAGCGGTGTCAGGCTAACAGATAGGCCAAAAAATCAGTGCTCCTTTTATCCGTTTATTTCTTGTAATTTATAGAAATTGGATTTTGCTACAGATTTTGAATGTTTGATTTGTTCTTAAAATTTCATCGTCTTGGAATGCCGTCATAATGTAAGAAAATCGAGTGTATGTAAAATATTGACCACTGAGGATTTTGATCTGTGCGTCAACTAAAAGAACAAGAAATTACAGGCTGGAATATTTATTTTTGCATATTCTACATGTCAATTTAAATTTGTTCTACCATCGTATTTTAACTTTTGTCTGCCACAGTATTTTTATGTCATAGTTATACTCACTGATTTTTTCCAGATAGTTTGACGTATCAAATTTCATAATAACTACAACTTATACAGACCAACCTTGACTTGCTATTAAACAGTGATTAAGATTCTGTCTACGATTCTTTTCAAATGAATTTCGTTTAGGGATCTCCGTGAAGCGCTTGTTGTGCTGCTCTGGGGTTGGGATACTCGATCCTCAACTGATTCTTACTGTTGTAGCAGAGTGTTTGCATAGTGCCCTGCCATATTAATTCCTACCATCATAAGTGAATGTATCTTGCCAAATCTACATATTTCAGGTTTGATTATGTATATAGTTATATTATACGCCTAAATCGGCATATAACCAGTGAGAACTGTCACCATTTCGAAAACAGGTAAATTCTGGGATATTTCCAGGTGTATTTGAAGCCTTGCTGTATAGATAGTTCAGTTCATATGTACTAGTCGCACCTGTGATTGCAGAAGACCTCTAGCGAAGATCTCCAACCCCGATCTTCTACAGCTCACCCTAATATAGATAGTTCAGTTCATATGTACTAGTCGCACCTGGGATCGCAGAAGACCTCTAGCGAAGATCTCCAACCCCGATCTTCTACAGCTCACCCTAATATAGATAGTTCAGTTCATATGTACTAGTCGCACCTGGGATCGCAGAAGACCTCTAGCGAAGATCTCCAACCCCGATCTTCTACAGCTCACCCTAATATAGATAGTTCAGTTCATATGTACTAGTCGCACCTGTGATTGCAGAAGACCTCTAGCGAAGATCTCCAACCCCGATCTTCTACAGCTCACCCTAATATAGATAGTTCAGTTCATATGTACTAGTCGCACCTGTGATTGCAGAAGAACTCTAGCGAAGATCTCCAACCCCGATCTTCTACAGCTCACCCTAAATAGATAGTTCAGTTCATATGTACTAGTCGCACCTGTGATTGCAGAAGACCTCTAGCGAAGATCTCCACCCCGATATTCTACACAGCTCACCCTAATATAGATAGTTCAGTTCATATGTACTAGTCGCACCTGGGATTGCAGAAGACCTCTAGCGAAGATCTCCACCCCGATCTTCTACAGCTCACCCTAATATAGATAGTTCAGTTCATATGTACTAGTCGCACCTGTGATTGCAGAAGAACTCTAGCGAAGATCTCCAACCCCGATCTTCTACAGCTCACCCTAATATAGATAGTTCAGTTCATATGTACTAGTCGCACCTGGGATCGCAGAAGACCTCTAGCGAAGATCTCCAACCCCGATCTTCTACAGCTCACCCTAAACTACGGAAACCAGAGCGCATGCTCAAAATCCTATTCAGTTAGCTGGGGAAGAAAAGCGAGCCAGATGTTTTCCACCGGGAATCGACCTGGCTCAACAAATAAAATTGTAAGCACTATTCCAATATATCCATATAATTGGAGTTTTTCGAATGGCCATTACTAACAATTTTACCAAATCTTTAACTCCTAAATTCCTACCAAGATACCGGCACCTTATGAATGATCTGAACCTACTCTGCTAATCATCCGAGTTCAATATCTTAAATCATTTCCGATAATGAGCGTCTCAATCTGAAATCAGTCTGATTATGGATAACTGGACCTTGCAGTTGGTCGTATAGTTTTTTTTTCATGCTTACCGTCTTTGAAACATTAATTTCCGTAATACTTATATTTTTCACTTAGTTAATTCTACAAGATTGAATGGCGCGACCAATAACAACTTACAAAGTTCCGGTATATCGACAGGTTAGTATTGGTGAATTCTATAATGTAAGTACATTCTCTTACTTTTAATATAATGAAAACGGATTCATCTCTAGCGAAAACATTAAATGAGAAAGTCTGTCACGTGTTTCTGTTAACACAGAAAAAAATTTTAGGAATAATAATTATATATTATAGTAATATTTTCAGGTCCAGAACGTAGTAAAGTCAGGGTGATGTCTACAATCGTCAGATCCCGGAAATTTCTTTGTAATATTAGTCTACAGTTATCTTGAAAAAAAAAACAGTTGGGCTTCTATTTAAAAATTTTGATAATATATTTTAAATTATTAATCGCTGGAAAGAGGGGAAAATGATCTGATATCTGTACAGTTGAAGAATTAATGATCTCATTGCTATTACTCGACCCAGTTGAAGCATTAATGATCTCATTGCTATTACTCGACCCAGTTGAAGAATTAATGATCTCATTGCTATTACTCGACCCAGTTGAAGAATTAATGATCTCATTGCTATTACTCGACCCAGTTGAAGAATTAATGATCTCATTGCTATTACTCGACCCAGTTGAAGAATTAATGATCTCATTGCTATTACTCGACCCAGTTGAAGAATTAATGATCTCATTGCTATTACTCGACCCAGTTGAAGAATTAATGATCTCATTGCTATTACTCGACCCAGTTGAAGAATTAATGATCTCATTGCTATTACTCGACCCAGTTGAAGAATTAATGACCTCATTGCTATTACTCGACCCAGTTGAAGCATTAATGATCTCATTGCTATTACTCGACCCAGTTGAAGCATTAATGATCTCATTGCTATTACTCGACCCAGTTGAAGAATTAATGACCTCATTGCTATTACTCGACCCAGTTGAAGCATTAATGATCTCATTGCTATTACTCGACCCAGTTGAAGCATTAATGATCTCATTGCTATTACTCGACCCAGTTGAAGAATTAATGATCTCATTGCTATTACTCGACCCAGTTGAAGAATTAATGATCTCATTGCTATTACTCGACCCAGTTGAAGAATTAATGATCTCATTGCTATTACTCGACCCAGTTGAAGAATTAATGATCTCATTGCTATTACTCGACCCAAACTGTGAGAGGAAGCAAAAATAAAACACAAATTAACCGTATTTCCCACTAGGGTTGAATCAGTGGGTTTGAAGATTACGACCGAATATAATTGGAAACACCGAAAAGAAAAGAATTAACAGTTCAAGATTAAAAACATCGCTGAAACCAGAACTCTTTAAAGCGTAGATATATAAAGAACTAGAAGGTGATGAATCAAACTTAATGAATATTTTCCAGGTGCCCAATTGTCGCAACTAGAAACTGTTACTCACCAGTACATAACAGAAACACCAGCGTTCTTAATGATAACGTGAATCCGTATTACACACATATGGTCAATCAAATTTACAATCAATTACTTAGGGTATGGTTCATGAAGTTGTAATCGATTCTGAAAAATTCTAATAAAAATTCTCTGCAAAGAGGGCATCAAGGGAGAATCTCATCACAGCAACGAACAGCAGAGGCATTAGAATCATTGGACAGAGTTTAACATTTCGTTAGAACTTTAGCATCCCATACAAGAGCAGAAATAGGTTATGGTTTTTGGAAAAAAAAGAATCTTTAACTCAACCAGCTGCATTCAAGAGGGCAATTAGGCGGTTTTATTTAATGTAACCGCTTTTCAGCGAACTAAATGCTCAAATAATTTATGAATTAGCAGGTTCTCTAATTAGAGCTTAATAATTAGAATGCTAACTCATTGAAAGAAAAATTTATGTGCGTGTGTGCGTGTGTGTCTGTGTGAGTGTGTGCCTATGTTTGTGTGTCTATGTGTATAAGTGTGTGTCAATATGTGAATGTTTGTCGCTGCATGTGTGTGAGTGAGTGCGTGTCTGTGTATGTTTGTGTCACTGTATATGAGTCTGTATGTTTTGATGTCTCTCTATGTTGGTGAGTGTGTGTCTGTGCGAGTTTTTATCTGTGTTAGTGTGTCTGAGAGTGTGTCTCTGTATGTATATATTTTATTCTGTATGAGTGTGCGTGTGTGTCTTTGCTTGAGTGAGTCTGAGTGTGTCTAAATGTTTGTTTTTCTCTGTATGTGTGTGCGTGTGTGGTGTGTCTGTATGTGAGAGAGCGTCTCTGTATGTGTGTGAGTGTGTGTATTTCTGTATAAGTGTGCATGTGTGGCTGAGTGGCTCTATTTTTGTGCTTGCCTGTATGTCTCTGTATGAGTGTGCGGTTGTCTCTTAGTGAGAGAGTGCATTTGAGTGTGTCTTTGTATTTGTGCGTCACTGTATTATTGCATGTGCGTCTGTGTGTGATGTATCTGAATGAGTGTGTGAGTGTGTTTTTCTACAGTTGTGTGTTTCTGTATGTTTGTTTGTCTCTGTATGAGTGTACGGTTGTGTCTGAATGTGAGTGCCTCTGAGTGTGTCTTTGTGTGTTGTGACTCTATGTATCAATGTACGTGGGTCTGCATATGAGTGTGCTTCTCTGTATTAGTGTGTTGTTGTATCTGAGTGTGTCTGTTTGTCTCTGTATGTGTGAGAATTTGTCTCTACGTGTGTGAGTGTGTATTTGTGTTTGAGTGTTTGTTCCTCTATATTTGTGTATGAGTGTGGCTGTGTGTGTGAGAGTATGTCTCTGTATGTGTGTGAGTGCGTCTGAGTGTGTCTATTTATATCTGTGACTGTGATTGTGCCTCTCTGTATGTGTGTCTGTGGGTGCATATCTGAGTGTTCCTTGTGTGAATGTGACTGCTTTTGCGTGTGTGTATGAATGTTTGCCTCAGTATATCTGTGTTTGTGTCTCTGTATGAGTGTGCTGTTTTGTCTGAGTGTGAATCCGTCTGCGTTTGTCTGTTTCAGTGTGTCTGTTTATGTCTGTGAATGTTACTGTTTGTTTCTATGTGTGAGTGTGTGTTTGTTCCTTTATGTGTGCCTATGAGTGTCCGTGTGTGAGTATGTCACTCTATGTGTGTGAGTGTGTCTGTTTATATCTGGGAATGTGACTGTTTCTCTCTGTATGTGTGTCAATATTGAATGTGCGTGTGTGTCTGCGTGTGTATCTGAGTATCTCATGTGTGAATGTGAATCGTTTTTTGCGTGAATGTGTGTATGTTTGTGTCTCTGTATGTGTGTGACTGTTCATGATTGTGTGTGTTTCTCTGTAGGTCTGTGTTTCTGTATGAGTGTGCTGTTGTGTTTGAGTGTGAGTGGGTCTGAGAGTTTCTGCGTCAGTGTGTCTGTTTATGTCTGTGACTGTCAATGTTTGTCTCTGTATCTGAGAGTTTTTCTGTATGTATGTGTGCTTGTGTGTGAGTGATGGTTCCTCTATGTGTGCGTATGTGTGTCTGTGTGTGTGTTTTTACGAGTATGTGTATATTTGTGTTTTTGCATGTGTGCGTGTGTATCTGTGTATGTGAGTGTATGAGTTCGTGTGAGTGTTTCTCTCTATGTCGGTAAGTGTGTCTTTCCGTGTATTTGAGTGTGTGTGAGTGGTTCTATGTTTGTATGCCTGTATGTCTCTGTCTCCGTATGTTTGATAGTCTCTGTATAAGTGTGAGGTTGTTTCATCGTGTGAGAGCGTCTGAGTGTGTCTGTGTATTTATGTCACTGTATCAATACCGTTAGCATCTGTGTGTAAGTGTTTCTCTATAGGTGTGTGTTACTGTATTAGTGTGCAGTTGTGTCTGAATGTAAGTTCGTCTGTGTGTTTGTGTCTCTGTATCATTGTGCATGGTTCTGTGTGTGAGTGTTTTTCTCTGTATGAATATGCTGTTATGACCTGAGTGTGAGTGCGACTGAGTGTTTTTTTATATCTGAGACTTTGAATGTGTCTCTCTGTATGTTTGTGCCTGTGGTTCTGTATCTTAGTGTGTCTTGTGTGAATGTAACCCTATTTGTGCGTGAGTGCGTGCAAGAATGGTTTTATCTGTATGTTTTTATCTCTGTATGAGTGAGAGTGCCTCAGAATGTATCTGTGTGCGTTCATGTGCATGTATCTGTGACTGTGACTGTTTCTATCTGCATGTATACGTATGACAGTCCGTTTGTAACTGTTGAAGTGTATATGAGTGTGACTAAAGAGAATGTATCTCTGTTAGTGCGGGAGTGTTTGTATGGATGTTTATCTCATTCTGTGAATGTTTTGTTTTTGTATGTGTGAAAATTTGTTCCGCTGTATGTGTTAATATTTCTATAGTCCTGTGATTTCCGCTAGGTTGGTTTCTGTATCTTTATCAGACTTTCTATTATAGTGCTAATGTGACTGAATATGCCTGCGTCAGTGCGTCTCTTTATGTATGTGATTGTTATCACTTTTGTGTAAGCATCTATGAGTGTGTGCATATGAGAGGATGTGTCTATATATGTGTAATTGAGTCTAATGTTTGTGTATGAGTTTCTGAGTATAACGGTGATTGATACTGATTCTCTATGCATGTTTGTGTATCTATAGATGGAGTGTGTCTGTAGTGTTATCTGAGTGTGCATTGTGTCAATGTTACCCTGCTTGAGTGTGTATGTAGGAATGCTTGTCTTTGAATGTTTGAAAGTTTTTGCTTTGTATCTGTGAACTCCTTTGTGTGTATCTTTGACATTGTGTTTTCTTTTATCTGTGACTATGATTATGTGACTCTGTATGGGTGTGCCTGTGATTCTGTATCTGAGTGTCTGCTGTGAATGTAACGCTGTTTGTTCGTGATTGTGTGCAAGAATGGTTTTCTCAGTAAGTTTGTATCTCTGTATGAGTGACAGTGCTTCTGAGTGTACCTGTGTGAGTGCGATGTGCATGCATCTGTGAGTGTGAGTGTTTCTCTCTGCATGTATAAGTATGACAGTAAGTTTGTATCTGTGGGAGCGTATCTGAGTGTGACTTGAGAGAATATATCTCTGTTAGAGCGAGAGTGTGTATACGGATGATAATCACTTTATGTGTAAATTTTTTCTCTGTCTGTGTGCACATTTGTGCATCTGTGTGTGTTAATATTTCTATGGTCATGTGATTTCCGCTGAATTTGTTTCTATATCATTGTCTGACTTTCTATTACAAAGCTAATGTGACTGAATGTGCCAGAATTAGTGCCTCGATTAATGTATGTGATTGTTATCACTTTTGTGTAAGTGTTTGAGTGTGAGTGTTGTGTGTAAGCAAATGAGTGTGTGTCTATATATGTGTAATTGAGACTGAAGTTATCTGTATGAGTGTCTGGGTATTTCTTCGATTGTGTCTGTTTCTCCACGTATGTTTGTGTATCTAATTATGGAGTGTGTCTGTAGTGTTACCTGAGTGTGCCTTGTGTCAATGTTACCCTGATTGACTGTGTACGTATGAATGCTAGTCTCTGTATCTTTGAATATTTAGCTACGTATGTGTGAACTCCTCTGCGTGTATCTGTGTCATTGTGTTTGCTTCTATCTGTGACTGTGAGTAGGCGACTTTGTATCTGTGTGCCTATGGTTCTGTATCTGAGTGTGTCTTATGTGAATGTAACAGTGTTTGTGCGTAATTGTGAACGAATGGTTTCCTCAGTATGTTTGTATTTCTGTATGAGTGTATCTGTGAGTGTGCGATGTGAATGTATCTGTGAGCGTGACTGTTTCTGTGTGCCTGTATATGTATGACAGTATGTTTGTATCAGTCGGAGCATATCTGAGTATGCCTTAAGCGAATGTATCTATGTTCGAGTGCACGAGTGTATATGGAATTTTATCTCTTTATGTGTATATATTTGTCTCCGTATGTGTGAACATTTGTGTCTCCGTATGTGTGAACATTTGTGCCGCTGTATGTGTTAATATATCTATGGTCCTGTGATTTCCAATGTGTTAGTGTATATGTATCTTTGTGTGACTCTTTATGACAGTGCTAACTTGATTGAATCTGCCTGCGTACGTGCGACTGTTTATTTGTGTATTTGTTATCACTGTTTGTGTAAGGGTGTGTTTGAGTAAGTGTTCAATGTAAGCATATGATGTGTACGTAAGAGTGGATTTGTCTATATATGTGTGAAGGAGTATAAGTGTATCTGAATGAGTGTCACAGTAATCAGTGATTGTGACTGCTTCTCTATGTATGAGTGTCTCTGTATAGATCGACTGTGTCTGTAGTTTTATCAGAGTGTGCCGTGAGTAGGTGTGTCATTGTTTGCGTGTGTATTATTAGTACTTGTCTCTGTATGTTTGTATTTTTGTCTTTGTATGTGTAAACTCCTTTGGTTGTATCTATGTCATTGTGTTTACTTCTATCTGTGACTGAGAGTAGGTGACTCTGTATCGGTGTGCCTGTGGTTCTGTATCTGATTGTGTCTTGTGTGATTGTAACATTGTTTGTGCCTGTGTGTGTATGAATGGTTTTCCCAATATGTTTGTATCTCTGTAGGAGTGAGAGTGCCTATGAGTGTATCTGTGTTTGTGCGATGTGCATGTAACTGTGAGTGTGACTCTTTCTGTGTGCATGTATATGTATGACAGTATGTTTGTATATGTCGGAGAATATATGAGTATGCCTTGAGAAAATGTATCTATGATCGAGCGCTAATGTGTATATGGAAGTTAATCTCTTTATGTGAATATTTTTGTCTCTGTATGTGTGCATATTTGTGCCGCAGTATGTGTTAATATAGCTATGGTCCTGTGATTTCCAATGGGTTAGTGTTTCTCTATCTTTGTGTGACTCTTTATGACAGTGCTAACATGATTGAATCTGCCTGCGTAAGTGCGACTGTTTATTTGTGTGTTTGTTATCACTGTTTGTGTAAGAGTGTGTTTCAGTGAGAGTGTTAAATGTAAGCATATGATGTGTGCGTAAGAGTGGATTTGTCTATATATGCGTGAAGGAGTATAAGTGTATCTGAATGAGTGTCACAGTAATCAGTGATTGTGACTGCTTCTCTATGTATGAGTGTCTCTGTATAGATCGACTGTCTGTAGTTTTATCAGAGTGTGCCTTGAGTCAGTGTGTTATTGTTTGAGTGTGTATGTATTAATACTTGTCTCTGTATGTTTGTATTTTTGTCTTTGTATGTGTAAACTCCTTTGCTTGTATCTATGTCATTGTGTTTACTTCTATCTGTGACAGAGAGTAGGTGACTCTGTATCGGTGTGCCTTTGGTTCTGTATCTCATTGTGTCTTGCGTGATTGTAACATTGTTTGTGCCTGTGTGTGTATGAATGGTTTTCACAATATGTTTGTATTTCTGTAGGAGTGAGAGTGCCTATGAGTGTATCTGTGTTTGTGCGATATGCATGTAACTGTGAGTGTGACTCTTTCTGTGTGCATGTATATGTATGACAGTATGTTTGTATATGTCGGAGCATATCTGAGTATGCCTTGAGAAAATGTATCTATGTTCGAGCGCTAATGTTTATATGGAAGTTAATCTCTTTATGCGAATATTTTTGTCTCTGTATGTGTGCATATTCATGCCGCTGTATGTGTTAATATATCTATGGTCCTCTGATTTCCAATGTGTTAGTGTTTCTGTATCTTTGTGTGACTCTCTATTCAGTGCTAAAATGATTGAATCTGCCTGCGTACGTGCGACTGTTTATTTGTGTGTTTGTTATCACTGTTTGTGTAAGAGTGTGTTTGAGTGAGAGTGTTCAATGTAAGCATATGATGTGTGCGTAAGAGTGGATTTGTCTATATATGCGTGAAGGAGTATAAGTGTATCTGAATGAGTGTCTCAGTAATCAGTGATTGTGACTGCTTCTCTATGTATGAGTGTCTCTGTATAGATCGACTGTGTCTGTAGTTTTATCAGAGTGTGCCTTGTGTCAGTGTGTCATTGTTTGAGTGTGTATATATTAATACTTGTCTCTGTATGTTTGTATTTTTGTCTTTGTTTGTGTAAACTCCTTTGCTTATATGTATGTCATTGTGTTTACTTCTATCTATGACTGAGAGTAGGTTACTGTCGTATCGGTGTGCCTGTGGTTCTGTATCTGATTGTGTCTTGTGTGATTGTAACATTGTTTGTGCCTGTGTGTGTATGAATGGTTTTCCCAATATGTTTGTATGTCTGTAGGAGTGAGAGTGCCTATGAGTGTATCTGTGTTTGTGCGATATGCATGTAACTGTGAGTGTGACTCTTTCTGTGTGCATGTATATGTATGACAGTATGTTTGTATATGTCGGAGAATATATGAGTATGCCTTGAGAAAATGTATCTATGATGGAGCGCTAATGTGTATATGGAAGTTAATCTCTTTATGTGAATATTTTTGTCTCTGTATGTGTGCATATTTGTGCCGCAGTATGTGTTAATATAGCTATGGTCCTGTGATTTCCAATGGGTTAGTGTTTCTCTATCTTTGTGTGACTCTTTATGACAGTGCTAACATGATTGAATCTGCCTGCGTAAGTGCGACTGTTTATTTGTGTGTTTGTTATCACTGTTTGTGTAAGAGTGTGTTTCAGTGAGAGTGTTCAATGTAAGCATATGATGTGTGCGTAAGAGTGGATTTTTCTATATATGCGTGAAGGAGTATAAGTGTATCTGAATGCGTGTCTCAGTAATCAGTGATTGTGATTGCATCTCTATGTATGAGTGTCTCTGTATAGACCGACTGTGTCTGTAGTTTTATCAGAGTGTGCCGTGAGGAGGTGTGTCATTGTTTGCGTGTGTATGTATTAGTACTTGTCTCTGTATGTTTGTATTTTTGTCTTTGTATGTGTAAACTCCTTTGGTTGTACCTATGTCATTGTGTTTACTTCTATCTGTGACTGAGAGTAGGTGACTCTGTATCGGTGTGCCTGTGGTTCTGTATCTGATTGTGTCTTGTGTGATTGTAACATTGTTTGTGCCTGTGTGTGTATGAATGGTTTTCCCCAATATGTTTTGTATCTCTGTAGGAGTGAGAGTGCCTATGAGTGTATCTGTGTTTGTGCGATGTGCATGTAACTGTGAGTGTGACTCTTTCTGTGTGCATGTATATGTATGACAGTATGTTTGTATATGTCGGAGCATATATGAGTATGCCTTGAGAAATGTATCTATGATCGAGCGCTAATGTGTATATGGAAGTTAATCTCTTTATGTGAATATTTTTGTCTCTGTATGTGTGCATATTTGTGGCCGCTGTATGGTTTAATATAGCTATGTTCCTGTGATTTCCAATGGGTTAGTGTTTCTCTACTTTGTGTAACTCTTTATGGACATTGCTAACATGATTGAATCTGCCTGCGTACGTGCGACTGTTTATTGTGTGTTTTGTTATCACTGTTTGTGTAAGAGTGTGTTTGAGTGAGTGTTCAATGTAAGCAAATGAGTGTACGTAAGAGTGGATTTGTCTATATATGCGTGAAGGAGTATAAGTGTATCTGAATGAGTGTCACAGTAATCAGTGATTGTGACTGCTTCTCTATGTATGAGTGTCTCTGTATAGATCGACTGTGTCTGTAGTTTTATCAGAGTGTGCCGTGAGTAGGTGTGTCCATTGTTGCGTGTGTATGTATTAGTACTTGTCTCTGTATGTTGTATTTTTGTCTTTGTATGTGTAAACTCCTTTTCTTGTTATCTATGTCATTGTGTTTACTTCTATCTGTGACAGAGAGTAGGTGACTCTGTATCGGTGTGCCTTTGGTTTCTGTATCATTGTGTCTTGTGTGATTGTAACATTGTTTGTGCCTGTGTGTTTAGGAATGGTTTTTCCCAATATGTTTGTATCTCTGTAGGAGTGAGAGTGCCTATGAGTGTATCTGTGTTTGTGCGATGTGCATGTAAACTGTGAGTGTGACTCTTTCTGTGTGCATGTATATATATGACAGTATGGTTGTATATGTCGGAGCTAAGGAGTATGCCTTGAGAAAATGTATCTATGATCGAGCGCTTAAATGTGTATATGGAAGTTAATCTCTTTATGTGAATATTTTTTGTCCTCTGTATGTGATGGCATATTTTGTGCCGCTGTATGTGTTAATAATTAGGGTCAAGTGATTCCAATGATGGTTAGTGGTTTCTGATAACTTTGTGTGACTCGCTATGACATTTTTGCTAACAGATTGAATCTGCCTGCGTTAAGTTGCGACTGTTTAGTTGTGGGTGTTTGTTATCAGGTTTTGTGTAAGAGTTTGTTTGCGTGAGTGTTCAATGTAAGCAATGATGTGTACGCGTGAAGAGTATCACATATGATACAT
>JACATO010000996.1:125000-260807 GCA_018389105.1 Nautilus pompilius | reverse complement strand
TAGCTAGTTCTGGAAACGTAAACACCGGCATGCAGACCAACTCACGTTGTTTGTTGTTAAAACCGGAAAGCCGCCAGAATACATTTCGGTCTGGAATTAGACAGCGGACAAGAATATAAACTAATGCATAAATAATTGGTTTTAAAATGATACCGTATTTGATGAACCTGCCGGCTTTGCACAGACTTTGGGGCTTCTACAATTCAGCGAGTATTCAGTGTCTGTTTAGAGATATGTCTTCCTTAATCTTGTTTCTTGTTTACTCCGTTAGGACCCCTGGAACGGTCTCGCGCCGAAAAGTAATTTCGAAGACAAACGGATGTAATGACTTCTCTCTCTCTCTCTCTCTCTCTCTCTCTCTCTCTCTCTCTCTCTCTCTCTCTCTCTCTCTCTCTCATCTCTCTCTCATCTCTCTCCCTCTCCTCTCTCTATCTCTCTCTTTGTTGTTGTTGTTTTAACCCTTGTACTCGCGAGGCTCCTGGCTGCCATTCTCACCTCGTCCTACAAGCCGACGGAATCGGGAGGGAGGGAATTTGTTTTCAAGATCCTAAAAAAACCTGCCCTTTTAATTTCTAATCATCATCCATCACGGCGCTGCGAAAAAAAATTCTGGGATCAAACCACGCAAGGAATTCGCTTAAGAATTCGCCGTCTTCTAAACGTTCGCTTCCCGCGCCTGCGCGTCGCCAGGCTGCAAGACTGTGACGTCACACCGTCGCGTCATATCAGCTACAGCGGTCGAGAAAAGGCTGTGACAATTTTTACGTCTTTGGGGATCAAACCACCCCCCCCCCCAAGAAAGGAAGCGCAAGGTGACATACCTAGTGCTTGTTCTTTTTTTTTTTACACATTTAAGAATGCTACAGAGAAAGCTTTTTAAAGTTTTCCGTCAGGGTGTTTCCAGTAACAGCATTTTCCCTTTGCATCGTTAGTTTCCGAAAGGTTACAGTAAATTCAGTATTCCCCTGACATGCATGGGTAACGCCACAACTCTCCTGTCAAGAAGATCAGTTTCGTCGTCTGTTTACGAACTAGATTTAGACAGAGCACCTGACACTGGCTAAGAAGAATTTCAGCAGCAGACACTGAAGGTTTGGAGGGGGTAGGAAGGGGGTTAAAAATGAAACGTTAGCCTTTGCCAAGATTTTAGGGATTTTTTTTTTTTTTTCCCTTGGGAAAGCGAACTTTCTGGAACAAAGCATTTTTTTGTTATTTTTTTATAATAAAGATACCAGACTAGACAGCGTCCGTCCTTTGCCGGGGTGGGTGCGGGGGGAGGGAGGAGATAAGGCTAGAGACGAATTAGTCGGACACGAAGCGATTCCAACAACCGGCCATGTTTGTTACCGTTGCTTTCTGCGCATCAGACAAATCCGATAATCGGCGAATAAGTGAAGACGCCCACGTTTATAGGATAATCGCTGGTGACCGACGTGGTATTAATAAGCAAATATACTTTGAAAAAAATAGAAAAAGAAAGCTTCATTCCCATAACGAAGGAAACATTAAAGGTCAACTCGAAACGAATCTTTGGATTATTAAAGTTCGGTAATTTATGACTTCTTTTTCTTAAAAAAAAAAAAGAAGAAACGAATAAGATATTAAATACAAAGTTCGAATAAAGAATAAAAGGACTGACAAGGATCTAAGTTCAGGAAGAGATGTGGTACTGATGACACCTTCCAAGAGGTTTTAAAACAACATTTTTAGATATAAGCCAAAGGAACGGATAGTCGTCACCTTTGTACCGGAAGAAGAACCGACGCCATCATTTACGAGGGTAGCCGCTTGACGCTTCTAGTGAGTTTAGTCGAGTGCTTCTGAAAAGTCGTATTTATTAGTATCCTTGCTTCCAAACAATTTAAATTACGGGGCTAATTGTTTGTATGTTGGAACAGAAGAAAAATATCTAAAACAAACAACAACGGATGTTTTGATCCACTTGCTCCGTTAACCGGAAGAATGGACGGTTAAGAGTAATTATTCTATAAAACTTTTATTTACGACAGTGACAACACCCACTACAAATAGGCCGGTTCTTGCCAGCAGCCGCACCGCCATCTTCGTGACACCGGGCACCGTAAACCTCCCATTGTGCTCGACATTGCACCGTAATGGTTCCTCTGGTTCCTCTAAAAAAAAAAAAAAAATCCACGCATACGCCCTCTGGCTGTCAGTGGGATTCCGCGATTCATAAGGCGGTCATCAGTTAGTTGCCCTTGTTCGCCGGTGTACGTAGCGTACAGGTGGCGTCCAAGATCGGAATGACGAACTGACGTGCAAAACATCTGTCACCACAAACCGCAACCCGATTGTAGCTCGGAAAGTATCCTGCGGTAGGCGCTGGCCACTACTAGTAATGATAACGTGGTTCACTTTACCAAGTATTACCCTATGGTAACCATACTAAGTCGCTTGACGATACTCGCAAATTATTTCCGCTACAAATACTAGAAGCGTGTCGAGTTCGCGGCCGATCTTGTTCGAACGAGATACGGCTTATGCTGACGACCAGGTGAAAATACCACGACAACATCAGGATATATCCCGGATCTTGGCTGGAAACATTCATGGAGACACGCTGTCACCTCGTTTATTTATATTCGTGCTGGTGTTGGACTCAGGTAAGAGGAAGCGAAAAAGAACGGTTAGTATTAACAAGTGAACCCCGGCGTAGAGAATTTCTTCCATCAAACTATACCTCACGTGTCCTCGAGCAATAATCGAGAATTTCAACTCTGTAAGCAGTACCGCCATAATGCCACATCCCTCTCAACACAAGTGTCTTCTGTCTGGCTATGACGACACTTCACATTACGACATGCAAACGTGTAAAATACATTTACTAAATTAAAATACAGATTTAATAACTTAAGAGTAAAAAAAAAGTGTAAAAATCTAATACTAAAATGCAAAAAACCCTGCCTCATCAAAATAATAAGTTACAATCAGTTTCTTCGATTACCCAGCAAAACGAGCCCCATTGCTAATATCGCATTGGCAGAAAATTAACTCGACAATCATTACATGGATCAACATTCTTTAGTAATTTTCAATTGGGATATCTTGATGGAAATGCACAAGTGCTAAACCTGTAAGCCCACTTTGGTTCATAGAAACTCATAACGAGGTCTCTATTCTTTGGAATGCGCTAAAAGATCTTTGTACTGCAGTAACATTTACAGTGTTGTGGCCAAAACACAAAAAACTGTGGTAATGCCTGGATGAAATGCAGGATTTATCTGAGATAATGTACAGAGAATGTTGTTTGGCCTGTCTTCATTTGGGACAGACATCCACTTTGCTTTCCATCTGTCCAGTTCTGATGGATGCTTTCAGGCTGGAGAGTTTGCCTCTGTATAAGTGGCAACGAATGTTGATCGAGAAAACAAGAGTAGCATTCAATCAGCTGCTCCATCAGCCCAGAATTACATGGTTCGAGAAAGGTAAAAAGATATTGCTCCTGTACTATGTTGTGGACCTGATGCACTAATATTACTTCTCTCAGTTTCTTAGCCACAAATCTGTGGCATGTATTTTTGACAAAATATGTGATTTGATAGATGATTCACTTCATCAAATGATGCAGAAAATCTGGTATTGCCTATCTCATCTTCTCAGTGCGTCAACCACAAACATTTTCTTCCTCAATAAATTAAATCAATATCCTCATGTTGCAGGTATCAAGTGCAGAGGTTTCATGAGTCCCAGAATAGACTGTACACATATTAAACTCACAAGAAAATCAAATGTAATAATAGAAAATACAAATCTTTCAGCATCACCATCGAATAAAATGCTATTTTCTCCATAGTGTTGATTATCTATCACATTTTGCTTTGAAACATCGAAGTGAATCTACAATCCTCTTTCTCGTCTTCCCTGTTGTATGACGAGTTCATGAATTCCTCCATTTCTGTTAAATGCACATTGTAGCGCTTAGCAGAGGGTTTGAATGGTACTCTTAGCTTCCTACAAATGTTAAGCATGTTTACAATCTGTCATGTTGAACAGGAATGAACAATTACTGTTGTTCAGAGATCATGGGCTTTGCAAGCGGGCGGTGTAGATTGTTTCAGAAAGGATTGCATGGATTATGGCTGTACTTTGAATCACTCATTCATTTTATTCTCTGTCTTACCCTAAAACCCATGTGTATTCCTTTTTGATAACCCCAAGCAGTGAGTCTCTGCAAAAATAGTTTTGCAAGTGCTTGCTCAGTTGTTTTCAAGGCTTCCATAAATTCAGTTAAATCTTGCATTTACACTATCCATTTCCACTTTGACTAACACAACTTACTGCCAGGAAAATCTGCTCTTTTGTGGAAATGTCAGTGGTCCTGTCTGCAGTCAAATTGGAATTTTGGTTTTAATTTGTAGACTTATCACGTGTATCAGCTCATTCTGAATTTATGGTGATAAGTGCAGTGCATTTCCTGGTCCAAAATTCAGATGTTCTTTGAAGACTGGATCCAATTCATCATTGTAATCCAAAAGCACATTAAAAATGTTAATGTTTTAGAGTATTCCTTCCACAAAGGATGGATTATCACAATATGCTTCAGAGGTGCATTTATATGTTATTTTTTTCCCTTTTATCCTGCTTCAAAAGATGCTGATAGACAATTGATTGTCTTCCGTCTCATACATATATGAATGCATCAGCCCTAACAATTCCATTCTCTTTAGTCTGTCAACATTTGGCTGTTGCAAATCCCAATATCATTTTCATCTTGCACATGTAGATCTTTCCCTTTCTTATGACTGTCTGTTTGCTGCGTGAGGTTAATGGTTCTTTACCGAAGGATGTGGCCTCAGTTTCAGAAGGGGTTGCTGCATCAGAGTCATTTAGCATATTATTCACAAAGGCTGTTGGTTTTTCAGAGACTGGCAGATCAACTTGCAATACCTCAGGAGATGGTTTTTTATTTTTCTTTGCAAGTGTTTGTCTAAAATGAAAACAAAACTGAAAAGCAAGTAATATCAAACTGGAATTGTATTAGTTATTCTATGATGAAACATGTAGCAAGCCAGACTCTCACTAACCAATCCAGAAAAAGATGCTGCAATCATCTTTGACACCTGTTCTCTCTCTCTCTCTCTCAGACACTGTTTACTTTCCTTTGTTTGGCACTACATATTTGTTTCTCTTCTGTATATATTCCATTCTAACTATTACTACTACAACTATGTTTGTAGTGTGGCCTTGGCATAGTGGACTAGCAACAAGTAACTCCGTGCCAGGTAATCTCAGTGTATAATGGTCTAGCAGCCAACGATTCTCTCTGAGGCTGGCTGACTGTGCATGGGCAAAGCATCAGCTGGGTCCTGCCGTTCGTCCTCGTTCTTCACTCCTCTAGAGTTCTTTTCCTCCTCTTCTTCTTTTTCTTCTCCTGTATCGGTAGCGGAAACTGGGGGTCTTCTTCAGCGCTTTTTCCCTTCTTCTTCTGGGCTGTCAGTAGAGAACCATGACGCTATACCCCGCTCACCAATCAATCATCTCACAGCCTACAACATCGCCCACCGCCCGGGAAGATGACCTTTCATTTTCAGCAGAGAACCAGTTGCATTGCAAACTTTTTATATACAATTTTTCCCACTGATGCATCATTAAAAAAGAGGAAGGGGGGAGAGATTTCATAGCTGAAATAAAAAGGGAGTCAAAGACGGTTTGTTTATAGATTTCCATTTAACTTTGAAGTCAAGGTAATTAAAAGTAGAGATTTGTTGTTTTGCTGTAAACTGGGTATAAAATAATCAATTTATTGAAAATAAGTTTACGACTGTTCCCAGTAATAGGAAAGTGAAAGTACAGCTTGTTCCGTTTCGTAATTAACTGTCTTTCAAACGACTTATTTAGAAAATTATTGCACTCTATAGTCGTCTTACGTAAAGGGAGGTAAGTAATACGTATGTAGCGGAAATAGGATCGCTGGGATGGTAAATTAAAATATACAAAAGTAGTTAATTTTGAAACATGAGAAACGCACTCACGCACGCGCGCAGACATAGACACAAAATAGAATTTAATTCTCGTTTGAGAATTTTTGAAAGGTCAGCTTAAAGTTAATAAGGCATAATTATGTACATTCAACTTTAAAAAAAAAAAATCAATACAGTGTGGGTGGATAGTTCTATCGGGAACAAACAGTTTGGCTGGAATTTTAAAAGAAACGGATAATGGAGCGGCTGTTACAATCGCTGCCTTTGTTTGCTTATATATTGGTGTCGGATGAGAGAGAGAGAGAGAGGATGGAGAGAGAGGGGGATAGAGAGAGAGAGAGAGAGGATGGAGAGAGAGAGGGGGGATGGAGAGAGAGAGAGCATTATTTATTCAGTGAGTAAAGCTAAGTTAAACCTATCTTTATATAGTATTTAGTTTAGTATTTACTAATAAAGGTGGATTATACCTGACATTTACTTAAAGACTATTTTAGTCTAATGATGCAAAAAAAGAGAGAGAGAGTGCAAGGATCAGCAACATTACATGCAGCACTCAGTTGTTGAGATCCTTTCAGTCAAATGGACCTGACGAATTTAATTCTATCTTTTAGGAAGCGCAATGTGACCGGGAACAAATTAAAACAGCCAAATCCGCCAAGAATTGCATTCGGACACGCAGATGGAGAAATAACGACACGATTTGCCGCATGCCCCTTACAAAATAAAGGAGTCAAAAACTGATTGGCGCGAGTATTGGACGGCCGGTCTGCACATACTTGAGAGAAACGCTTGATCAGCCATTTCTGAAACAAGACCACGACCAGATTGTGCAGGTTCTGTGAAAAAGAATTCTTGAACCATACACATCTACCTGACATCCAAAAAAAAATATTCAAGGTGTGAAAAATCTAGAAACACAGCTTTCCACTCTGTTGTAGTGATGTTATTGGCCCTAAACGTGCAATCGCCTGGCGTTGTCTTTCTGGAACACGAACTCTGGTGCCAGGTATTAATAAAGAAGCAGGGCTGCCGGGCGCTCGCAGTCCTATCTAGATACCTATGGCCAGTCAGGCGGTCTTGTCTTGAACAATAGCCAGGAGAGTCCTGTCAGCCGTGAAAGCTTTCTACACCGTTCCCTTTGTCATTATAAGATCGTGATGAACCAACAATGGCGGCAGAAGAACCGCGCCTGTTCTGATGTAGCCGTCTGCGTAACGTGCCGTCAGAAAAGTTCCAAATTGTACTGACTTTCGACGTTAATAGATTCTTGTCTATTGACGATGGCACCTTGTTCTGCTAATCCAGCATCCAGCAAGCTTTTACACACTACGTGGATTTTCGGATCGCGGAGGCAAAAGTCATGTGATGTTACACGCAATCACGTGTTGTCAGTGCCCGTTTTCCACGTATTTGCTACGTTAGAATTTAGATCGAAGGTTGACAAAAGCTAATGAGGTTGGACTACATATAAAATTGGCTCGAAAAGTCGTTAAAAATATTACTAATTATTATGTTTCTTCTTTTGAGAATATCTCATTAGGTTTCTGACGTATTCTTTTCCTTTTCAGCAGATTTAAAAAAAAAAAGAAACTTAACTGAAACTAGATCAATCGTCTCACGAGGAAAATACATGGAAGTCACGTGACTATGTTCCGCTGAAGTTTAAAGCTAACAAACGAATTAATTCTTACTTTAACCTTATTCATGCTTAACTTAATTTAATCGTTGTTTGTTTTTTTAACAAGAAAGCAGAAATTCATTCACGGCTAAGACAGGGACCTGAGCCATACAGAAATAGTTATTAATGTGGTTTAACACTTTTTAACTAGTCGACATCTTTCAAGAACCGAAGCCAGGTGGCGCGGTAGTCAAGTGGTTAGCCAACCGAATTACCGGCGAGTTCGAATCCCAGTCGGGACCAGCTCGTTTTGGCGCACCATATCCTGCTTCAACAGCCGACTTCATTGGTCTCCTCCTCCTCGGCGTTCTTCCATATCTGAAAGTAAGGACGTCTAGTAGGTACGTGGTTTGGGTTCTGTGGGTAACCCATCCTTAACCGCCCCACCCCCTCGCCCGCGGAGCAACTTGCTCGATCACCAAGACTAATAGCCCAATCACGAAAGTCGGGGCAGGCTTTTCCAAGAAAAATAAGAATTAAAATCGCGAAATGATTTCCACATCCAGTGTAATCTTACTGAGGCTGTTGTTGACTTATCCTGTCGTATTTGAACATGAGCCCCGCGAGTTCGCTGAGGATTTTGACAACTTCTCGCGGATCGCCGTATAGATAACGTTTAAAGAGATTCGCACAGAAAAGTAAATGCTTTGGTTCGGGATCTTCTTTTATATATATATATATATAGCGCACATTACAAAGTGCTTCCGCCCATCCCCAAATTTCAGATGTTTAGATGTCAATTTTGAGATGTAAGCGAACTGCGGATGGCTAAGAGAAATTTTTTCCCCAAGCTGATGTTCTTCCTGAAAAAAAAAAAAAGGGGGGGTTGGCCTCTTGAGGGATGACTTTAACTGATACTGGGGCTTGGAAGACTACACGCATCCACTGCGGAATGGGATCCACTGTAAACACGGCGACTTTAGACAGCATAGTTAGTAATTCGTGCAGATGCATTCTATAGCAACGCCACTACCGCCAGCGACATCTGTCGATCCGGTTTCCACCTGTGCAAACTTTTTCTTTTTAAAAAAAATCTCTATCGTATCTAGGCGCTGGGCTGTCGGCGGCCCTTTTATTAGTGAGTTCAGACGGCTCTGAATTCTAGAAGATATCCAGACGGTCATCTGCGGGGAGGAGGGGGGCAACGAGGAATCAAAATGAGCTTCTGCTACCTGGTGGTTAAGGATACCAGTGTTTCTAGCATAATGCAAGCGTTTAGGTCTTTTTTAGCGCGTTTTCCAAGATTAAACAAAAGAAATAAATGGCCCTGTAACGTAATAGCTACCTGATATAAGTCTGGATGTTTATCTTCCTCCTGATGCTAAGCGGTTCCAATTCAACTTCCTGAAACACTGTCTGCGGGACAGTGGTTTCTTAGTCCAGTAATAATTCCAGCAGCACTGAGCTTCATCTCGACTTGTCTGTCATCCTCATCCATTAAGAAATCTGCGTTTATTTTACATAAGATGTGCACTCCTTTAATAATGCAACTGATTTCTTTCACCTTAGTTGTGCAGATACAACATTATCCTCCTCAACAACAACAATAATAGTAATAATAATAATAATAATAGTGTTGGTCGTGGATAATCCTCTTCAAATGGAAATCATTGCAAATCAATTTTTAAATTTTACGAAAACAAATTTCAAGAAACGAAATGTTGACAATAAACTTAAGAGAATCTTAACATTTTCTGATTGTCTGTAGCCACATGACAAGTGCGTACTGTACAGCCGTTCTGCTTTCTAATTCACGGGAAATAACTCGAATAAAGATTAGTTATTAAATCCCTGGTTACTTCCCATATAAAATTCAATGGAGTTATTCGGATGATGATGATCTCTCTCTCTCTCTTCAATTATCTGTTGTTATTATCGTTCATTTTAATACTGCAACAGGTAGCCAAAATGTCAGAAGAGTAGTTAATTTTCTAAATGTGATTTTCCAAAAAAAAAAAAAGAAGAAGGGGGGAAGCGTTGCTTGATTAGCACAATTCGTCCTGTGTTACCTGAAGGAAGCTCACCAGCTCAACTGATAACGAAGGATTTCAGCTAATGATTCTTGTTTGTGGTAAAAAAAAAAAAAGAAAAAAGAAGAAGAATATGCTCTGATCGGGCTCTTCTAAGGACATTATTCTGATATTGAAATTAATTATAATAAACAAATAAAGAAAGAACATTTTTTTTTTTTTACCAGAATACGAGGGCAGACTTTGACTAATTGTTAGTAGACTGGCCGCCATGTGTCCGGTTTTCAGCTGCTGCCTCCTGTCCGGTGCTGATACGACACCGGACGCCTATATGTCCGGTATTTTTTCGTTTTAAAACTTTTGAACACACCCCCCACCAAAGACTTTTCGGGACTACAAACCGGACATTGTATCGGTTGTCTTCGTCGTTTAATATATTGTGAACTTAAACCCCCGAGGCACCAATCTAACTAATCAGGTGGCCCCCCCACCAAACCACACACACACACACACACACACACAAGCGGAAAGGGAGAGCAGCGTGCATCCTACAGCTCGTGCCGTAGTGCTACCGGTGTCAGCCACCGGGGGAGCGGAGGTGTAAATCAGCAAGTTTTGTCGCATTGCTGACTCGCCTCCAAACGATGAAGTGACTTTGATAAATAAATCCGCGTGGATTCCACCGCGGAGGGAGAGAGAGAGAGAGAGAGAGAGGGGGGGAGGGGGGGCGTCAGTACACAGAGAAATATGACGTCAGTACATAGAGAGATATGACGTCAGTACACAGAGAAATATGACGTCAGTACACAGAGAGATGTGACGCCAGTACACAGAGAAATATGACGTCAGTACACAGAGAGATATGACGTCAGTACAGACAGCAGTGTTTATCAGTGCTCAAAGGGGCATTGTTTGTTGCGGCCAGCTGTCTGGCTCATGTTTTGCGCAATGCGACCCTTGATGCTGATGCAGAGAGCATCATTCTCAAAGCACGTGCTGACTTTGGCGTTTCTACCGGCAGAACAGCACAGTGAGACTTTTGTGACTTCGTCGAAGTGGAAGAGCGCCGTCTGTTGAGACAGGTTGTGGTCGGGTGTCTGTTTCTGCTGCCAGCTATTGACCAATTGCTGAAATGCTGGAAGCCTTTTGACAAGCTACTCTCAGACTTTCGGTGAGGAAGGGTGCTCCGGAATACCATGAAAATGAATAATAAATTGAAAATCCGGTGAAGTGGCTGAGTTTTACTTTCATTTTCTCGACCGCGCTCTGAAACTGCTCGCGGACTGGACTGTATCGAGGCTTTAGAGGTCAGGTCGTTCAGTTGTCGTGTATGAGTTCGTGACTGACATGAATAGGAAACTGGAAAGAAGGGTTCGAAACAAGTTTGGGGGGGCTGATGCGGATGCCAGACTGGAGCAATTAACGCGAGATGTGGCAAGTTCGAAAGAACCAAGAATTAGTTGAGTGACAGGTATGACTTCTCAGATTTCACAACAAAGTGTCCAAATTAGCCCATGCAAATTCTGTTCCCTTTGAAGAATTCTGTGATGTTGTTCAGGCGTGCCATCCTAAAGAGACCGACAACATGGAAGTGCTGTATGATGAATTCGGCATTGTGGAAAACGTTATATCCTCCCCGAGATATGCAGCAGTGCTCATACAGAACGCGTTTTTTTTTTAGTGATGGCCGCCGATTGGAGAAACGAGAGAGTGACAGGCTGGACGTGGACAGCGTGAACAGAGCTTCAGATCTGCACCAGTTTTTCAGGAGAATGCAAAGGCGTGTGATGTCATTTCTTGGGGAACAAAAAACTTCAGGAAGAACGGACAGAAGTATAAGCACCAGTCGTCGTTCCTACAGTAGTGAATAAACATTGGTTTTAATTTTATATACTTTATAGTTATTGTTGTTATTATTATTAAATTGAATCAACAAAGTACTTCGCCGTGCACAGATGCAATAGCAGTTCTCGTTTTTAAAGTATATCGACTGGGCTTCATCGATCATTTTCGCGTGTATCTTGAAGACCCTCGGTGGCCACCCTAGTTGTCAGAGCACTAGTAACTCCTAATTAAACGTATGAATAAATGATCTATAATCAGCATCTTAACGGGGAAATGGCTATGAAGTTTATTATAGCCTCATGCAAGATCAACACAGATGACGTCAATTATAGCCTCATGTAAGGTCAACACCTATGACGTCGACTACAGCTTCATGTAAGGTCAACACCTATGACGTCGACTACAGCCTCATCTAAGGTCAACACCTATGACGTCGACTACAGCCTCATGTAAGGTCAACACCTATGACGTCGACTACAGCCTCATGTAAAGTCAACACAGATGACGTCGACTACAGCCTCATGTAAGGTCAACACCTATGACGTCGACTACAGCCTCATGTAAGGTCAACACCTATGACGTCGACTACAGCCTCATCTAAGGTCAACACAGATGACATCAATTATAGCCTCATGTAAGGTCAACACCTATGACGTCGACTACAGCCTCATGTAAGGTCAACAGAGATGACGTCGACTACAGCCTCATGTAAGGTCAACACCTATGACGTCGACGACAGCCTCATGTAAGGTCAACACATATGACGTCGACTACAGCCTCATGTAAGGTCAACACCTATGACGTCGACTACATCCTCATCTAAAGTCAACACCTATGACGTCGACTACAGCCTCATGTAAGGTCTACACAGATGACATCAATTATAGCCTCATGTAAGGTCAACACCTATGACGTCGACTACAGCCTCATCTAAGGTCTACACCAGATGACATTAATTACAGCCTCATGTAAGGTCAACACCTATGACGTCGTCTACAGCCTCATGTAAAGTCAACACAGATGACGTCTATTACAACCTCATGCAAGATCAAAACCTATGACCTAGCTGCTTTTAATTTTTTTTTAAAAGGTAATAATGTGTAAGTTTGATTTATTTATATACTGTTTTATTGAAAAAGCTGACCTTGCTGAAATTATATTCAGCTTTATCAAGGAAATAAAAATATAATAGAAGAATTTTTAACAAATTATCAGTTATTATTAAGGACCGAAATTATTGCGTGACACGATATAGAAATGAAATGAATTAACGAAAAACAGAATGCAGGAGAATGTTGTTTGATGATGTGGGATTTTTGGGGAACTTTTGGCACGTAGATTTGCAAATGAAAAACAGCCGGTAAACGTATAATAATTGAGAACGAAACAAAGGAAATTGTTAACAATACAAACTCCCTAACTCAGAACAATATACAGGGTTATTCAAAAAGAATGAACCGATTTCATGACGCATTACTTCAGTTCTCAAGCATCGTCATGGATCGAGTCAGTGACCATTTGAAAGAGGAGTTTTCTAAGTTTTGATTGGCTGCCACAGGGGCGCTGTAGTCGTGTTGTTCCTCCGGCGACGTTCAGTTGTTTGTTTACCCTCAGAATGGCAAGTCCTCAGCAAAAAGCGTTCTGCGTTCTCGAGTTTGCGAAAACAAAATTGGTTGTCACGATGCAGCGTGATTTTTTCATATGGGGATATGTAAAAGATCGCGTTTATGATCCACCGCTACCCATTAACCTCGATGACCTTAAACATCGAATAACAACAGCGATCAACTCAGTGGATCGTGATAATGCTGATACGTGTCTGGGAGGAATTCTCTTATTGCATTGATGTTGCCCGTGCTGCAGGTGGTGGCCACATTGAACACTTGTAAGATAGGAAATAAAACTTGATTATGAGTAGAACACCTGTGACTTAGCTGGAGTTTTCTATTGCTTTTCCTTATTAAAATATTGCGTAATGAAATCGGTTCATTCTTTTTGAATAACCCTGTACTACAACTCCTCAGAAAAAAAAAAAATCACCGCCGCCAAGGTGAGTTCTTTCTTCTTGATGACTGTGATTATATCACTGCGGGAAGATGCTAGACCAGCTGCGACCGGTTCTTAGAGTCTACAGTTAATTACCATACCGCCACCATCATGGGCCATCGCCATTCCTGGACCGCCATCCATGTTTCCAGATAGACCAAGGGAAGAGACAGGGCACTTGTACGGTGCACTTCCGTAATCCGGTTGTAGACGCAGGCACAAGCCTCACGAAAGTCCCTACTTCTCATTTTCAAATAGTGAAGGGGAGCCTAGTAAAGCAGAGCGAGAAAAAAAAAAAAAAACATGCCAGGGAGGAGTACGCCAATCTGAGCCAGGTCCGGACCGGGATTCGAACTCGGGCCCTAGACCATATAATATCCGGTAGTGGTTTTGAATGCTAAAAAGTAATTTTAGGAAAACGTAGAGCTCAATTTCCAAGCGGCACTGAGTTTTTGTCGTAGAGTCCCTTTGAAATGAAATATTTTCTCTGATAACTGGAAAAGTAACTGGATATGGGGGGGGAGGAAGGTGTGGAGTTTTCCACCTCGTGAAGTTATTCTGTTGTTGTTGCAATCTTGTAATAGTCGACGGGAGATACCGTTTAAGGCACGTAGCGCGAACTCATTGAAGTGGTAAGATCACGCTCTCAGAACGACATGACGTCGGTGTCGAGTATAAACGATGGCTCCAAGTCATATTACGATACACGAACCTCCTCGAGTCTATCGAATGGCAGTTAACATTCTAGTTAGTACATCTAAGTGTTTAGCTGTTGCGTTGTAAACACATCTTCCTCGACACAAAATCTTGAACTATCGCATCGTTTTTTTTTTTTAAAAAAAAACAAAAACATTGGACTTTTACCAATAATCTGTTTTTACTTTTACACAATTTTGTTTTAATTTCTGATCAAGACGACCGCCTTTAATGATTTGTTGAGGCCTGCCGCGTTTCTGGCCATAGATGTTCACTTACTGTCTTTTGTGCTACCCAGTAACGTCAAGGAGGATGGAGTGATAGCTTCAAAAACACTCACAAGGCCTAAGTCACTTGTCAGCCTCTGATGCCGCTTAATAATAATAATAATATATAATAATATAATAATACTAATAATAATAATAAGAAGAAGAAGAGAAGAAGAAGAAGAAGAAGAAGAAGAAGAAGAAGACGAAGACGTTATCTTTGCATTAGCTTTAAATTTACACAAAAACTGTCATCGGTTTTAAACTGTTATATTATATTTTTCCATTCATATTTTCGTGAAGTCTTTTACGAATGATATCGGACTTTACAATGCTTCAGAAGAAGAAGATGCTGCATCCAGAAAATCTTTGCTACTACGGTAATCAAAATGCTTCTGCAAACGCATTCTCCATAATGAACGTTAAACGGGAGGTAACTCTTTTTGATTGCGCTGCCGTTCAAAAGAAACCTGACTGCCATTTGTGTCGGTTTTTGATAATCATTCCTCGACAACGAGAATATTCAGGTAATATGACACAGTCCGGAAAGAAATAAGACAGCTACTATACTCGTGTACTGTACAATCCGGAAAGAAAGGTAGGGGGGGAGGAGAGACGAGCATACCCGTTGTGTTATACAAATCCGGAAAGCAATAGAGGACACGTGCTACGGACGTTCAAACGAATCCCGGCCGGATGCCGTAATGCCGATGCTATTTCGGCCGGGTTTTATTTGAACTGTTTTTGTGTGTGTGTGCGCGCGTGTGGCACAGTGCGGAAAGCAAAAGCCAGCAAAGAAAAACTAAATTCCGTACACCGAAGTAAATAACAGTAGCTACAAGTCAAAACATCTCGTGCTGGAGGCCCAACGGGGAAACCGGTGTCCACCTTTGAGAAGCCGTTGATATATAAACACCCAACATCACCCCTGGCGCTGTTTTCGGCCTGCGAGAAGAGAAATAATAATAATAATAATAATAAAAACACACGCTGCCAACCGAGTTTCGCTTGTAATCGACCTGAAGGTGCCAGGAGAAAGCAAGAACAATTACACAACTAAGTAACGAAAGTCCGCGTGGAGACAAGGGAGGGAGCAGAGAGAGAGAGAGAGAGAGACCGGCCGGGAGGGAGGGGGAGGGGGAGGAGCGGGTGACGAAGAGCGCACGCACAAACGCGCCGATGACGTCACGAAAAGTTGTTGTTGACAGACGTTCGGATGATAGTTTAGCGACCGCGGGGTTCATCCCTTTTGTTTTTTTGCCCGCCTGCGACATTTTTTTTGCCGAGTCCTTTTGCAGTCTCAGGTGAGTACGCCGCCGTCGGCCCCGACGGCTCTCCCCCAGCCACCTCCGGGGGGTCCCGCCAACCTCCAGCCGCGCCGGGAACGGAATCACGAACCTTCTTACCTACCCACCCCCTCCCCACCGCCAGCTCAATGGCGTCCGGAATGGCGCGCGCGCGCTCTCCCCTCTCCCCCCCCCGAAGGGGTCTTCGCCTTTCGCCGACATCCTTTCGTTTCGCGGAAGGTGGTGGGAGGGGGGAGAAGATAAATAGGGGGATCCTTCCCCCCCTTTTTTTTTTTAGAAAAAATATCCCCCCTCTCCCCCCCCTCCATCCTCTCCCCCTCCTCCTCCTCCGCGGAAATTCTGCATCAAGTGTCTGTAGTTAATTTTAATATTATTTGTTTTTTTGTTGTTTTAAAATTTTTATTTTTATTTATTTCCTCGCCGTTTATTTTTCTCCCCCCCATCTCCCCCCCTCTCCCTCCTCTTCTCCCCCCCAGGTCAACTCTCTCTTCATCCTCCGCCGCCATGGATCTTCGTGCGGGGCTGATCACGGACGCCAAGTCTCGTCTCTCCTCGCGCGTGAGGAGGGGGGGGGAGGGGAGGGGTTAGAGTGCGGGCTTTGTTGTTGTTGTTGTTGTTGTTTTATTTTTATAAAAATAAAGGGAAAAAGTAGACGTTCGGGTTCATCTTCATAATTTATTCACTTCACCCCCCCCCTCCCCCCTCCTCGGGCCGGCCGACGACATGCTTAGGCTTGACGCGCTCTCCCTCCCGCCTAAACACGTGCATAAATGCCTCCCGCCGCGGCTCGCAGGGGCCTCTGACCCCGCAATAATAATTCTTCGTCAACAGACGGGGCCGGTTAGGGGGAGAGGCTGGCGACCGGCCTTCTATTTAGGTCATCCGTATTTGCATAAAGCAGCGCGGTGTATCTCCACTTAACAACAAATAATAATAATAATGATAATATGGAATTTTCTTTAGAGCTCCATCTTCTTAGCGACCTCCCCTCCCCTCCCCCCCCGGTCCTAATGAATGTATTCGGGAGCAGTCCCTTCATTCACCTCGGGTCTGTCCGGTTAGAGTCGGCCCGGAATCTCCCCACCGGGTTCGGGCCGATGATGCCGGAGACGGAAAAGGACAAAGAAACAACAGTTCCCTTTTCGCCTCCTCTTCTGTTTTGTTTTGTCTCTCTCCCCCCCCCCTCTCGTCGTCTCCCGATCCTATTCCTCCTCCCTGTCCGTCGTCGGTTCATTTGTAAACGGGCTCTCGCGACCCGTGAAGATGTGCGGCGGGCGTCTGAGAGGAGGAGGAGGAGGAGGAGCTGATGATGAGAGGCCGTTTTCTCCCTAACCCTCGCGTCCCTGGCCGGTTTAAAAATGGTGGCTAAATAAATAAATAAATAAAATAGAGGAGGCGGAAATTTAAATTGGAAAAACAAACAAGCAGACTTGTCGGCGTGAGAGCAGAGGCCTCCCTCCTCCTGCTGCTGCTGCTGTTCTTCTTAAATTGTCTTTGCCGAGAGGGTCCCCTGCCCCGTCCTCGTTTTCTAGTAACGTATTAATAATAATTCATCGCGCACATTATTTTTTTTGAAAAAAAAATTATGTTAATAAATTAGTGGAGAAGGGAATGCGATCTCACCGAAACTACGGGGTTTGGAAACTTCTCCTGGGGAGGGGTCTATTTGAGATCGGGGAATAGAGGAAACAAAAGAACTGGTGATGGATTAGGAAGACCAACCAACCCAACACAGCACAGCACAGCACAGCAACAGGCATTTAGGAAACAAACCCTCATTGGTACCCCAGATGCAGTTAAAAGGACCTCACCGAACCAGACTCTCCTCAGCAGCTGGAAGAATATGTAATTTTTACCTCTTGCACAGCAGATGGAATTCTTTTTGCGAATTTTTTTTTTTTTTTTTTAATTAGCAAAGAGCTCTAATATTTGGATATATTACAGCAGTTAATATTTTAAGTGTTTTAATATAAGAAAGAAAAAAGAGAAGAATTGTGCGAGCAGGCTTCTCCGTTCTGTTGATGGGCCTGCGGAGTCTTTGGAAGAGGAAAGACTAGGTTTACACACACACACGCATTTCTAAGACAACAGCCTGTGGTGGCGATGCCATTCTAGCGTGATGCTGCTTTGTCTTACAGATAGAAAGATTCATTCCTACGACTTAACAAGTAGATATCTTCCCATCGTCCAGATGTAACCCATTTATCCATTTTCTGAAGGCAGTGTTCATTGATGCTTTGTTTATGGTTATGAGATAAGCGGGAAAAAAAAACATTTTACTGTAGCATTATAATCATTTCTTTACAGTTCTAAAAGTAGGAGATCTCAGATTTTTACTTTATACAATTTTTAAATTATGAATGCAGTATTTCTAATAAAAGCAACAATAAATTGAATAATTTTTTTTTCCTTTATGGAGAATACTTTTGACTTGAATGCATATTTTACTTCATTACTGAATATTAATAATTGTTTGAGATAAGATTTATGGGAATTATGTAATAAAGGTAGGCTCAAACCTTTATGGATGACTTATAGGTGATAGTCTGTTAGAAGCAATCTGAGTGTATTTTAAAATTTTAATTACTGTATTGAAGTGTGAGAAAAATTCTGAATAAGTTTAGCTTAGTAGTCATGCTTGTTAATAAAGTCCCTACTTAAAAGAGCTATAGAGCAGATACATGCTTATGGAGGAAGAAAGACAAAATAAATGGATTTTTGTTTTTAAATCTGCATTATTTGAGCAGGCAAAAAATGAAGACTGCATTATTTTGAAAGTTGAATAAATTTTTCTTTTGGAAATTTCCCAGTCATTTTAATGCAAGGAAGTGTTTGATGATTGTGCTTTCACTGTTTTAAAAAATGTTTTTCAACATATCACATTCTTATACTGGAGACTTATTCTTAGTAGATACTTTTGTAATGACATGGAATCATTATTATTTGAGTATGTGGCTTGCTGCAATTTTCTTTCTTTCACCTGTCTCTAGCTTTTTTGGCTTCATTGTGCAGTGCAGCCTTTTGCTGGCTGTATCTTCTCAGCGTGTGTTGTCATTGTTGAAGAGTGTCAAGTTCCTCTTGCAAATGTTCTTAAACCTGATCCCAGATCTCTGCTTATTGACCTTGTAGCATCTGCAAATTCTTCTTACAGGAGTTTCTTTAAAATGTGTCCATTGATTGTCTAATGCTGATATCCAAGTCAACAAAGATGCCTGCATCTGAGAATAGTGATCAGATTTGGAAACTCTGCTTCTGAAGCAGCTCAGTGTGGAATATTGTTTCTCCCGGGTATGTAGAAGATAGTAGCTGTTTAGCCTTCTCTCAAGTTTTCTGTAGGTGGTCTAGCTCTTGCCACCATATAGTAGTGTGATCAAAATGCATATCTGGTAGACCCGTATCTTATATTGTTGTTTCTTGTTATCTCTCAAACACTTGGTTGGTTTTTTAATGCAGTAGCAACTTCTGTGATGCATAAATGAAGCTCATTCTCTAGGATATATCTGATATTGTGCAACATCTAGCATGGAGTTAGCTATCAAAACTTCTTTTAAAGTCAACACACCTTATGCTATGATCATTGACTTCTTTAGACATAGTCCAAGTTGGAGCTCCTCTTCTCTATGTGCAATGTGCACTCCATTGTCTACAAAAGAAAGTTCTCTTATTGGCAGATTTTTTACTGCAGAAAGAAGAAAATACCAAAGAATTTTGTTGTCAAAGCACACATCCTTATTTGGCACCATGGATCCTAAGGCTGTCAAACTGATTAACATCATACTACACTGCTGCCTTTATGCCATTGTGAAAGGGTTAAATTTAGATTGAGGAGGATTGGTGGGTGGCTAATTCTCTCTCTCACAGGTCTTTTCTGATAACTAGGTCAAAAGTATTTTGAGACTTAAGAAGGCAATGTAGAGGGGTTTTCATTAGTTTTGAAACTTTTCTTGCAGTTGTCTCAATGCAGAGAACATATCAATGGTATATCTACTAGCATGAAAGCTTTGCTGACTCTGAAAGTACATGCTTAGCAAGAACTTGCAATCTTTTGAAAATGATGCATGTAGCAACAAGGAGTACAAGCTGCCGTTTTTGTTTCAGTACTTCAGCCAGAGTGTAGCATATTTTATTTTACAATTAAATCATTTTGAATCTGTTCTGTGTAAAGAGATGGTGTTTTTTTTTTTTGAATATATTATTATTTTAAATGGATACAGCATGAATTCAGTGTAAAATATGTGCGCACTTAAATGAATGACATGCACATTACTGGGTTACTGGTAGGCAGATAGTATTAAAGGATTAACTGGGTATCATTCATGGGTAGCTTTGGAGGAAGTTTTGTTCAAAATACAAGGAACTAGAGAAGATTGATACATTTTAAAAATTAATTGTATATTTAATTATAAGTAACAACAGTGATGGTTAGTGGTCATGCCCAGGGCGGGGGGATAGAAGAGAAATTGAGGAAATGTATTTCTGATAATTGATTTTGCTCATTAGCAATTCTATTACTTAAAAAAAATTTTTTTTTTTTAATGTCTAACTTTTGCCAGAATTGTAGCTAAAACATACTTGGGTCATTCAAATGAAACCTGGCTGAAATAGCATTACCATACTGATATCTGGTCTCTGGTTTTCATTTGACTACCACTGGCAGAAACAATGTATCTATTTGCTCAGAACCTGTAATTATTCTGAAAGTCTCTGTTAGGTCTCTTTTTAAAACATCAAAAAAATCAAACTTTGTAAATCTAATGTTTTTTTATTGTTTGGTGCATTCCAAATGCTCAAAACCTTTGAAGCTTTTCTGGTAAATTTTTACCGAACTTCAATAAATTAGTGTTCTCTTAGATAAGGATGCCAAACCTGCAGAACATGTTCTACACAGATGAGCCGAGTACAAAAAAACTAAAACATTTTTAATTTTATGTTTGATGTAATTCATCTGGGTTTGATGACATTATTTCCATTTTCCAAAGTTTCTTGTTTACCTGAAAGTGTTCAGCATAGACTCACCTGAATCTTCCTGGATTTTAAAGATTTGGAATATGGTGAAACTAATTTGAGTTTTTAGAGAAGCCAGGATAGAGTATCTTTTGTTTCTTCTTCTTAATAATCTAGGTTTGGTATATGAGCAACAGAAAATATTTTCAGCTTGTCTGCAGTTAGTAGCAGTAGAGATCAATTGTAATTATGGAGTGGTAATGAATTCATTATGGCCAAATATTAAAATTATATTTTCAGTAATAGAATGATGCATGCTTACTGCTTTTTACTAAGTGGTTTCATCTCTCAGAGTATTACTCCTTTCAAGAGACGGCATTTCAGCTTTAAATGCTTTATTGTTTTAGTGTTTTTGAAAATCAACTAAGAAGGACAGTGTTGCCCCATTGCATGTTGTCTCCTGACATTTTGGAGGATTACTCTTTTGGTTTTCCCAAGCAATGGCAGTTCAGTCTTAGAAATTGTGTTGTTGGTTTAATGTGTTTAAATAGCATCTCAGCAGATCTGGAAACATTGATATCCCCAACAAATTTGTCTGACTTGGATGTATTTTGGACATATGAGATAGTGTTTGACAGTTTCAGCCACTGGGGAAATGTCTCTGAAGTGGCCCCTGTCTGCGGGTTCCTGGTTAACTTGTGAAAATTCCTGTGCATTTATTGATTGTAATTTCTTCAAATCAGTTAGTTTCTAGCAAGGTTAAATCTGTTGTAAAGCACTACCTGCACCTTGGTTACTGTTTCTGATCAACCAAGCTAAACCCTAATTATAACTCCTTTGGTGATATGTAATAAAATGATCAGTGAATAAAGTAATTTGCCAGTGTTGCTGGTAGTGAGAGTATAAATCAATTTTAAAAAGCGTAATTATAAACACTTCCCTTTCCATCAGCTTTGTATGATCCATGGTGGCTTCTTGCTTTCTTGAGAAACTAGACTGAAGTAATACTTTGAATTATCATTTATTTGCACAATAAGCCAGTGGAATTCTGAAAGTTTCATGGTACCAGTCAATGTTATTTATATTATCTGTAATAAACATTGAGAAAGGCTCTGTCTTTTCATATTGACAACACACCAACTGATGGCTATGAAATATTGATTAACAAGAATGCATGCCAGTTGTCGCTGTATGGGAAGTGAATACGTAGCTTTTGATTTATGCATGGTCTCTTGGGAGAATGTAATTCCGGTTTAGTATATGAGTGAGGGTGAGCTGTCTTGTGTTAACGAAGAGCCGTGATGGTTTTATTTTTCTTCACAGTTTTGTTTTGTGTTGGTTTTCACTAGATTCTGGTCCAGCTAACCATGCCTGCCATCAAGCTGAAGAGGGTAACCGCAGAGTACCTGGCGGAAAAGAATGAAGCCCTCAAATCCCAGCAGTCCAAAGTTGACGAGTCCAAAGACAATGTGCCTGATACCCCAGCCAAGCCTGAGGTGAAGTCCAAGCTGAACAAGAAATTCCTGAAACACTTGGATGGGGCTGTACTTACTGAGAAACGGAAAAGGAATGTACCAGCTGCAGAACAGAAGTTGATGGAATGGTGAATACTACCTTCCTTTTTTTAAAAAAGCCAAAAAAAACAAGAACCAAGAAAAAATCTTCAGTATATTTATTTATTTTTTATTAAGCTGTATTTTATCTGTTTATGACTGACTATAAAGTGAGAGAAACGAAGACCCCAGTTGGGGGGACGGGGTGTACTCAGAACGGACCTAACAGGGGGATCAACCACTACTCTGGTGCCATACACAGCTGGTTAGTGTGTGGATGGTCAGAAAGCATTTAGCATTATAGCTGTACCTTCTATAACAGTAAGTCACCAACAACATGTTAAATGCCATGTAAAGGCTGCACTGATGTTTATCTAGGTTATAGGCACCATCTAATAAAAAGTTGTTTTTCAAAGCTTAATTTACTGCTTTTACAGTCCAAATACACTGTTGTTTGCATATTGATGTGAGCATGAACAAAATTATGGCATATTGAAACTTGAATTAGTCATTCCTGGTAACTTTCTAAGGCCTGGTCTATGCTTTGCTTTAAAAGCATGTTTATTATAGGGCATACAAGATGAGAATTCTTTTAAAAATTAACCAGTGAAATTTTGCATATTGTATATCCTGTCTGGAGACCAGCTGTTACATTTAAACATTTAAGTAATTAGATGAATAGATGAAGTTGTAGTCCATAAGCATCAAAGAGTGACAGAAATATTCTTTTGATTCTGTAGATAATTCTGATTGGCAACCTTTTCTCGCTCTAATTTCAGAAATGTCGTGATTACTCATCCAAAACTAGCTGACAGCAAACTCCCGCAAAGTTTTTACTTTGTAAACATTTGCCCGGTTGACTTCTTGCCTTGTTGTCTTACTTGAGCTTTGTTGAGACAGCTGTAATTTTTTTTTTTTTTTTTTATGATAACCTGTCTACCCACTGGTTAAGAACAGTATATGTGCTGAAGCAGGTCTTTGGAAGTGGGGGAATTACTCTGCTATAATGAATGACTGCTTGTGTCCATTGAATTTTGGTCACTGTTAAACTGCAAAGCTGTAGAGGATGTTGCATAGCTGAAAGTTACTCGTGAATAAATTAACCTGGCTTAGATGTGTTCTCTGCGAAAAATGGTGTGTGTGTGTTTTTGTGTTTTTTTTTACTTGGATGTATGCTGTATTTTTGTATAAAATATAAAGAAATAGAATTATTTCTTATGTTACCTAAAGGGATTGGTGTTGGGGAGAGAAAGGAGGTGCCTTATATCTGTCAGAAAGACAAGATGGAGGAAAATAAATGGAAAACAAAAAAATTTTTTTCCTATTAAGGGCAGAATTATGAATAAGTGGATTCTCCATGTTATGAATCTATAATAGTTTAAGAGTCGCAGATGACTAGTTGAATTTAAAATTTTTATATTTATTTTTTTACTTTTAAGGAAAATCGAAGTCTGTTAATCAGGTTTAATTTACTGTATAGCTAACTTTGTTTTACCTGTAAGTTTTTTTTTCTTACACTGATATCTACAAGAGCGACAATCTTGGTATATGTGTGTGAGAGAGAGAGAACCACTTGAAAACATTGCTAATCTTACACTATGAATGGACCAGCACTTCTGACTTCAGCAGGAAGAGCCTTGCTAAAAATCTTTCTTAAATGTGGGAGGCAGAAATCCACGTGACTGGTTGGCTGGTAAAGAAAGCACACCAGAGAGAATAAATCCAAACTGTATCAATCTCCTGCAGAAATTTTACTCGGGACTCTAATTTTAGCAGTCTAGTAGTCTACCACTGGACCACTACACAGCCCCTGGACTAATTTACCTGTATCGTTAATTTTGAGTTACAGTAAATTTTAACTTTTAAATAGGTATGGTGGCGCCACCCATAGTGCTTCTGTTGAGAAGACCACAAAAAGACTTCATCATGGGTATTGTCATTTCTGCACCCTTTAAGTAGAAACCAAATCATTTAACTACAGACAATGCAATTGAAAATTGGGTTGATGAATGACATTCTTACTCTCTTAACAGGAATTTGAAGTTGCTGATAATTTTTGGGTGGAAAAAACAAGAGACTAAGGATAAAATATCATGGGGCAATGGTAGCTCAGTCTGTTCAGCTGAATTGTTTCATTTGGTTGGCTACCATTTTGAATGTAAATCTCTGTATATATCAAAGTTGCAGCAGAGACTTCTCAAGTTATCACGTGCTTTAGACTGGTTTTTAAGGTGCTGGTTGTGCATGACAGTGTTCTATAGTGCTTGTTAATGTTCTGGCACCACTTCTTATACTCTTAATTCAAAAGATCTCAAAATAGCCATGAGGTTGCAAAAGGAAAATTTAAAATTAATTAAATTAATTCTTATATGCACATGCTAATTTGTAATTGGTAATTTTAGCATTGAAACTTAACCATTAATAGTAATGTGTTAACACGGTAAGTTTCAGTGTTCTTTTATCTTCCCTTATGAGACATTTCCTATTATATTTTAAATGTTTACTTGAAATCTGGTTGCAACAGAATGAGAAAAGGTATAATTGTTAATTTTCAGTTTTACCATAATTAGGCACATGGTGTGTGTGCACAAAAATCAAAAATGTCACATAAATCAAACATATTATATTTATTCAGTAAAATAAAATAAGGAGTTTTTAAAAACTAGTGCATTATAGATGCATATATTTATGGAAGTGGTGTCTAATTAAGGAAAACGAAAGCTTAGAACAACTGCTCAGATATACATAGCAGTCAATATTCAGCATTATACACTGTCTCATTCAGTAGTACTTATGAAACAAACAATGGAAAATTTTATACTGATTGGCTGCTTATCTGTAGGATGTTTCTAGAATATTATCCTTGATTTTTGCCACAGATGAAGATGAAATAGGTTTAGATAACTCAAGTTTGCTAGTTAATACTTGTAAAAAAAGTTGCTTATGTGGGGAAGAATTCATTGGATACTGATTGATGCATATCTATCCATACAAGAGTGTAGCTAACCGCCATAATGCCACATCCCTCTCAACACAAGTGTCTTCTGTCTGGCTATGATGACACTTCACATTACGACATGCAAACGTGTAAAATACATTTACTAAAATTAAAATACAGATTTAATAACTTAAGAGTAAAAAAAAAAGTAAAAATCTAATACTAAAATGCAAAAAACCCTGCCTCATCAAAATAATAAGTTACAATCAGTTTCTTCGATTACCCAGCAAAACGAGCCCCATTGCTAATATCACATTGGCAGAAAATTAACTCGACAATCATTACATGGATCAACATTCTTTAGTAATTGGTCAATTGGGATATCTTGATGGAAATGCACAAGTGCTAAACCTGTAAGCCCACTTTGGTTCATAGAAACTCATAACGAGGTCTCTATTCTTTGGAATGCGCTAAAAGATCTTTCTACTGCAGTAACATTTACAGTGTTGTGGCCAAAACACAAAAAACTGTGGTAATGCCTGGATGAAATGCAGGATTTATCTGAGATAATGTACAGAGAATGTTGTTTGGCCTGTCTTCATTTGGGACAGACATCCACTTTGCTTTCCATCTGTCCAGTTCTGATGGATGCTTTCAGGCTGGAGAGTTTGCCTCTGTATAAGTGGCAACGAATGCTGATCGAGAAAATAAGAGTAGCATTCAATCAGCTGCTCCATCAGCCCAGAATTACATGGTTCGAGAAAGGTAAAAAGATATTGCTCCTGTACTATGTTGTGGACCTGATGCACTAATATTACTTCTCTCAGTTTCTTAGCCACAAATCTGTGGCATGTATTTTTGACAAATATGTGATTTGATAGATGATTCACTTCATCAAATGATGCAGAAAATCTGGTATTGCCTATCTCATCTTCTCAGTGCGTCAACCACAACATTTTCTTCCTCAATAAATTAAATCAATATCCTCATGTTGCAGGTATCAAGTGCAGAGGTTTCATGAGTCCCAGAATAGACTGTACACATATTAAACTCACAAGAAAATCAAATGTAATAATAGAAAATACAAATCTTTCAGCATCACCATCGAATAAAAATGCTATTTTCTCCATAGTGTTGATTATCTATCACATTTTGCTTTGAAACATCGAAGTGAATCTACAATCCTCTTTCTCGTCTTCCCTGTTGTATGACGAGTTCATGAATTCCTCCATTTCTGTTAAATGCACATTGTAGCGCTTAGCAGAGGGTTTGAATGGTACTCTTAGCTTCCTGCAGGAATGAACAATTACTGTTGTTCAGAGATCATGGGCTTTGCAAGCGGGCGGTGTAGATTGTTTCAGAAAGGATTGCATGGATTCTGGCTGTACTTTGAATCACTCATTCATTTTATTCTCTGTCTTACCCTAAAACCCATGTGTATTCCTTTTTGATAACCCCAAGCAGTGAGTCTCTGCAAAAATAGTTTTGCAAGTGCTTGCTCAGTTGTTTTCAAGGCTTCCATAAATTCAGTTAAATCTTGCATTTACACTATCCATTTCCACTTTGACTAACACAACTTACTGCCAGGAAAATCTGCTCTTTTGTGGAAATGTCAGTGGTCCTTGGTTTTAATTTGTAGACTTATCACGTGTATCAGCTCATTCTGAATTTATGGTGATAAGTGCAGTGCATTTCCTGGTCCAAAATTCAGATGTTCTTTGAAGACTGGATCCAATTCAGCATTGTAATCCAAAAGCACATTAAAAATGTTAATGTTTTAGAGTATTTCTTCCACAAAGGATGGATTATCACAATATGCTTCAGAGGTGCATTATATGTTATTTTTTTCCCTTTTATCCTGCTTCAAAAGATGCTGATAGACAATTGATTGTCTTCCATCTCATACATATATGAATGCATCAGCCCTAACAATTCCATTCTCTTTAGTCTGTCAACATTTGGCTGTTGCAAATCCCAATATCATTTTCATCTTGCACATGTAGATCTTTCCCTCTCTTATGACTGTCTGTTTGCTGCGTGAGGTTAATGGTTCTTTACCGAAGGATGTGGCCTCAGTTTCAGAAGGGGTTGCTGCATCAGAGTCATTTAGCATATTATTCACAAAGGCTGTTGGTTTTTCAGAGACTGGCAGATCAACTTGCAATACCTCAGGAGACGGTTTTTTATTTTTCTTTGCAAGTGTTTGTCTAAAATGAAAACAAAACTGAAAAGCAAGTAATATCAAACTGGAATTGTATTAGTTATTCTATGATGAAACATGTAGCAAGCCAGACTCTCACTAACCAATCCAGAAAAAGATGCTGCAATCATCTTTGACACCTGTTCTCTCTCTCTCTCTCTCAGACACTGTTTACTTTCCTTTGTTTGGCACTACATATTTGTTTTCTCTTCTGTATATATTCCATTCTAACTATTACTACTACAACTATGTTTGTAGTGTGGCCTTGGCATAGTGGACTAGCAACAAGTAACTCCGCGCCAGGTAATCTCAGTGTATAATGGTCTAGCAGCCAATGATTCTCTCTGAGGCTGCCTGACTGTGCATGGGCAAAGCATCGGCAGAGTCCTGCTGCTGTTCCTTGTTTTTCTGTTTTGCACCAGGAAACAAGAAAAGAACTCTACAAGAAAGAAGAATGAGAAAGAGTGGCAGGACACAGCCAATAGTTCTTTTTTTCTTTCTTGGTGCAACCAAGGTCTCAGCTCTCTCTTGTCTGGGTCTGCCAGACTAAGTGCATTCTTTATATAACAAAAGCCACTCAGTAGACTAAAATGGTGCTGTACCCCACTTAACAATCCCTCTCACATCATTCAGCACCACCTTCCACCCTGGTGGTTGACCTTTCATTTGCAGCAGCGTAGCTGTTGTGTTGCAAATGTCAAACCTCGGCATTTGTAACAATGAGCCTGCTACTGCAAATGAAACGAGAGACTATGGTACCATGAAAATGCTATCAACATCCAGAACCAGTACAATTGGTGGATTGTTGGAATTCTTGACATTGCCCCCCCCCAAAAAAAGCAGAAAAACTGAACGTAGTTGTATACAGTGCACACACCTGCCTGTATCCGTGAGTCCATATGTGGCTGAGTTATAAGTCGCTGGATTATAGGGAATTTTAAATAGGTAAAAAACTGAAAATATGCTTGTTATTAATAATGGCTGACTAAACTGAACTGGTTTTTGTTTATGTTATGGGATGACTTTGCTGCAGTTAGGACTTTTTCTTATGCTCAGTCCTATCTCTGCAGAATGTGCTGTAGCATCTGTGGGGAGTCTACAGCCAAGAGCATATTTATCTTCCCTCTGTCAAGATCCTGAAGAGAGATAGCATTAATGTCATGCCCAGTAAGACGAGGCTAAAGCATCTCAGCAGAGATGCTACTCTACTGAGGTCTTTACTATAACTTTGCTGGCTGGGAAAGAAAAGTGAATAGAAATCATTTTAAACAGCAATCAAATACTAAGGGGGAGGAATGCTTAGCAAAAGCTCCAGTTTCTCTCTAACTAATTACCTGATGTTAAATGCACTGGTTACTTTCTCTTTCTGATAACGTTTCGTTTCATTATTTTTAATTCTCATTTTCCTAGCTTGTTCACATTTTGCAGATTTATCTCTTCCTGATAAACATTTTCATTTTAAAAAAATTTTTTTTTAATGCTATACATTTTCTGATATTAGACTGCATTGTTCCAATGTCAGATGAGAAAAACGACTTGACAATGGGGAAGTGACAGTGAATGTCTGTTAACTTAAAATATATGAATATTATTTTTAACCATTACAGGTTGTACCAGCCAAAAAAAGATCTTCTATAGTGAATATGGGTGTTTTTCTCTAAGGTTGACTTAGCTTGTGTTGCAAATGAAATTCTGGTACCAACTAGAGCCTATAAGAAGGGAAACAGTTCATCCCACCTCATCACAATGTGACCTAGAAGTTACTCCTGTCACTTACTTTGCTAAATCCTCTTCCATATAATGGCAGAGAGAGAGAGGTTGGGGAAAAGATGTTTTAATCAAAATGATGAATAGTTGAGCAAAAGATCTCTGTAACCAAGTACTTTGTGATAATTCTCAGAAATCAGCAAAAACCAATTATAACATTCTTTTTTGTCAGTAATGAAACAAAAACAACTTTGAAATGAAAAAAATAGAACAATGGCAGCCTTTTATCATATTGAGAATCTCTAAAAGATTTGAAGTCTAGACCAGTTTGCATGTTTTACATGTACAAGAAGATTCAGAGATATGTATATAAACTTCAAATTTATGTATATTTAATACTCATGTCACTGAATAAACAAAACTTTATGTACACAAGTGAACATATGAAAACAACATTCAATGGTCATCTTAAGACAAGTATTCAAAATGTCCACTATTCACATGCAAACATACATCACAATATTCTGTGACAGATTGGCATAATGGTGCACGTGTAAACAGACATTACATATTTCCTGCTCAATCTTTTCCTCCAAGTCTTGTAGTGTTTGAGGTTTAGCACTGTACGCTTTGTCCTTCAGGACCCCCCCACAGGTAGAAGTCCAGAGGTGTACAGTCAGATGACCTTGGAGGATATTCATCAGCAATTCCATGATGATCCAACCACATCCCAGGAAACTCCATATCCAGAAAGGCTCAAACATCTCTGTGATGTGTTGGTGAGCCATCTTGCTGAAAGTAAACCTCAGAGCCTCCATACAGATGTCTTACGGCAGGAACAACCTCATTGCTTAGCATTTCCAGATAATTTTCATCCGTTACAGTATCACTAAAAACGAATGGTAATGGTCCAGTAATACCACTAGAAAAGAGCCCAAACCACACTAATTCCTGGTAGGTTAATGTCTTTTTCCAAGTATGTCTGGGTTTTGCACTGCCCAACAGTTGTGACAATTTATGTACCCATTCAGTTGGAAGGATGCCTCATCAGACCAAACTATCCTGTCCTCAAAATCACCACATTGATTGTGCATGCTAATGAACCACTTACAGAACTGTAAACTTTTATCTGGATCATTTTCATTTATGCTCACTTGTGTACATAACAAAATTTTGTTTATTCACTGTAATAAGTATTTAAAATAGATATGTTCAAAGTGGATATACATATTTCTGAATCATCCTGTATTTTGCTGTCTTATGCCTCATCTATACTCTAGTTTGTTTGTTTTTCCTTGAAACTAGTTTAAACAAAACTAAAAGCAAAAGAATAAACCCAATTATCATCAGTAATTGAGATTTAGTGACTATCTGTTCACCCACAGCAAGGGTTAATTGTATGTTTGACTTTTTTTTCAGGTTAGATAACAACTTTGAAGAACGTGAGGGAAGTTCGGTCTCCTTGCCATCACTGTACGACTACTATGCAGAATCTTGCCTTTTTGATACCAGCAAAGTTGTGGATATACCCATTTTTAATAAGGTGAACCCCTACATCTGTGGTCTTTGCATAGTTTTATAGAAAATGGAAGATGTTAGGAATGGATTTTAAAAAATTGCTGAAGCAGATTCCCTTGGATGAGTAAAGTTTAAAGTCAGCATTCTCTTCAATATTTGTTAGGTAAATCAACTTGCCTCCGACAATTATTATGGGATGGTGTTTGTCAGATCATGGGGGGCATGATTTTTAGGTAAAGTCCCAGTATCTGGTTGTACTATTCAACAGTTGGTTTGTACTGTGGTTTTTTGATTTCAGATGGTGCGACAGAAGTTTGGCAAGGGCTTTGCCATTAAGGAACTGTCACCATACAAAGGGCTGATCAAGGAGAAAAAGCTGAAGAAGAAGCCCAGTGTCCAAGCGGAATCCTTACGCCTGAAGATGAAGGATATTATTGAGGAGGCACTGAAAGAGGCCGGCAATCCTGTATCCTTCCTCTCATTCCTTGGATTGTAGCTGGTACTCTGATAGTCTGCACACTCATTCAGCTGCTTAGTATACAGTTGTCCCCCAGTATTTGCGGGGGTTACATTCCTAGAGCACCTGCAAAGAGTGAAAAACCACGAATATTGGATATGGTCCATAAAAATGCCTATAAATGCCTATAAACGTCAAAATATAACGTAACATATAATAAAAATATATATAATAATAATTTAATAAAAAATACAGTAAAATGTACGGGTACTCACCAATAATGAATGATATTGATTGAAGATGATGATGATGAATAAGCTGTGCAGTACGATGAAGATAATGACTGTACATCAAAGCAGAGGATTTAAAGCTGCTCAGGTGGCGCCTCTTCTTCAGGCGCTTCAGGAGGAGTCGTATCTTCGTGCAAAGCTTTCTTGTTGGGCTTGAGGAACATTGTGATGGGAAGTTGCTGTCGCTGTTTCTTCATGGTGGTGAGGAGGGTTTTATATGTCTGCATGGCAGCAGCATTGATGGCATTTTTAAATTGGAGAGACCGAACCATATAGGGATCCCATGCTTTTTCTGGCACTTATGTTCATTGCCAGAAGCCTTAGAAGGTGCAGGGCATTTGGGTGGCATCTTAGGACTTTAAGAAACACACTGCGAAAAACACAACACTCAGAGAAACACTCGAGATGGCTACACATGGTAAACTGGAATGATGCTGGGCTGCATCTGCCTGAGACCGCCTCATGGGAAGCAGCCAATCAGCAGCGAGGAGAAATGAATAACGCTCTTGGATTGGCTACTTTCAAACCTCCAGCCAACAGCATTTATTTTATATTGATATTTTGCTGAATTTACGTTAGCATTTATATTACAAAATTAGTAAATTATATTGTTATTAATAATTTAGCATTAAAAAGCATGAAAAAATATATATTGCCATGAAAAAAGCCATAAAAAAATTGCAGAAGATATTTGCGATTCCGTGAATATGCAGTGGTTTCCACGAACAATTATTGGTTAAGTTCTAAGGAAAATTCCGCGAATAACCGGGGCTGCGATTACACGGGGGTCGACTGTAATACTTTTGAGTTTTTTTAAAATAATAACAACAAACAAAACATTGGATGCAATTTTACAAATAACGATGCAGATATCATTGTTTTAGCTGGTGAACAATTCACTTTACATATATTATTATTATGCAAAAGTAGTTATCAAATTTTTAAAAATTATTATTAAAATTCTACTAAAAAAGAAAAACATCTGAAATTGCTAACTCTATAGAAGAGAGACTGAGTAGTGTTCTAGCCTATCTACATGTTACTGGACTAGGTATTGCAATGGGCTAACGAAAGCTAAATGGTTCTAATAATTTCGTAAAATAACCTGATGTCTAGAGTTTATCACTGACAGATCTAAGTTTGAATTTGTCAAGTCTGTGGCTAAAATAAAAAAAAAAACATCTTGTGAGTTTTTCTTCTTCATTGTTTGATGAGGAGATTTAGAAACTTTTTTCAATGTTTGAAATACTTTCAAATATCTGGAATTAAAATTTTTTCAGCAGCATTTTGTTTACTGCAACTGCCCTCATTACCTTATAACATTTGAGCAGGTAATGTGTTGCTGTAAGAAACTGCATGTTGTAGATTTTCAAAATATCTGAGACATTAATCATCCCCTTAGAAGGTCCTTCATTTCTAAACCGTATATTGCTTGTAGTAGATCACTGACTGACATGAATCTTTCTCAGGCACCTCTGCTTTCCATTAAATGGTTACAGCCCCAACAGTATTACATAATTGATTAATCATTTTTGTTTAGCTTCATTTAGATAGCAGGAAACCACCCAAACTAGCTTAATCTGTTTGACTTATTCTAAATACTTTTGGCAAACCCCTGTCCCATCTATCAAGGTCTAAGGACATCTGATAGCAGCAAGCAAAAAGGAAAAGATGTGAGATAGCAGGTTTGGTGACTGAGTGAGTTATCTGAGTATGGTTTTGGGGGACTTTTGAGCAGTGATAAAAGTGTGAGGCAGACATGTTCAGAAAACCCAACAAGAATTCATTTTTTGATGTGGTATGGCCAGTGGTGAGGAAGAACAAGAAAAATCCATGCTAGAGAGGTATACCAAATTGAGTTGGTGCTGAGGGGATTTGAACTTTGGACTTCGACCACAGTAGTCCAGCAGTCTACCACTAAACCAGTGGTCACCCCTTTCAAGTGCTTAGAACCTGAAAACTTCCAGAAAACCTCTGCTGAACTGTTGCCAATATTTCATTATCTCTTACTTCTGCACAGCATCTTCAAGATGCTAGCTGAATATAACATTAACCATTAACCCTTGAACAGTGAGTGTTTTTGTGAAGAGAATGAAACATATTTAGTAGATGTTTTTTTATTATTTGTTATATGAACTGTTCAGATTAACTTTGTGACCCCTTTTAGGGGTTAAGGTTACGGTTACAAGCATGCTGCACTGTTCCTTAGCCATGTCTTCAGAAAAAGGGTGTGCGATTTCTTTGGTTGAAACAGTATGTGGCTGCCAAGTACCCAGCTTTACGGGTGGATTTGAAACCAGGAATTTTAAAGGTTGCTCTTGAACGGGGAATCCGATATGGACAAGTACAGTTGGTAAGCAAAGAGTTGATGCAAATGATTATTTTCACTTTGCATTACCATTCTCTTTTTCTTTTTAATTTGGAGTATCAGACATGGACATATCACATAAGATTGGATTGTTTGTGGTGATGTGTTATTTAAAGAAAGAAGACGTAGTCTGAGAATTTCACATCACCTTATTAATACTTTACCTACGTTTCACAAATCTTTCTAACCACCATCAGTGTTTAGTCTTAAACATGACTAGGATATTTGAGTATACTGATGTTAATTTTCAGTATGCATTTTGTTTTTAGATTGCACATTGTTAGGATTTGGATCTCAGGGCTTTTCAGTTCTGTTTTTTTTTTGTTGTCGTCTTTCACCACCATAGATAACACTATTGACAATATCCTTCTGATGGCAGAACTCACCCTTGTATTGATTATGATGGTGTCCACACTTTTTCATTCAATTTCCATGTGCTCCAGTGGCAGGGGTTTAGATTGCAGTAAGTAGTAGAACTTTTTATTTTTAGATGTGGGAGAAAACTGGAATTGGCCAGCTGATGAAGAAGATAGTTTTATCACTACTAATAGGATGATGGGAAATTCCCAAGTTAACCATCTACTTCCAAGAATACGTTCTCTTGTGTAATTGATTTTTCTTTTAACTCTGGAATTTTATTCTGATATGGAATATGACAGGTTCACAAACAAAACATGAAAACCAGGTGTGTGAGTGCCACTGATAGCCTTCCACGGGCAATATGTATTTTTTGCATTGTTCCACTAGATGTGTCATGCTTTTGTGGGAAAAGTTGGATCTGTCTCCAGCATTCATCACTGCAGATGATTAATCATCAAGTATCAGACTGCATGAGGTTTACAACAAGAAAAGGCACCAGTAGGTTGCCATTATCTTCTGTGAAAAGCTGGATGGGGTTGGATGAATTTTCTGATGAACTGCAACTCTGATGGTATTGATCATGAAAAATATCCTTCAAAGAGTTTGGACTGGTGGAAGGCTGGAAAGAACTCTTGCTCAGTTTTCCTTTGGCATTGTGGTGGCCTTTAAATTAATAACTCATCCACAGACATTTGAATAACATGTGGATTACCTTCTGCAAAAATTTCAAAATCCATGATAAATATCACTTGGAAACAAATTTTAACTTTTTTTTTTTTTGTTTCTTGCAATTTGGTGGGTGTTTCCTATAGCATTTTTGACACTGATTCCAAATATGGTCATGGAATTGCACTAGTACCCTTAGTTATTAAGAAAATTGGGTTTAAACATTTATGAACAATTGGTTTAAACATGAGAAAAATTTATTATTGATTTAAAATTTCCTGGCAAGGGATTTCCATTTGTAGCTTGCTTCAGTCTCATTAGTGTCCAGTAGTAATCGGCTAACATTGCAGAATCTCACTGGTCTTGATAGTGTTTTCGCATGGTTGAAATTTCCTGGTGAAATCTTTCACCATGGTAATCACATCCCAAGGTTCTCTGGGAAGAAATCTAAATGAGATTGCATAAAATTGGTCTTCAAGCACATATTGCATCCCATTTGTTTATAGGCCTCTTTCATTTCATGCACCAGTTCATATTTTGGAGCCTTGATGTTTCCCAAAAAATTAATGAAAACAGATTTTAGGGCATTCCATGCTGCTCTTTCCTTGTCCCTTAAGATTGCATCAAACTGTTTGTCCCTCATGAGTTCTCTAATTTGGGGGCCAACAAAAATCCCTTCTTTTATCTTTGCCTCACTAATACGAGGAAACTTTTGCTTCAAATATTTGAATCTGTGTCCATCATTGTTCATTGCTTTCACAAAGTTCTTCATCAGTCCTAGTTTAATATGAAGTGGTGGCAAGTATATTTTTGGGGGGTCCACCAATGGTTGATGAGAAAAATTCTTTTGTCCTGGAACAATTTCACGAGCAGGCCATTTTTTAACAATGTAATGGGATTCTCTGGCCCTACTGTCCCATTCACATAGGAAACAGTAGAATTTAGTATATCCAAGCTGCAAACTCAGAAGTAATGCCAAAACGTTTAAATCACCACATATGTGCAAGAGAAATTTGTTGTAGTTTAATTGTTTAAGAATAGTCTTCATGTTATCATAGGATTCTTTCATGTGGACGGCGTGCCCAATAGGAATGGAGGGATGTTTATTTCCATTATGCAACAAGACAGCTTTAAAGCTCAGTTTTGAAGAGTCAATAAAAAGACGCCATTCTTCAGGATTATATTCATGACCAAATGCTGCCATCAAACCATTAACATCATTGCAATAACAGAACCCCTCATCAGAGGAAAAGAACTTGACTAAATCTTTTTGATGAGTATGGAAAACAGATATGTTTGTATCTTTTTCCAATAAATTCCATTCCTGCAACCTGGATCCAAAAAGTTCAGCTTTTTTCTTTGGCAAATTTAAATCTCTCACAAGATCATTCAACATACTCTGTGTAATGAATTGCAATTCATATTTTTAAAGAATTAAATAAAAAAATTGATCTGAAAAAGAAATATAATAGACACAATATATGATCTATCATGAGAAAATATACTGAAAATGAAAAACTCCATTTTTCAAAAACTATGGGTGATAGAAAAATTCTGAAACTATATTGGGAATCAGCATTAAAAGTTATATTAGGACCACCCATAAATAACTGAGAAGCAAAAACTTTGTTCTTCAGTGTATTCATCCATTTTAAAGTACAGTCAATGCATCCACTTAGTGTATTTCAGTGACTTTTAGCCTCTTGCTCAAGAAATGGTAGAAAATGAAGGTTTTTGAAGATTCATTTGTAAACATTTCTCTTTTCTGTAGTTATTGCTCACAAAGTGATAGTCAGAGAGTGTTTGTATAAATTTTTTTAAAAAAACAAAATTGTCATGCTAATAGGAATCTCTCTTTCTTTGAATCTATGGTGGTTTTCATAGAGTTGTAGTCAGTGGCATATCTGGGGTAAATGGCGCCAGAGGGCAAGCTTGAAATTTGCACCACCACCACCCCCCCAGTAAAAAATCAACCTATTATTTATTACTTATGAGTTATAAGTAACTAAATTATTTCATTTTATTTTTCTAATTTTGCCCAATATTATTACTGCTCTGTGATATTCAATCCACTAATTCCAAACCATCCTTTTTATAGGACATACCGTAAAAAGCAATGAACAAATGAGTCGTTCTTGCAAGTATCATATAAAAATGCTTATACCGTTATGTACCTGTTAAGCAAAGAAACTATTCTTGTCAAATTTCGTTTATCTGCTGAAATGAAGTACGGATATTCCTAACTTTAAGACCTCTAGAGCTAAATGGGTTAGGTTAGTTACTTCAAAAATCTATGAACTAAGAATTCTTAGACAGTAGTCTGATTTAACCCCTTTAAGGATTTTTTAAAGTTAACTTTATCCCAAGTACTAACTATTGAAAATACCATGAATGCATAATCTAATAATACTCTTATGAATTGAAATGGAACAAGAGTAACAGAAAGTATTTACAAAGGGATTTTTCTAGCTTTCATTGATGCAAATTGATCGATTATGTCTTCAAAATCGGTTGTGTTTGTTTCTTCGCTTTCGATGCTGAGGAAGGCAAGGTCACGCAGGCGGCTTTGAGACATTGATGTCCGCAAATATGACAAAATTAGCTTGAGTTTGCTGAATGACCTTTCGCAGCTTGCAATTGAAACGGCTATTGTTAACATATCTGAAGACCGCTGCGCAAATTTGGAAAGATGCTGTTATCTCCGTAATGAACAATAAATTTGAGGAGATGTTCTGGTCTTGATATTGAAACTTTGGCGCGAGTGGACAACAACGCCCGGCAGTCAATGATTTCTTCGAAGAGCTCCTCGCCGTCAATGTCAGCACTGTAATGATTAGCCAACGAAGCGCATTTTGATCAAAGTGCAACGTCGTCTGGAAGTGAGGGATAACTTAGAGTACGAACATCAAGGAGGAAATCAAACTTTGCGTCAATATTGTGTAAACGGGCGAATCTATGCTGCATTTTGGATTGAAGACAATGAAGAACAGTTTTCATGATTTGTTCTATTTTATTGGTTGGTGCTGATGTATCTTCAGAATTATCAGAAGGCCGTCGTTTTGGTCTTCCGCGACGTTTGTTGATGTCAACATTCCAGTGTTGACTAAGCTTAATGCCTTCATTTAGAGATTGGTGGACAAGAGCATTTCCATTATCCAGGAAATGCTGCTGAAGGGCTTTGATATCATCTGCGGCATCCCGGAAGTTCATTGTTGGATCTTGTAGCTGCTTCTGAACCCGGTTGATTCAAGCGAGAATCTTGTTCCAAAATCCAAGCAATGCAAAGAAATGGAAGACCAGCATTTGGCTTAAAAGATGGTCAGCATCACAGCGTGTGTCGGATGTCTCATCATTATCATCTACCAAATTTTGCAGAAGGTTTAGAATTTTGGTAAGGAATGTTGCAAGATGTTTCACAGCATCTGCTCTTACTTGCTTCAACTTTTCTCAATGCTGTGTTGATCGTGAAAAGAACGCAAACAGGGAATCGATGACGTTGAAAAATGAAATAATCTTAAAACTGCTCTTTGCTGCGCTTAAACCAACAAGGTTGAGCGAATGGTTGTCGCAATTCACAAATATCACCTTTTCGTTCAAGTCCGCTATGCGTTGATAACTCCACTGGTGTGTCCGGCCATGACCACAGCGTTGTCGTAACATTGTGCCTTGTAATCACTCAGTGCAAGGCCATCATCTTCCAATTCCTTCAAAATTATGTCGACAATACTGGCTGCATCTTTCTTTTCGAGTAGGGTGAACCCAAGAAAGGACTCTCGGACATGAACAGTCCTTTTGTCGAAGTCAACGTCGACATATCTCACCATTCATGATAGTTGGTCCCGATGAGCTTGGTCAATTTTGCGCCCCCCTCAAAACGGCGCCCGGGGGCATGTGACCCCTAGTTATGCCACTGGTTGTAGTAATACTTTATGACTCCATCTGAAAGGACCAATTTAATGGCCTCTTGTGTATACATTTTTAATATAGATCCATTTTTTTATAAACCACTTTCAAGGTGCATAGGTGGCTCTGATCTTATCAGAGAAACTACTATATACATAGAATTATGCATGTATATTGTCTGTGTAATACATAACAATAGTTCATTCATTTTCTACTCTTTCTCAATTATTATGCATATTTTTCATTCAATACCAGTTTGGTTTTCTTCTTTCTCTTAAGTTTTAAGTTTTTTTGCTTCTAAGATTAGAGTAGATTTATATATGGACATTTGACATAAGTAAACAAATACCACCCTTTCTTGAGAAACATGTTAGAGAAAACCTCTGTCTGGAGCCAGGTGCCATGAACAGGTTTGCATGAACTGTTGGACTAAAGGGGGTGCTTAATTGGCCAAAGGATGTTTGGTTCATGTGTGTTCTGGATACTTAAAACCAACAAACTGGAAATCTTTTTCTGTGAAGAAGAGCATGGAAACTGAATCTGACAGTCAACTGTAAATTTGGCAGAACATGTGAAGATGTCCACGAAAACCATGAGACATTATCTCCATGGCATGGGGAGGGAGCTACAGTGGAAGCGCAGCAAGATGCAAAGCACTTCTCACCCCATGCAATGTCAGTCATTTACTGAAATGGGAATTCACAGATACTACCATACCTTTCTGTCTTTTGGAACACTGTTATTTTTTCCAGCAAGTCCAGGTTTTTACAGGTGTCAGAAAGTCACTAACTATGGGTGTGCTGCTATCTATCACAGGAATTTTCATTCATTGATCCACCTGCCAGCCACAACAAAATATGGCAGGCTGTCTGTCAAAGTGTCAGGTAATTCAGATCACTGGACAGTCATAGTCTTTGAGAAGGAGTTGTTCTAACTGCTACCTGTCAATGGGATAGTATTTTTATGGAAGATGGTGTCACAGCTTAAAGTGTCTGTATAGCACAAAGATGGAAAGAATCAGGAAACGACAACTTTGTCTTAGCCTGGCCAATCACTAGACATGAGATATGAATGCTGTTGAGCATGTGTAGATAATCCTTGATTCATCCTTGCAAAAGTGTCCCAATAAATCCACTTCTCAGGACTCTAATAGATTTTTTTGCCTGGAATGGGCTACAATCCCACAGATCAGGATTGCTGATCTTGTCCACAAGGCACAGGACTACACCACTAAGTATTAAGCCCATTTATGCTTTGTCATTGCTATGTATGATTTCAGAATAAAAAGCTGTTCTTTAAAACATGTATTTTTATTTAACGTATTTTTCAGTGTATAAGTCAATACATTTTTCTGCAAGGACCTGACCATCGACTTAAATGTGGATGAAATCATGATACTGGGAACACGCGACCCTTAAGTACCATGGGGAAATTTATGTATAATTGTACATGCATGTTGGTGCATGCTGACTCAGATTCAGTTACCCCCCTTTTATTTAGTGCTTGTGGGGCACAGATATCACTGTGTTAGGGGAGCTTCAGTTTGCCAACGTTAAAAAAATATATCAACCCTTACTTGAAAATGCCTGCTATAAAGAAAAGGAAAGAATATACTGCAGCTTTTAAACTGGAAGTGGTGAATTTTGCTGAAAACGATGGTGGACACATGGCAACAGAATGGCAGTATGGCATTAGTGAGAAATGTGTTCACGATTGGCAAAAAGTGAAAGATTCATTACAACTGACTGAGAAAAGCTAAGTTAGTTGATTCAAAATTTTATTTGATGGGCAAAAATCATATCAAACTGTTTCATATGGATTGAAGCTTCTTTATTTTGTCTTCATTCTCTTTCTTTTGCCTAAAACTCTTTCCTTCCCAAATCTCTCGCTTTGATGTTATCCACCACTGCTGTTTTTATAACCCTGGCAGAAATTTCATACCGTTATTACCGTACAAAAGTATGATCATACTATCGACTTATATGTGAATGAAGGCTTGGAAAATGGGGAGATTGACTATTCGACTTATAACCTGAAAAATGCAGTACTTCAATGTGTCTTCAATGGCAAATTTAGTGCATGACTTTACCAACTTCCTTTTTATAGTTTCAGTTTACATTTTATCAAAATTAGGTTTTAAGGGCGCTTCTAGGTTAAAATCTGTCCCCACCACTTTTTTCTCTTTGTTTGGTAAAATATTTTCTATTGAAAGTCAAACTTATATATTTATTACTACACAAAATATCTTCCTTTAATTTCTAAATCGAACAACAAAAGGTGTTTTAGTAGTATGTAGTATACTCTTTACAGTATCTTTTCCTTTGTATCATAAAGAATTCAATGCCATGGAATGTTTTTATTTTTTTTTGGTTGTGGGGGGACAAAATATCAAATTTCTAAAACTGAATTACCAAAAATCTTTGCCATTATAAAAAAATAATAGGTTGAGATTGACAACAAATGCTGTGCAGTTTGTATCAGGATGACACATGCAATCAGAATGTCAAAGAAAGAAAAACAGCTAAAATGGAAAAGTGTTTAAGGAGAAATTGGTGTCACAAAATTAGCAAATACTTTGCCAAATATTGCCATTTCTACAGTTATCTAGTGGATAAAAATTAGTTCACCTGCATTGGATGGATTGTTTTTCAGAGTTGGAATCTGGGCCAAATAGAAGTAATTTTTTTTCTTTTCCATATTTGATGCAGCAGCTCCCTTTAACTTATGGATACAGATAGTCAGGTAGGCAGCATAAATGGCGCTATAATTCTCAGCCAGCAATGAACTCTCAAGAGAGACCACTCAATCTTGGCCTCTGTTCAGACAGTATGAAGAAAACTGCCTTTGAAAAGATTTGCTGGACAACACATCACTGGTTCTACACATTTTTCTTTAATGGTTATCTACTTGGTAACTCCTGATGATGCCAAATATCCCAATTTTGTGAAAGCTTATAATGATCTGGATCAGACATGCATCTTAGTGACTGTTGCTTTTGTTTTGGTGTTTTTTCCACAGGTGCGTGGGATAGGGTTTTGCGGCTTCTATCGGCTTCCCCTCCCTGACACAACCACTGAGCCAGAGAAAGCCATCAAAGGTAAAAAGAAAGAAGAGAATGTGAATAAGACAGAGGGTGATGTCACAGAGAAATCAGATGTCACAGATGTGAGTATAACTGGTAATAATAACAGGACCTCTGTAATCAAGGAAGCAATGCCTGAAGTCTGAGGTTTTTTTTAGCATAAAGTATATTAGTACTAATTTAGGGCTAGAATTGCTAATCAAGAAAGATGATTAAATGTGTAAAAGAAATAGTTCTTTTAAATATTCTCTTATTGATCGTGTAGAGAGTCACCCCCCCCTTTTTTTTTTAGCACCCTTTTGGTGAGATCAAAAAATAGTGATGCTGGAAACCATACAAATGTCATTTTCATGACAGGATAGCTACAGCAGTGCCCCCAAAAGTATTGAAGACTGGTTAAAATTTTTGAGGGTACTAGTTTGTCTATTCAAATTAGTCTTCCTTTCATTTATTTGAAATTTTCTCTCTAATTACAAATATACCTTATAATTAAATATGGCAGCCATTATATAAAGAATGTTCAAATAAAACCCTGCAGCAGAAGTTGCCATAATAGTGTCCAGCCTGGCTTCATTTGAACAATGCCCTTGGTAGAAGTTTTGCTTTTGTTGTTAATGACAGTCATCAGTCTTTTGTTAGGTTCCCTTAGCTAGCTGTTTTTATTTTTTAAGAAAAGATGTTCCACAGAAGACGGATGTATTTATCAAATCTGGCAATGTTCAGACCAGTGGACTTTTCCAAGCCTGATTGAAAGGTACAAACACCCACCCACCTGACCCAAGTTATAACCGTTACTCTGAAAATTTACTTAAAGAAAACAAAAACAAAAAATGTGTAGCAAATTTTGTGTGTGCATGTGCATTTACTCTATTTGTAGAGAGTATTTTCTTTAGAAATTGAATCCCAAATAGCATACTGATATCAAATTATCCGTCATCTTTAACTCAGAATTTTTTTGTTTTGTTTTTGTTTTTTTTTCCAGTTTGTATACCTTTTGTATGTCTGGATATCAGATAAAATTCACTTCTCAAACTTGCTGCCATGTAGTTACTGTCATGTAAAAATAAACTACAAATATTCTAAACAAACAGTTTTATTCGTTGAACAGAACACCTGTAAATTTGTGTGTCAATTCAGAATTTTTTGTCAGATATATGCATGTGTGCATTCATGTCACATCTTGGTTACTGGCTCTTTGTCTGATTCTTTTCCTCTCTCTTTTGGTAATTTCACTTTGCTTGCAAAATTGATTGGTTAGGACTCAAAAGATCCTGAGAAATGTGGCAATCTTATCTCCTGGTGATTTGAACACATGGTAGTGTGTTTGTAGAGCTTTTGATGGATAAAACATTATTAATTATATTAGGCAACTCTCTTGTAAAACAGTAGAGAACAATATGAGACTGCACTAGAAATGATTGATGCAAATTTGCTGGTAACTAGAGATGCACATCTTGTTCAACTCAAACTTACTTGGAAATGTGTGCATATGTTACTTTGTATAGCTGTTGTGACATCTTGTTCATAAAACTAAAAATCTTAACAATTTCTTTGCAGACATCTGCAATACAGTGATGTCCAAAGCATGGGATTACTAGAGATTAGACTAACACTGGTTAGTGTTGATTTGGCCCCAGTATGCAGCCTCTGAATTGTCTTTCATTGCTTCTTTGCCAGATTGCCAGTGAAAATGGAGAGGAAGGTACTGATGAAGTGGATGAGGAAGCCTCTACTGCAGAAATCAAAGAGGAGCAGACACCAAGCAGAAAGATAAGGAAACGCAAAAAAGCAAAGGAAGAAGAAGAGTCAGAAGAGAAAGTTGGAAAAAAGAAAAATACAAAGAGATCAAAAAGGGGTAAAATCAGAGAGATTATTTGTGCGTAGTTTGAAAGGGGGTCCTCCCCTTTTGTTGCTTCCTTATAATTACTAAATTTGTTTCAGAAGCATTTGCATGGATTTTTAGTTTTTGTTACTGGTTTTGAAAAGTTACCATTTATCCAGTAATTCATTTAATTAAATCTTTTTCTTCTTTTTTTATACATAAACGTTTCCTTCCCTCTTCTGAAGAATAGATTAAATCCTTTGGTTTCAGTACTGAATTATGAAAATTTTAGCAGGTATTATTTTCTAATTCCTTAGGTTTGTAAATAATAACAGGAGGATTTCACAGTTTACAGTCAGCAAGCCAGTAATCAGCCATTCTCTAGTTGTCACTAAATATATATATAATTGATAAGTCCTTTTTGAAATACAGTTACAAATTTGTCTTTTGCTGGTATTAGGTGACTTTGATTGTTTTTTTTTTCTTATTGTTGTATGCACCACAGGCATAAAAAAGAAGAAGCAGGTCCAGACATTTGCAGAAAAGTGCCGGATAGAAGATGCCTTCCCATTGGCCATTACTTTCATGTGTGAGCCGAAAGAAGCTTCAGTTTCTAAAATCAAACGCTACCTGATGGATAACTATCCTGAGGTAAATGCTGAAGCCAAGTAAGTCATTTGTTTGTTTTGTTTTAAAAATAAAATTATTGTTGTACCCAAGGCAGGGGCTTTTGTGGAATTCCCTGAAACCTGGGTTACAAATGCTGCTGGATGGCAGGTGGGCAAAGCCATGAAGGCAAACCACGAAAAAAACAACCTGTTTGATTTATATGAAAAAGAAAAAAATGAATTCACTTTTTTAAAAATGCTGTCTTTGAGATTAACTAACTCTGTGAAATATGCTGTTTATAGCTGTAAGTGTTTGTTCTGTGTTGCATGGGTCCACAAGTGAATGGACTCCTGAGTCAGGCTGTTTTTGGCATTTAAATTAACAATGATTAAATGCAAAAGATGAAATATTGAAAATTTATTTGGAGAATACTTGAAGGAGAGCAAAAACTGTTGTGATCTCACGCTTATCTTATCAATCTAGAGATTTATGATATCCAAGGCAACACCTGTGGTGGCCACGTTTCATCTGAATGTCCCCAGTACTTAAAATACCTTTAAAAGTTCTTGCATTGTTTCTAACTGCATTCATTCTAGTTTTGGTTGTTGTTTGCCTAGTTTTTAAAACTTCTTTGTCTTTGAAAAATTATTATTATACTTTAATCTAAGTGGGTTGTAAAGATTACACTGAATGGTTGCCATTGTTATATTGTAACAGCAGTTTCTGTTTAGACTAAAAGACTAGATAAGAGACTAAACTTGATTGCTATCAGAATAGAATGAGTCCAAATTAATAGATATTTTGGAAATCACAGATGAGGTTCGGTTGATTTCCATTCTTTTTTTCTTCTCCACTCTATTCTAATGTATGGTTCCTAAAAATGAAGCTGATTTAAAGGGATATTTTAGAGGATGCAGCATCAATTCTCTTGTTTTACATAGTTTGTTTTTTTTTTTTGTTGTTATTATTGTTTTATAGAGAAAAAATAAATTAACCCATGAACATTGGATAATAATGCATTTTGTATTTTGTGCCTGAAATTAGGATATAAAATGAGAAATTTGAACATATGATCAGAGTGAGTTTAAATCAGAAAGCATGTACATTGTAGTTGAGTTTTAAGTTTTCCTTGCCCTCAACTTTTTTTTTGATTTGTTGTCTTATGTGCCTTACGTGCACAACATGCTCTAGCTCTGTGATTCTCAACCAGGGGTAAATATATCATACCTGCAAATTAAGTATTAATTCTGTAATGCACTATACCTGGTCAGCCTGTATTAGAAAAATTATGGCTGGCATGGGCATAGAGATGCATTCCCCTTTGATGTAGGATGTACTATCAACCATACCCCTAAAACTCCTTTGTTTTTGATAATAAAATCATATATATTCATTCAAAATATATGAATCATGAAAAAAACTGTTCATATCTTTTATCCCACAAAAATTTGTTCTGAAAAAAACTCCTTTTATTGTTAAGATTTTATTTATTTTGTTGTCTTTTGATTGTAAATAAATTTCCTATTCTTCTTAATAATAAAGTTGTTCCATCATTTTTTTCTGTGCCTCTATGCCGGCTATACATTTTTTTGCATGGGAGTAAGAGGGTAAATGGCAAAATACATCAAGGCAAGAGGGTAAATGAAAGGTTGAGAATCACTGCTCTAGCTTTACTGTTCCATTTATCTGGATAAAATGATTTGTATTGAAAACATGACAGGAGAGATGCTACTGTTGTGTATGTGATAAAATACCATATTTGATTACAACATTGTAAAACTACACATACAAGTTTTATGTTTAGGATCAGTTACTTTAGTTATTTTTTGGTTTGTTTAATATTTTATTTTATTTTTCATTCTAAGATTGAAGAAGGCTTTAGAGAAAGGTGTGGAAACTGGTTTGTGGGAGCAAGTCACGGGAACTGGAGCATTAGGCACCTTCCGGTTACTCATTGAAGATTTTGACCCTGGCAAATGTAAGTGATGTGCTGATACTTACCTCTCTCTCATTTATATATTAGCATGGTCATACTCTTGTGTGTGTTCTTTGCTCTGTCACATCACAATTTTGGTTTTGTCAGTTTTTAGCCCTGAACAATATTCATAACTTGAAAACTTTAATGCAATAAAAACTTGTGAAAAACCAGAGAAAATGAACTGCAGAACTGTCAACTTCTTTGGACTGTCTAACGGTTTTCATTATGCAGTTCTACAGATGCATTCACATTAATTTGGGCTATAGTAGTATCAAATAACTTCACTCATCTTGCCAAACTTAAAAAAATTGTTTTCAAGTAAACAACTTCCAACTGATTAACACTAAAAAGCCAGTATTTTTTTTTTAAATTTTATTGTTAAATTTTTTTAAGTTGTCTCTTATTAACCTAAACAGTTTTGTGTTTGGATCAAGTTATTTTTTTTTCTAATTAATTAATTAATTTCTTTTTAAAATATATACTGCTGCTAATGTATAGTTGCTTACTCTCTGCTTGCTGAAATTCATTAAGAATTTCTATGCTAAAGTACCTTTGTTTTGTTATGTCCTCAACATAGACTTACATCGAGCCACTTTTGGCATATACCGTACAAGTTTGCAATTTGCATTGTGCTCTAGTTGTAGGTATTTTGGGAAGAGATTCAGATGGGATGGGGATGAATTTCGGACTGCTAGAAACTGACTTTTGGTGATAAATTACTGCTGGCAGACTTCTCATCTTTATCTTAGCATCTGTTTGCAGTTTTTAAAAAAAAAATTGTTCTCGTAGAAATTGTTGTCATGAAGCTGGATTTTATAGCAGCAAAAATCCTAATTTAAGTGTATTTTTTCCCAAAAGACAATCATAAATAACAGATTTGAAGTGGCAAGTTTTAAGTATAAAAATCTAAAGAATAAGTCAATCTGAGCTCTGTTTAATGATACAGTAAAGTTTATGCATGAATGAAAGACATTGTGATAGTCTTTCGTGTTTATGCTGATAAAAGGTGTCATTATGGTTCATACAAGCTGCCCTATGATTTGAAAGAAGTCAAATACTCTATTTGTTTGTTTTTTTTTTCCTCCACTACTGGTTGCCTGACAAATCATTTGAGAAGAAATTGAGAGGATAAACTGTATGCAAATGTGTATTCTTGGTATTATACTAGTTAGGTCTTTTGTTTTGTTGGTATTAAAATGACAATATATTATGTTGTAATTGGTAGTAACAACTCTTGATGAAAATTTTCAGGTTTCCTTTCTTAAGCCTCGAGAAAAACAATGGCCAACTCTAAATTAGCCATGGCAAGTTTATTACAAACTTTTGTTTGGTTTATCTGACTGGCCAAAATGAAAATCAAAAGATTTTCATGCAAATAATCATAATTTTAATCTCTTTCCATCTCCTTGGTAATTTTTGAGAATGCTCTGAAGGAATAACTGCTAAATGTTCGTATATCCAACACTGATGTGGGTCTGGGCAAAAAGGAAGACTTTTTGTTTTTCCAAAATGAGTACATGCAGATTGTGCACATTCATTTAAACTACTCACAAAATTTGAGTAGGTAGTAATTGTAATGTTATTACATATTTTGTTTGTTTTATATTGAATAATTGAAATTCTGTTGTTGTTTTTTTTTGGACTGCTCAATTCCTGGTAGATTCTAGAATCATGGCTGCTTGCTTCACTGTAGCTAAGCTAAAACTAAACTAATGTAGTGTTTAAAGGAGATCTGTTTACATGGTGTGGAGAACTGAGCTCAGACTTTCAGCTTTCAAATTCATGCTGCTGTTTTCTTCACTCATGATAATTTATCAGACCAATTCTGACTATCCTAAACACCGCATTTGCAGGTCAGTGTTATGAGAAAATCTGATAACAATAGCTGTCTCCCAGACTCCTCGATAATGGCTATAGCTTGAGCTGATTTCGGAATGTAGCATTCATGTCATTACGGTATGTGGCTCCTCTAAAGACTGCTTGGTTCTTTCAGGTGAAACTCTGGATGACATGATTTGTTTGGCCATCATCGCAACTCATGAACCAAAACAAGCATCGGCAACACTCATCAAACGCTATATTCAAGAATTCCATCCAGATTTCCATACAGAATCACGACCACAGCGTTTCAAAAATGCTCTGAAAAGGGCAACGAACAAGAAGATAGTCCGGTAAGCATTGGTCATCATTCTAGGAAGGTAGTTTAGAGAGTGGAGGATTTGGTTTGAGAGTTTGTCTGGAAGATATGGAACTGTGATTGTGGAATTAGTTGCAAGCATCAAAATTTTGCTCAATTTACTGTAAGTAACTACAGCAGCAGATTGGTTGAGTATAACATGCTACTAGCAGATCCACTTGGACAGGGCACTGTTTTTCAGGGAGGTCTCCCCATTGGCTTCATGTACATGCTAATAATGAAACCACAAAAGTTAGATGATTAACATTCAAGAGATCTTACTGAGTGACCCCAGCATTCATACTTTGTTCTGTGGTGAGGTAACTTCAGACTCTATCACCTTCACTAAGTTCTTTCCATTTATTAGTGGATTTCTGCTTCTGCTTCTCTTATATATAGTTTTTGAGGTGATTGTAATTCATAGGAAAACATTTTAGAGAGGTTAGGTTATGTTTATGATGTTTTTGCTTTTTTTCCAAACACGATGAAGGATTGCCATTTTGTTTCTTTCGAAAGGCCAGTTTTGCTCAAATGGCAATCATTACAGTGAGGTGTAAGTAACTTGTTCTTGTCAGCTGGTTTGGCAGCCTTTTCAATGTGTCAACAGCTGAAAGTAATTATTGCTTTGAGGAGAACATCACTAGAGAGAGACTGGTGTCAAAGAGACTGACAGTAAACTGAAGAATCCTTTGAAAAGCTGTTCAGTTGATAGAGATTGTCTTGAATGTATTTCTTGCAAGCTTAATGTTTCCAAAAGGCAAGTGCATATGTTGTGTGTTCCAAAGAGGCAAACCATGAGGATAAAATAGAAAATTTCTCACTGTTGTGGACAGAATTAGCTCTTCTTTGTATCTGATTTTTAACCACTCCACCTTGCTTAATGTTAGGCTACAGTCCATGGCAACTTACTTAAATGCATGTTATATTCACCTTGGTCAACCTCATCACTGTGCCTTACAGAACATTTCAATGCTAAAACTATGAACTATTATCTCATCAAATCTTTGAAACATAGGAGTCAAATTGACTACATCCATTATGTTAAATTTTAAAATGTAGTTAATAAGAAAAGTCAGATGAAATTTAAGAAATGAATTGCTCTAGAATGTTGGGCAAGTAAAGTTTCACAATACATTCAGTCTTGTACCTCCAAGCATGATAAATGAACCATGATTACAGGTGTTCCACTGCTGATGACAGACCTCAAATAGTCATTATACCATCATAAAATAGACATTAATTAATTGGCTGCCTTTATTAATGATTAAATGGGGGGTTGTGATTTCAGGAAAGGTATTGATTTTGTTTTCCATCACCATTTTTGCTGAATGGATTGCACACCAGAATTTTTAGCCTAGCAGACATCTAACATCATAATAGTGACTAACAAGGACTCATTGGGCCATAACAGAATGAGTTTAGAAGGATCGTTTTGACCAAGTTCTCAGAAACAGGTGCAATGTTTTGGTAGACAGACTTTCCCCCACCCCACAGAAACACTGACTCCTTCCTCTTGAGGATTTAGTATTCTCCCTGCATTGCAGCAAATTTTTGTTGCCATGCACTTCAAGATTCTGTCAACATGTGGCACCCTCTTAGGGGCTTGCTTCCATCCTTGGTTTGGTGTAGATAAAGTCCTTGAAGCTTTTCATGGGGTTTCAAGTGTGTGCAGGCATTGAGGCAATAGTAAAAGATGCTTTCTGTATGAAAACATGAAAGCATGAGGCTCTGAGTATGAAGAGAAAAACATGGCTGCCACCAATTTTCCATATCACTCACAAAAACAATACGGCTGAATGTATCTCAAGCAAAACCTAGTGATCTTGAATCAGAAATTTGCACTAGAATAGTTAAAATATCTTCATTTGATCTCATAGCAGACAACATAATATGCAGTTCCCACATTTATGTGCCATTTACAGATCTTGTGAAATGACAGTTACCCCATGTAATCTACCATCCAAACCAAAATCCACTGAGCCCTAATTAACAATTTTTCTCTCATTAAATATATGGCTCAAACAAAGATCTAACATTTTCAGGTATCTGTAATAAAATTTTAGTTGGAAATAAAGTTGTTTTTGATTTGTTATTTTTGCTGTCTTACTCAGATATTTCAAATAAAGGTATGGAAATTAGAAATTAATTATACCAGGTGATGAAAACTTCACATTCTGTGAGTCCTGTTCAGCATCAGATAAGAAATATCTTCTGAAATCCAGGTTGAATCAAGTGATTAAGCTTGTTGGGACTTTGATCTCACCCTTTTGCAACCTTAGACTTTTGGCTAAAGAAAGTCAGCTCCTTTAAAATTCTGCAAAAGGGTTGCTTAAGTAAATTTCCTTCCTGTTATGCTTATTTGTGCATTTAATTTTCTGTCCTGCATAACTTGTCACCTGAATTACAAGGACATCTGAAATGATGCCACCTATGGACAAATATGAGAATTGAGTTGAGGAATGCAACGGAATGTATTCAATGGCCACAGAGAGAGTGAGCTTGTGTATTTTCATACTGAATTCTAAAATTTTTATTTGCAAAAAATATTTGAAATAATTTTCTTTATTTTAAAGAGTGTTATTGAGGGGGGGGAGCTATTTCTAATATATGAATAAGCTTTTTAAAAAATGATTTTAAGTAGATAGATTCAGCCAGGGCTGTGCTTTCTGTATGACTGGGTTTAATACAGATTAGCAGTATAAATGCAAGATTACCTTCAGATTTCCATCCATCATTTTTTCTCCAAACATTGCAGAATCCAGGGTTGACCTTTAAGCATTTAGAAATAGTGTGTAGTGTGTTCACTTGTCATGGTTACAGCTGTCTTTGGTGTGTCTCAGGTCCATGCTGTGTTTTTTTGAGCCAGTCATGGGATTTTCTGCAACCATTTTTATCAACCTGTTTTTCCCAAATTTGTTTCCCATTTGGGTCCAGCTTGGTTTAGCATATCCCCCTTGCATGGTTTCTTCTTGCTCTTCTTCAACAACAGTCAGTTGTGTGGGTTTCCTCCTGCATCTAGAAATGAAGAGTTTAGCAGGGAGTGCTTGGCCTCTTGCAGTACAAGATTAGAAGATAACCTCAGTGCTACATATCCCCAGCAGGATTGTCTCCAGTGTACAGACATTTTTTCTGTTGTTGAGATTGGTGCATGACAGCAACAACCCATTTTGCAGGGTTTCTCCTCTCCCACTTGCTGTCAAGTTCTAGTTTGTTTGTCCGAGATCTACCTCTGGTCATGGATTCTGTAAGGACCACATAATGCTGAGTTCATTTCATGGTTACTTTGTATTTAGAACAGAAAAATCTGTTTCTTAAAAGAGAAAAAAGCCTTTTAGCTTTGGCATCTCATCAGGATGTGTTTTTTTCATGGGCTTGAAAAGGTCCATTTAACATCACTTCTGTGCTCACTTGCGGAAAGTCTTAAAACAATAAGTGCTTGGCTTTGAAAAGAGACCACATCAAGTCTCAAAGAATTGTTTTTGAATTAACATTCTCTGTAAGGAAATATACTTAACAAAGTATGATTTCTTTTTTTAACCAAAATGTAGGCTTGCTTCCAAAGCATGATGGCATATTTTGGATTTTTTAGAGGGTGGTGTGTTATAAAATAATCAAAGGGAGTAACTTAATTTACACAACTGAAATCCCACATTGGCTTCTGCTCTTATTTATTTAGTGTTCTTATTTCAGGCAGCTGTCGGGGATTGGAGCATCCGGCACATTCCAGCTAATCAACCAATACACGCCTTCACCAGCCTTACTGGCTGGAGCTGAAGTAGATCAAAATATAGACAATGACACCGAATCTTATGAGGAGACATATTATGTTCGACCGACCAAGTCAAGGGGTCGGGGCAGAGGTGTTACAGTTATCATTGGTAAGAAATCAAGGAGATGAATGGTTTTATCACATACTGGTGATGCGAGCATTGGCTCCCACCTTTTTTATTAGTGTTTGAGTTAACCCAAAATCTAATCATAGATCTATATACACACACACATACATACATATACACATACACACACATAAATATATATAATATAATATTATATATATAGACATACCTATATATGTCTTTTTACACCTCATAGTTAGGTTTTAGTCAGCTTATGAAAGGTTCTGCTTCAGGTTGCCACAAAGCAGCCAATCCAATCACTGTCAGTTTGGTGGTGGCCTGTATTCTGTCTGTAGCTTATTTATGGTATTACCATTTTTCCTAGTATACTTAGACTGCCACTTGAATTTCTAATCTCTCTCTCTCTCATATAACCTTTTAGTTTCACTTATCTCTGAACAAGGTAATAAAACATTTTTTTTTAAAAAATCATACTTCATCTAATATTTCCTCATTAAAAAGAAATTACATTGTATATAAAACTTAGAATTTTGTATATATGGAAAAACTTAAAAAAAAAAACAAAAATCTCAAGCATTTTCTCACATTAGTGGGGGGAGAAGAGATATTCAAGATATTTTAGCCATAACCTGCTTTGTAAACTTTAAATTCCTGAAAATGACGTACATATATTTTTGGTATTTATAGGGTTTGGTTCTGATAGCTTCGGTGCTTTATAGTACAAGTGTAACCTATAAAAGGAAACAAGGCTGGTTTGACTGCTGTGGATCCTTCCACTACTATTGAAATCAAAGCCAAGACAGTTAATATTCCCAATAAGTTCCCTCTATCCTCTCCAAAAATGAACATGCAGCCATTGTTCTAACCAAACAAACCAAAATGCAACCCCTGCTCTTGATTGGTTAGTATTGAAATCATTTTAAAAAACAAACTCCTAAAGAATAAAGGATGGACTTGAGTATATTTAATCCACATCATGCCACAGTGCCCAGGTCAGATGGCTTCCCTGAAGTTAACAAAGCATGCATGCCAGGTAGGTTGTCAGCACATCTTTAATTAGAGTTTAGTTCACCTCTTCTAAGAAAAACAAACAACATTCAAATCAAATCTTACATTTTTCCTTTTATTCCAGAAATTACTCTAGAATGCTCATTTAACGCACTATTGGCGTTTTTCTTCAAAAGCCCATTGTTTTGAGATATTCACCTGTACATGTTAAAGACCCCACAGATACCAAATTATCTCTGGTATTTGTTCCATTCCATGTAATTGTGAATGAATCTACTACATTGTTCAAACACAACATCCTTTACATGTTAGGGTCTGAAAACACAAAGTCTATCAACAAGGACAATTCTCAATTCTGCTTTTGCTTTACATTTTAACATTTGGTCCAACAGTAAATTCCTAGTATATGTATTTTCCTAAACACTAATGTTAACAGAAACAAGGGCCTCAGAATTGACATTGGTTAGTTTTTTAAAAAAACAAGGGCAGAATTTTTTTTTGTTTAAAGTTTGAACAGTATCCCATCTATCATTCTGTTTACTGCACTTCATGGTTTTTATGGTTGGAAGGGTTTTCCATATCAGAGTAAATTTTTAATCAATTTTTGTTCCTTTCAGTATTTTTTCTGGTGATAGCACAGTTATTTCTCTAGTTTGTAGTGCTGTATTTTTGTTTTTTAAAATGATGCTAGCCAGCAGACAGTAAGCAGATATCTTTATTTTTTCTTCTTTCTGATCCAGTGTATTTCCCCACAGTCATGCGTTTTTTTCAAAATACAGAAATGCTTGTTTTATTTTTATTGGAAAACCCTGAAATTATTTTAGGGATTTTGGGTTTCCTCCTGAAACTTAACAAGTTTGAAAGTTTCTTAATTGAAAATCTCTCCTTCAATAGCAAAGAATTTTTTTTTTTTAACCACCGTCAGCTTTAATGGAACTCCATAACATGGCAGTATATTTAAATCTTGGTGGTAATGAAAAATGCATGTGTAATTCGGTAGAGGCAAAAGGACCTGTCTTCTTTAAAGGTTAGCGGATAGCACCTTCAAGCATTAAGGCCCCTCCCGAATTAAATGGGGCATTTATAATCACACTTCCACGTATTGGATGCTTTAAAACTGGGGTTTAACCTAGTGGCTACCATTTGCATTTATGTTTTATTTTTGTACCTTGAAGTATTATTTGTAGGTCAGTCTACTGGTTGCATTTTGAATGATTAGGTTGGTTCAGATGTTGAGAGGGGTGGCTCACTGCCACAGATAAATGCCAAAGAAACTTCTTTTTTTTTTGTTGTTTTTCTTACTCTGCTTAGTCATAAAAATGTGAAGGAGCAGCTAGGTAACCTTATTTTTCTTAATACTCTCGAACACAAGCTGGCCACTTTATTAGGAAATTTCCCTCCCAGTACAATATCAGGAACTAACAGTAGGTATAGATTATGCCATGGGATCTGACCTGAGCCAGAAGTGCAGTGAGGCTTTCCATCATAGTCTTAAGATGAGCAGAGCACAGGTGACTGATACCTGAGCTCAACCAAAAGACCTTTAAATCATTGAACTTCTATGTTTGGTACTTGGTTTTCAGATGTCCAAAATCCTTGTGACAGCTGACCCTAGAAATGTATAAGCATCTTGTGAGTCTACATACTACAAATTTATGATGCTATTTGCACCAGGATTCCTTCCTATATCTGCAAATAGGTTCCTATTAGAGTGTCCAATTACCAAGCTAATCACTATTTTTCAACAATATAGATTTTGTAATATTAGAAAGTAAAACTGTAAGACATTAAATAGATAACTAAAAGAAAAATTAAATGGTTTTTGACCTAATCCAAAAATCCATGTTCACCGAATGCTAATCATATTTTTATAGGTTTACAAATATCCACTTATAATTCCTAAGATGTGGCTTTTTACTTATTTTCTTTTTTCCGTATATTATATGTTAACAGCAAAATGTTTTTTTTTTTTAACTATCATAATGTTCGAAAATAAACTTTCATCGAAAATTTGATAGTTGAAGGATTAATCCCATTTGCTATTTATTGGTCCTAGATATTATCATTGTCGTCATAAATATTTTTTTCCACTTTTAATCCTTGTTTTTGCTGTTATAAAACTGCTGTTTACGTAGAATTGTGAAAAATAAGCGTTTTCACTGGACGCAAGCTGAATTATTTTCCCATTTATTTATTTTTTTTGTGATGCCAGAAATATGTCATTCATAGTCTTTGGGAGATAAATCCTCCCTGCACTGTATCTCATAAGTAATATTTTTCCTAGATACATATGCAAGCTGAGGTTAATTTTCAAACGCCAAATTGTGCAGCATGGTGTTTTCATTATTATTTTGTCTCTAAGATTAATTGCTTATACCAAAAAAGTGATATGCATGTAATAGATAGTGTCCTTTTGTTGTTTGATAGCATCATAAAGATGTAATGTCTGTGTTATAGACTACTACGAACAAGTATCTAGATAATTTAACTGTCACTTTACAGACAGAAAAGCAACTGTGCATAATTTTTAAAGAATTATGTATCATCTGCTACAGTGGAGCATATGAAAGGCAACTTTTTTCTTTTTGCTTCAAGACCTTACAAAGATGAAATCATTAGTCCACATCCTTGGTTGTAATTCTGGTGACAGAATTATATTCACTTCCTGAAAAACTTTCTTTTTCTTTATTTTGGCTGAAGTTTTTTTCTTCTTTCAACTTTTGTAGGAATTAACGTTAGGACAAACATCCTCGGTGAGACAGGCACTACATCTTTAAATGATGCTAGTTTTTGTAATGAAAAAATGTATAGAGTCTTCTCATTTTTGGTTACATAGTTTTAATAGTAACAATGATTTTGTTTGTTTGTTTGTTTTTATCAAGACAAAAAAAGAAATGTTGGAAATTCTACTTTTTTTCCAAAATACCAATTATAAGTTCTTTGTTTTTAACTCAAAGCCCCTGACACCAAGCAAAAGAGAAAAAGCAGAGAAAATTAAATTTAGAAGCAACAAAAGCTAGTATTCTGGGTGGTGATGTAAAATTAAAATTTGGCTGAGGATACCAGAATTGTATTGGAGAGAGAATTTTAAGCATCTGCTGCCACTCAGATTCCACAGATCTATTGGCATTTGTGAAGGAAACTTCACATTTATACAGAAGTTCTTGGATTTCAAAAGTGGTTGCACACCATTTGATGTAAATAATAATTTTTTAAAAAAATACTTAATATTAGTGGCCTTCCCATTTGAATCTTCAGGCTTAGAGGACAGTTGACCTAACGAGAAAGGTAGGCAGTGGTCATGCTTTACAACCGTAGACTCCAGTTCTGGTCAATGGCCGTAGAAATGTTCCACCAGAGGATTATTGTCAGACATGTCTCTCCACATTAGTTACATCAAAAGAAACAGTATGGGTTCATCCTTCTTTTTTTTTTTGTATGTATGCATGTTCTATAAAGATAGAAATAAATCTCTATGTAGAAAAGTAGACTGACAGAATTTTTTTTTTTTTAAATAGAATTTTGGTTTCTTGCATGATGCCTGATCTGTCTTCTGTAAGTACAATAAAAATGCTGCGAATTGCATTTTGTGAAGCGAACTAAGATTTCCATTTTTTTTTGTAGGACTTCAAAGATCTTTAGACACTGCTGCTTATGGTTTTACCTCTGGCTGTTTAGTGTGCAAATTTGTAGTGTAGAAAGCAAGTTGGCACGTCTTTGTGCATGTACAGGAGGGGGGGTGTTGTTGTTGTCAAGAGTAGAACAGCAGAATTTGTCTCCAAGTGTGTATTTATTTTCTTCTGTGAAGATAAGTGACAGATGTGTGTCTATCTCAGCCAGGACTCCCAGTGTTATTTAGGTTTGTGTATGTCATAGATAGTAGTTGTCTTCCCCTGTATGGTGGGAAAATCAAGTTCTATCTGTGGAATGAACAGACTGGTCAAACATTATATACATACTATATCAAGTACACACATTTTCAACAGAATATTTTGTTACTGAAAAATAAGGAATAAATAAACCTTTAAAAATAATTATATGTATATAAAAACACTCAATTAGAAACAATTGACTAAATGTATATTATTTGGAGACTTAAATTTTTGTTTACTTTCTGATACTTTATACATTTCTAATTCTAGCTTTTATTTTATGATTATAAACTGAAAATAAAATTTCCTACGGTTGTAAACATTTATCAAACTTTGTAGAAAGATGCGCATCTGCATTACTCACTCGTTATAAAAGGTTTTTTCAGTTATTCTATTTTAGTTTCTATCTTGACGGCAGGCAATTTTTTACCATGAGGGTACGTGCGCATGAGAATGCATTTTAAACATGGGATGGCAAATGCTGTTAGGAAGTATAAGCTTGGACCTTTTCTTTTGAAAAAAAAAATTTTTTTTTAAAATAATATATATATATATATAAAACAACAACATTCATCATTAGTCATGTTTGTTTTTCTTCAACTACAATTCATGTACATCCTCTATTAGCATTCTTCATCTTCATGTGCTTGATTCAACATCATTTTGTGGTAACTTTAGATCCAGTGTGCATATTATACAATTACTGTTCTTATATGTATTGTTGGGACTTGCATCTTCATTTAAGAAAATAAAAGTCTTCATGATTCATTTTCATTGTTCACTTTTCATTTTTATTGCATTGCTGCTACTGTGAACCTTGACTCATCGCTATATGAATATTACAGATTTTGTGCACATTCTGCAACTGTTGGGGCAGGATGGGCCTGATAGCTGCTGCTGCTTATGCCTTGATGATAACATCACTTTCTACAATTTTACGAACCACTGAAAAGAAAAGTTCCAATTATGCAAGGCAGAATGAGATTTCTATGAGCTTCGGCGGCTAAAACGGTCTCTACCTAACGGTAGTGGATCCTTGCTGTAATGTGCACTAACCAAGTCAAGCGACGGGATGCAGTTAACCTTCTCAGTCACTGCCATTTGGGTTTCAGGACAGTCTGGAGAAGCCAGAAATTAGAATCATATGTAGTTAAGCAGTGAAACTCCCCTCTGAAAAAATTTTTTTTTAAAAATCAAACAACAAGGACCATGCTTCAAGACAAGACAAACTAAAAATGCTTTGGATATACCATTATTACCTATTGTCTAGAAAAATATTCCAAAAAAACAGAACCAGGATATAACAAGACTCCAGTAAAAGTAGGCTTTTAACTTTGATGTTCTATATATATATATATATATAGATTGTTTTGGGGTCTTAAGTCTTGTACTAACAGCGCTATCCTAAATACTGTAAAGTTGAAGATTTCCATTTAAGAGTGAAATGTGGAACATCACTTTTAGAGGAGGAATGGGGTTTGACAGTTGACCAAAATATTTAGTTGGTCTTATGGCAGCATGTTACAATGCAACATAGTTTTGTGGGCTCTGCTTCTTTTTTTTGGAATTAACTCATATTTAATTGCTAACCTTCACAGGCATAGCGGGTCAGAGTTGCTGGTGTGGTGCTGCTGTTTAAATGGGAAAGTTCTAGTGGGTTATCTACCTGATGGATATCTCAGAAAAAGATTCTTTACCTTCAGGTGATTGTGTGTGTAGACAACAGCCTACCTGGAGTTGTGCCATTAAAATCAAATATACAAGACCATCACTAACTAAAATAGTTGATAAAGTGAACATTAAGAAAAATAATGATAAATGAATTATCTAAGATATTTATTAAATATTCGGTGTTTTTATATAGAAGGAAGAATTATTTGAATGTACAGTTTTGATAGTTAGAAATGTTTTAAACGTTGTAGTGATACTGATGGGATCGTAACCTGTAACGTACCATAGACTGGAAGTTAGGCCCTCATCTTGACAAGCATAAAGGGAAGGTGAGGGCAATCACGAGCAGAAGTAACAAAGCATAACTCTCTCTGTCACTTTGAATTCTCCAATGGAGATGTTTTTTGGTTGTTAAAAAGTTGCCTGCTGCTGTAAGCTCAATATATCAATGTTCCACAATTTAGAAAAATAAACAAAACTAAAAAAAATGATTCATAAATACTTTACTGTATATTATAAAAAAATGAATAATAATAATAATATGATGCAGTTTAGTGAGATCCTTTGCATTCCTTTAAAAAAAATTGTCTCAGTCAAATAAGGGGTCGTTCCCCCTCACCGTTTTAACAGATTCACATCCAAAAGTCTTGAGTACAAGTTGCTGCAGCAAGTCAGCCTCTTTGTATCTATATGGAAATCTTTTTTTTGAATTTCATAAAACCATTTTTAGAAAGTTGTGGAATGTATTTTTGACATTTGTTGGTGGATATTTTGCAAAACCCAAAAGAGCTTTAATTCACATCCCAAACATCTTTCAAAGTCTCAAGAAGTCCATTCAGGCTTTCATTTTTAAAAATAGTTAGAATTCTGAAGTCTACAGGCAGAACAGAGACAATCATCCTGACAAAGAGATAAAGCAAAGGAAAAAATGCCTTGTGCCAACATAGCAAAAGTCTTCAGAAATTCTGCTGAGTTGGAGGTAAAAGAACATAAGAACTTTGTTATAATCACCATGAAAACCTACCACGAGCCAACATCCTCTAGCTGGATGAGGCAGAACATTGTTCAAAAGACCTAGAAACTCTACAAATCTGCCTGTCCAACATCACTAAACAGCAGCCCAAGGATGTCTTCTTCATAAATCCATGTTCTTGATGTATCGGTTTCCCTCGGAATTTCGCCCATAGTATAGGTATTTGCTTTTCCCAAAAGAGGCTGGAATGAAGAAACAGTAGCCCTTTTAGATGCCAATGACAAACTCAGCACAGCAGCCACAAGACTGAGGAGAACATTTAAAGAAAGAAAGAAAAAGTGTTGTTTCATCATTCCAACCCCACTTCAGAAAAGGTGCCGTGGCAATAAGTCTCACCTGACCACAAAAAAAAACAAAACAATCATGCTGCTGCTTCCTTAAAGTGGAATGAGGACTGACTCTGGAAAAGATGTGAAAACTGACATACAGTCTGCCAGCCTTTAAAAGTAGATCCAGGGCTAATTCTGCCCACAGTTATTTTGGTTAAGGTGTTTTACTTCTTCCGTGTTTCCTTGAAAACTGAACATTTGGAAGCAACAGGCAACGATCCAAATGTAATCATAAGCTTTAGTGGCAGATTAAAACTCGTTCACAATACATAGCCACTTAAGAAAATAAATTTAAAATTACAGTACTCAAGCCACACTAACGTCTGTGACATTTCCAAGAATGACCATTTCTATCCTCGGCCATAGCATCTTTCATCCGACCTTTTAACAGATGCAATTAATCAACAGGTAGAGTGGTCTGCTGACAGACAGATGTACTGCCGCCATGCCCCTGGGTGCAAAGATGGTACCCCAACACTGCACTACACATTTCTGTTTTAGATGATATACTGGAGCTGTTACAATAAAGAAATCAATGTTAACATCAGTCAGAAAACTTGGAACAAAATTTAAGTTTTAACCCAAAAATAAAAAGATTTAAGCCAGAGACATGGTGAGGAGGAGATTAAATTGATAACCTGTTTTGAGATAATCTACTCAGGGTGGGAAAATACCATCTGCAATGTTTTAATGATAAAAACAAACAGTTAACACATCAAAAACATGATTTGGAAACCTGACAGACCAGAAAACAAACCAAATTAGTTTTTATTAAACTTGGAGGGTGAGGTAGTGTCTATTTCATTACTATTTTGACTAGAAAGTGTAGGAAAATATAATTTTGCAAATACTTTGGAAAATATCCTAAGTAATCAAACAACAATAATCAGTTTTGAAACTAACTGATGCTTTTTATAGGCTTTCAATTTCTCTGGCTTAAGTCTTTAACTTTGCTTTATTGATTCCTGGCAATGAAAGCTCCATTTACGACAAACAATTGCTCCACTTTATCAGTTTACCTTCCTCCTGGACAGATCCTACATTGACTTTTAATATTAAAAGTCAGTTTTGCATTGCAAACATCTGGTGGAAAGAATTCACCGATTCATCATCATATTGATCTAAATGTGAATCGTCAATGTTTGGGATGATATTGGCTTCATCTTCTGATTATTCAGGAATCTTTATCACTGGGTGCTGCCTTCATTGAGCATAAAGCTTCTGTGACACAACTCTACTTAAATTTGGATATTACCTTTTCCCCATCCTGTACAGTCCAAAACATTCTTTTGTTTTTAAGAATTCTTGCTTCTGATTTGTACTGCTTTGGTAATATTCAAAACTTGGTCTATAGTTGTCACATCAAGAAGAATTGTCAATCATCTAATAGTACTAATTAAACTACTAAAATGCAAGAAAGTACAAATGGATAGTATCTTTAAAGATAAAAGGCAGACAAAACTCTTACTTTTGTGGTCTCCAATTTGTTTCACAGACTCTGGCAGGGGGTTGTAGCTCAGAGTCTTCTCAGATGACAGAAAATCTTTCTGCAAGAAGAACGTCGATGTATTGTTAATATAACGACTTAAAACCAGCTGCGCGTGTAGTCTGAAATGGTTTCTATCTGCTGCTGTTAACTTAGAAATTTCTATCTTCCCACAGTGAAACACTCAAATGTATGCAAGCAGAAGCCAAGGTCTGCCAATCTTCAAAAGCTGATCCAAAATTATGATCTTGATCTCTTTCTGGAAAAATTTTGCATTTTTGATGCCTAAACTTTCAAAGCAATCAGCAATGAGAAGCCAATCATAAGCTTTTCTAGTGTTGCATTGTGGGAAGATTTTCTAACCTGTTGGCAGATAAAAACTAGATCTGGACTGCATCAGGTACCTTCTTTAACTTACTCATTGTAAAAAGCATTTCTAGTTTTTGAAGTTGCCTACATTAAGCTCAAAAGGAATTTAAGTCAATTTAAACTTTTCATAATTTTCAAAAGATGTATGGACAATGCAAGAGTCATGCAGGATAGCTTTGTGGGGCATTCTGATGTTACTATTTCTGTTCTCAAGAAAAATGGTGTGGATTCTGTAGATGTTCTCAAACTGAATATCACCTGGCTTTAGTTTCAGGCTCACTCCTAAACAGCAGCCAACAAACTCATACTTTGTAGAGTGAACAGGCCACTAGTTAGATAATCCAGCCAAGGGACCTCAAGAGAAACAGTTTTTGTATCAGACAAAATATTTCATTAAGATTTTGTGAACTCTAAGTTCAATTTTAATCAATTGGCAAATTCAAAAAATGGCTCAAGTTCTCATCACTATTGATAAATAAAATTGCATTTATTAATTTTTATTTAATAGATATAAAGAATACAGCTAATGACAGTTTATACTCCATCAAAAGTAGACAACTAATTTAAGTATTTCCCACACCTTGTTGGTAGAACTAATTAGAGAACTCATTTCTCTTTTTGGAAACTACAAGTACCCGTTGTTGGTTGCCAAGTCTCTTGATGTAATTTTCTGACCAACACCTTGATAACTAATCACCATTAACTTTCCACTTGGATCTTTATACTGTTTTTTTAAATTAGTTTAGAGGTATGCATTTATGCTCTCACATCATGTTTCTCCTCCCATTTTTAACGTCTTTATTGATGAATATCCCACCAGTTGTTAGAGAACAGTACACGTGTGGACAAAGTTCAGATGTCACCATAATTCCTTAACAACTAGTTTCTGTCCAAAATCGTTTTACATAAAGAGTTTTTAACTGTACCTTTTGCAAGTAAATATCTAACCATTTTATTCACATCTCATGGGTGCTACATCTTAATAATCTCTTACACCAGCTTATTGTCATAATTTTTAATGCACCTCCCCTTCCAAGGTTTAATAAATAGAGTAAGAAAAATACCTTATTTGTGTCTGGTCTGGCAATCACCATATACTGTCCAACTCGTTTGGCCTCACAGATTTCCCATGGCTTGATTGCAGAAGAATCCAAAAACTGTAGATGTGGCAACTGGTAGATAACATAATACCTAAGAAAAAAAATTTTTTAAATTTTAATAGAAGATTGTTGGTAATAAGCTGAAAATAATAATTTTTTTCTTCTTGTTTGCTAAATTAGGTTCTAAATCTTAGGTCTTTTTTTTATTACTTCCGTAAAAAATTACAGGGGTTCTGATTCTGTTTTTTGCAGTTTTCGCCTAGTAAATTAATGAAACGACAACAGTAAAAGCTGTAAAGAGGAGAAAATCTGGCCTACAGAGGTAGGACCTATCGCACAGATGAGAATCTGCTAACAGCTAGGAAAAAACCTTGACATTTTCAATTTAAAGTCCACACCTCCATAAGCTACAGAGATAAAAATGTTCTCCAACTAAGCTTTAGTACAAATTAAATTTTTTAAAATTTGCATAATCCCCCCCCCACATGAAAATCCAAAAGACGTCTTCTCCTGATAGTTTTGTACTTATTTAAATAGTATATAGTACACAAGGTGCCCCAAAAAGATGCATGCGAAAATTTTTCTATAGCCTAGTAAACAAAGACACGTTTCTAGACAGAATTTTTTGCTTTTTGCATCAAACACCTCAAACAGATCTTCAGAATGTCCACCACCAGTATCCACTCAGGTGACACAATGTCTGACAACCGAGCAACACTCGGCAGCAGGTGCCCTGACTGCAGGGAATGGTAGAGCACCGACCAGAGAGATCTGGAGGGTGCAGTAAAAGCGTGATGTCAGTACCTTTATCCATAGGCATCCAAATGAAAGAAGTCCTAATGTAGAGAAACAAAATGTCTTCGTATGGTAACACAAGCGTGTAAATATCTTCTCAGGACACTGTATAAATAATTTATTTTTATCAATAAATAAGAAAAACTTAGTATGAATAAAGTTTTTAAATTTAAAAAAAAAAAAAACAAAAAAGTTTTTACCTGTATCGCTGATAATCCTCCTCATCCTTCTCTGATGACGACAGTTTGTTTGGGCAAGCTACATTACCAAGCAGGCTCAGGTATTTCAGTCGCGGAAATGCAATCTTCAGTTTGGCTATTAAAGTTTCTAAGTCAGTCAGCTACCCCCAGTGTTAAGGAAAAGAAAGTGGGGAGAGCAGATTACTTTACACAATCAAGACAAGGGAAGATAACCTCCTACATCAAGGGCTTCAATTCAGTCTCTGATACACATTTTAGCTAACACAGATGAAGCACTTTGATATTACTGTTATACTGTTACATTTAAGAGTGCTGAAAATATAATGGCTAGGATACTGTACAATCAATATTTCTTCTCCACCTAGGTAAAATTATCCATCTCATATACATATATGCATTAAACATTGTACAATTAATATTCCCCCAGGTGAATACATACGTGTGTTGACCATCATGAACCCTTTTGGCAATGAAAGGAAACCAAGTCTCAAACTCACCTTGAAGCTGAAATTAAACTTAACTGAGATTTAAATCAATAATCAAGTACTGCAGGCAGTTTGACATAGTATTAAAAAAATCACCTCTGATTGTGTGTATTTAAAATTCACCTGTGTTGTACAACAATGTCCACATACATAATTCATGCAGTACATGGTACATGGGTGTAAGATGCGTACATGTTGGTTTTTAACAGGATGATGAAAGAAACAACTGCTCTAATGCCTGAATAGTCATATCATTCGTGGTTTTAGAAGTTCCACAATAAAAAAATTCAAGAAAAATAAGGATACATTATTTTTATTCAGGGTCAGAGTTTGCACAGATGTCATTAGGGGAAAATTTACATCATCCTTCAGTTGGTTATCGTCCAGAATCAATTCCTCCAAATAGCTAAATGATTCAAGACCCTCCAGAGATCTGAAATGAACAGAATTGTATTGTTATGTGATCCCTTATATGGAAAAAAAAATTATGATATATTCGAGGGCACACTGGTTATGGGTCTGTTATATGACATCGTCTGAAAGTGAGAAAGGTGGAGCAAAATAACTTGAGTAACTGGAGCACCCAAGCAGGCTGGGTTGGTTTTGTTTATTATAGTGCCGTATTAGATTATAGTGACTCAACGTTGTGTGCCACACGTGCAAGTTCCCATAGGAATAAATGTACAAATAAACAAACTTAATTACTAGTAGGTTTACAATTTCTCTAAGGTGCTAAAGCAATCAAATAAGCACAAAACAGATCAATAGACAGGCATTATTCTTCTCATTATCATCATTGTCAAAATTATCAAATTTACCTAATGGTGGTGTGAATCAGTTTAGAAATCATGTAATGAACATTTCTCTACCCTGGGCACCTCATATAAGCGATGATGGCTCCTACCTTCTTCATAATAATTAAACTATAACTATACAAATTTTTGGATACAGAATTCAGTCAGCATCAGTCATTAGAAGCTAAAATTGCAATGCATGCTGACTAAAAACGGAAGCAGATAACAGAACTATGCAACAAGAGCTGTAACTAATAATTATGAGCATCGCCCACTTCTAGCGATCAAATACCGTAGCAGCCCTGTGTAAAAATTTGATTCTCCCCTATTTGTATATTTAATGAACGATAGCTCTTCTAAATATATTACTTTCTGATCAATTCCCTCCTTCCTTGAACCTTTGTGCCGACATACATATATATACGGCATCCACCCCACTTTCAGTTTCCTAACCAAGCAAAGGTTAACATGACGCCTACTAAAGAAAGCCGCCTAACAGAACCTTTCATTTTATAAGATTTGGGAGGAAACCAGAAAGCCAAAGGAACACTCGTGGGTGGTTGGCTGGTGTCAAAAGAAACTATGCCAGGGAGGTACACCAAAACAAACCAGTTGACCAGGATTTTGTCTAACAGTCTGGCCAACTGGTGAAGAATTATGAAGATGAAACAGGATTATGGTGAAATCTTCAATCAGTACCAGCAGATAAGATACTCTAAGGGCTACCTCTACAACCAGCCAGGTTTCTCTTGATTAAACAAGTTAGTGATATCACTAAACAGGCAGCTGCAAACAGTGTAACAAATCTTATTTAGCTGCAGTTTTCCAACGTAGTTTCCTTGCTATGATTAGCCACAGAGTTTTCGCAGAAAAGAATTACTGTTGTTAAAGCTCTGAGACATGAAATAAGTCTTACATGTATATGTCATGAAATGCCAGCTCTTCCATTTTGGAAAATAGTATCCTGTTACTGTAAAAGTCCAAGATTGATTGACAATTATCTAAAAGATCATACACTGCTCTCCGATATCCATTAATATGCATAACATTTGTTTCTTTAGAATTTTAATTCACAAGGAAAAGAAAAGTTTTTTTTTTAACAGATCAATATTGAAAATGTAGTAGCTGTATCTCTGCATCTTTTTCAATAAGTACATAGCAAGCACTATTTAAGCATGCATAGAACATCTACTATCTTAAACATCCCAGAATAATCAAATAATCAGAGCACTTTCTTTCACATATGGCAAGGGTGTAGTAGTTTTTAACAAAGGAAAAGTGTAGTATCACTCAAAAATGAATTTTTAAAATGCAATAAAGTATTCTTGATAACTCCATAATACTGGCCTGTGCTCTAGAAGTATTTAAGATGCTTCCTGTATTTACCAAAGCGAAAAAAACCTGAGTTAGTTGGAGCTAATTTCAGGGTCCTCCCCTGTTTGTCCAGATGATTGAACAGTCTGTAGTCAAAAAGGATTCCTGGCAGAAATATAATCAGAACTTTCATGGTAACCAAAGTACTGCATACCTTCAACGAGGTCATGTCTAGCAGCACCAAAGATGTCATTGGCACGAGGGATTTAAACCTGGCTGCAGATCATTAGCAACAAAGAGGAATTCTGAAAAAGGCTTTAGTCTGTAAATCAGATTTTAAAAATGAAAGCAAAAATGTTAAACTGAGCAGTTTTCCTGCTGCCAGTCAGTCTGCGAAACTAGACAAGTGATGAGGTGGGACTCACCAACTCGTATGATCTGCACAAGTTGCTGCTGGTAAGAGAATGTGGGCAGCCACCAGCATCACTGTTCAACTGAGCAATACCAAAACTGTTTAAGCTTAACTGAAACTTTAGACAGTTTATAATTATAACCCTTAGTATTAATAAATTTTGATAATCTGACCAAAAATATATATTAAAAAAAAATTTTATGTATTTATATAAAAATAAAGGTAATTAATGAGCAAAAGATTTCATTTTAACCCTTCTGCTATGGCACCAACCCTGATCCTGAAACTCAGCCTACTTGAATTTTATAGTTAAATAGTATCCTTATGTAATTATAGATGTTTTGATATTTTCTTGTTTTTTTGTTTTTTTACCTTGATGTAAGATCATTTGAAGATCTAAGAGAAAACTCTTTATTCCTGATGTTTTTGGCCAAATTCAATTTTAACAAATTTTTAGTTTAAAAAATTTTTTTTAAATACTAAGCATAGGTGGTCTTAGCCTAGGTGGTCTTATTGCCAACAACAAGGACTGGTGAGTTATACAGACTAAAGATAGTGGTAAACAATTTGAAACATTCATAGTATCCCTTTTATTTATTTTCAAAAATCAATTGTTTTGCTTATTTGTTAAAATACAGGGGGGAATACGGCCTTTCTGTTTAAATATTCACTGTTATTCTAATTCAGATTTATGATATACAAAATTAATCAGTTCGAAAAACAACCAGGTATCTGGCTCCAACCTGGATCAATTCACCTTCAAACAATACACCGATTTCCTTCCACTCGGCTTGGGGAAGACCCATTGTTGAGATTGCTTCAGAAATGGATTCAGTGAAAAAAAAGAGAGAGAACTACTTAGTTCAATAAAGCCTGAAGAAACTTCAAACTATATCTCCGATCAAGTTTCTAAATGCATGCCACTAACTGAATGAAAACGGCTCCCATAGATGGACAAGCCAACTGGCTATAAAAGCCACTGGACAGAGACACTGAATGAAAAACACGTTCACTTTATCTTTAATGACTGCCTTAAAGCAGCAAAAGGCCATCTTTACGCAATATTTACTAGCTTCTGTATTCAGATACTGAGAGAGATGGCCAAGTGTGGGGAGTTCAGAATAAGGAAAGCACTTGTATAACAGTCATTAAAGAAATAGATTAAAATGAGTGGACTTAAGACAGGCTGGGTTGGCTTTATCCACAAGGAAGTTACTCAGAAAAATGAAGTAAAATTAACAAAAAGTTAGTGGAATAAAAGATCTGTAAGACGTATAATAGTAATAAAATAATAAATACTAATAAAAAGTTTCTCAAATAAGTGATGAAAGCAAAAGGTCAACCATGCAAAGCAGTTTTCTTTTTATATATATATAAAAAATATGATTCGACTCTCATCTAAAATTCTTTTAAAAAAGAAAAAGAACAAAAAGGTGGGTGCTTTGGAAGGTGCTGAGATATACCAAGTCAGGTTCACCCGTCTTCCTGTGAACGGATTACCACCTGCACGAGCAATGAACAGAGAGACGCCTGCCTACCTTAGTTTGTTGAAAGTCAGATCTAGCCTCTTGGTGATGGCTGCATAATCCTTAATGAGCAGAGATGGCAGTTTGTGAATCCCCTGACCAAGGTAGGACAGCTGAAAGTTAAAGACAATCACATCCGGTTATTCACCAGTGACCAAGCATGAAAAACACTACGTCTGTGTAGGAAGATGGGAGTTTTAGAACAGATATTACAGACCGTGAAGCCAGAAACAGTACACACTTGAGCTGTCAGTTCTAACAGGGGGAGAGGGCCCAGGTACAGCCTCAAGCAGGAGTGAGAACCAGTTCACCAAATGCACAGACAGATACTAAATTTATGAGGCACTACACACTATAATATATTCCATAATACGGGCACCTGCCATAGGTATTTCAGCACCCACTCATGACTTTCTATTTACTAACCTGAACAACAGCAGTGCTACAGACTGTGGTGCCAGGACAAGCAGCGTGACATTTCTAGGAAGTGTTGTTTTTTTTTTATGATGGGAAGCGCATGATATTCCTCCAGTTACACGGGGCCAGGTAAATGGCAGTCCGCGCACTAACCGTTGCCAATCTTCCTGGTCAACTTATGCTCGTGATGAAAATCTCCAGTATCTGGATTATTGTGGAAGCTGCAGGGCGACGATGATTGTAGCTAATACAGAAAATGGGTGGTGGTGGTGGTGGATTTGGGGGGGGGGGAGGAGAGACAGAGACGACGACGACGACGACGACGACAGAGGAACACAAAATCTCCGGGGTGGTGGGGGGGGTGGGGGAGACAGAATTTGTATTGATTTCAGTCTATCGACGGGAATGGAGAGATGGGGAGCGGATGCGAGCCGAGCCATAAGTCTACCGGAGCTGACATGACGGACGGACGGACGGACACCTGTCCAGTCGCTTACCTGCTGATTGACAAAGACAAGTGCGGACTGGGTGTCGTGGGATTCCGGACCCGATTCGCCGCCCAGCAGAGTTCGAGTCTCATTCATCGCTGGGGAAGCTGCAGGCAGGCAGTGTCGACCCGGACCTTCCTGACCCCACCCTCAGAGCCAAAAAAACCCCTACTTCCGAAACTTGGCAGCTGGTGAATAATGAAGACGGATTCGGGCCTCACAGCATCTCGTGACACCGTTACTGTTACTGCGTTGGGGGAGTTGGTAAGAGAGGGAGAGACGGACCGGAAAACTGGACCGGAATCCGCATCTGTAATTGTAATATATATATAGATATATATATATATAGGTGTGTGTGTGTGTGTGTGTTTATTTATATTTATATCTAACTTACATATAAAACAAAGCAAAAAATATATATAAATTTATTTATTTATTTTTTTAATTTACTATTTAAACGAATGGAAAAAGAGAAATATGAAAGCGTTCTGCTGGAGGAATTCAAAATTTGGAATGGCTCGGAGGAGCGAAAAACGGAGAACCAAACAACAAACGAAGCGCTGGGATGCTGTGCGTGCAGTCTACGCCTTGGTCGGCCAGAACTTTCTGGATTTAACTTCACGCGGTTTAAAACAAGGATCAGGCCAAGAACGTGCGCTTCCCTTAAACCCGGTAATATACCCGGAAGGCTAACCCCGCCCGGACTTCTGCCGACTGTCCATTGTTGTTTCTGAGCGCGGTTCACTGTATCACGTGAACAGTCTTGTCAGGTAAACTAACTGCGTCTGCGCGTCGGGGTGCTGCTGAAGCTTGTTTCTATGGAAACCCCCAGACTGCAAGGGTCTTCTGCAGAATATCGGGAGACGAGCCATTTGATTCTGCTGCTAATAAATAGCTTGAATGACAAAGTTCCCCTACCTTGTAGACTGGTTTAAACGAAGCAGTAAATGTCAGATATATTTAGTTAGACAGTCCGTTTAAAAGCTGACACGTCCTCTCTCTCTCTCTCTCTCTCCCATCTCCATCTCGCTCTCTCTCTCTCTCTCTCTCCATCTCTCTCCATCTCTCTCTGTACTGACGTCATCTCTCTCTCTCTCTCCCCCCCATCTCCATCTCTCTCTGTACTGACGTCATCTCTCTCTCTCTCTCTCTCTCTCTCTCTCTCCCTCCCCCCATCTCCATCTCTCTCTGTACGGACGTGTACTGACGTCATCTCTCTCTCTCTCTCTCCTCTCTCGCTCTCTCCTCTCTCTCTCTCTCTCTCATCTCTCTCTCTCTCTCGCTTCTCTCTACCCCCATCTCCATCTCTCTCTGTACTGACGTCATCTCCCTCTCTCTCTCTCTCTCTCTCGCTCTCCCCATCTCCATCTCTCTCTGTACTGACATCATCTCTCTCTCTCTCTCTCCCCATCTCCATCTCTCTCTCTCTCGTACTCTCCAGCTCTCTCTGTACTGACATCATATCTCTCTCTCTCTCTCGCTCTCTCTCTCTCCCCATCTCCATCTCTCTCTGTACTGACATCATCTCTCTCTCTCTCTCTCTCTCTCTCTCTCTCTCTCTCTTCTTATTAAGTTTTAAAGCTGCGTGATTTATTTCGGTCCGACTGCTTCTGCTAATCTGCGCAGATTTAACCACTGTGGGGAGATAATTGTCTGAATCACCTGCCGCAGGTGACTGAAGATGTTGCATATGCATCTGTTGGAGGGGAAGGCCACTGTAAGGGCACATCGCACAGCCTCTTGGAGAAATGGTGGGAGGGGGGTGGAGGGGTAACAACCATCAGACGAGTGGTGGTTACCAAACTGAGGACGGGATCGCAAAAGGGGGAAGGGTCAACAGTGGGGTCGCAGGAGAAAAGATGGAGATGCACAAATCTGTGGCGGATCGAGAAGAAAAATCGACTGAGGTTTCGGAAAGGATTTTAACCCTTACCGTACCCGTACTACTGCTTGTTCTAGTCCTTCACCGGGGAACGCGGGGATGCTAGTACTAGCTATCGATCTGACCCTTTTGTGCCGTTTTCGTACGACTCTCTAGGTGCCCTTACCTGCCACAATTAAAAACTTCCCGAGCTTCGAGGGTGTTCGTTTAATTCTGGCGGGGCCCTGTAGTAGCCATTAGCGCAACCGGTGTAAAGCCAGACTTTCACTTTAGACTGTTCGCTGAAGCCGGTGACATGGTGGGGTTTCCTTAGTCGGACTTCCACGGGTTTTAAGTAACCGTTTCTCGGGTTCCTTGCTCTGCTGAAGAAGCGACACGGGCCGGTAAAGGTAATCAGTCCTTCGGTACCATCGTAAGCGGCCTATCTGTTAAGTGACGCGTGTCGACGAGGTAACCGAGATGATGGAGGCGGGGGTGTGTTATTTCTCATTTATATGATGCACGGGAGATGGTCATCTATACTCACTGCCTCACAGCTACATCGTTTTTTTTTTCTGGTTAATTAAAAACAATGAGAAGGTTTTCGTGACCCGGCGCCAAGAGACAAAAAAAACCATCGCTGTAAAATTAGAAAGGAAGATTAAAGAGAGAACCCTAAAGATGGCCTGGCAAATCCCGTACGGCTCTGCTTTTTGGGGTCGTATCCGCGAATTGTTACATTAATAATAATAATAATAATAATAATAATAATAATAATAATAATAATAATAATAATAATAATAAACGGAGTTCTGAGCCTTTGTCTCGTAATCTGTTCTAAAGCAAGACGCACCCTTCTCACCTGTGGTGGGGTTCCACACACCGTTCACTTTTAGCTATCCAGGTAAACAGAATTAAAGGAGGTTTGTTTTCTACTTCCTGGAATTTTTTTCTTTCTTTGTCTTAAGAAAGAGAAGAAAAAAACAAAAATAATTTGTTTCTTTCAAACTTCAGTTCGTCAAACGGTGTAAGGGAGGTAACTTAGCCCGATTCGCTAATCGCGCCTGTTATCTTTTCCTTAAACTCTTTCATGTACTGTACTTGTTTTTCGGCAGACGCAAAAACGTGGAACGGCAACACGACGGAAAGAGGCTTGGAAATCGCGCTTCGCATCAGCAGCTGACGGGATACTCGGTAGGAATGTGAGACTATGAAAGAGAGCGCGCGAACCGCCGTCCAAAAAAATCGGGGGACCCACCCCTAGGCCGCGTGTATTTTCCCAAGTCCCGCGGGTGCGCTCGAACGCAAAACCTTTTTGACAGGTAACACGAACGAAAGGCTTCCCTTCTTCCTCTTTGATGTTATTATCTTACCTTTCGCCTGCTCAAGTGTCCCGCTAACTCCGTTGATGGTGGGGAGGTTTCGGCACTACGACTGTGGCCCCCCACCAACCGAGACAGACCACCAGGAGTCTGGCGATGTCGCATTCCTACCTGACCGAAACCAGCCACATCCGACACCCGGCGCCGGTGGGGGGAGGGTTAGTCCTAGTTAGGGACAATCCAATCCGCCTGTAAGCACCCACGCGGAACTACTACCTGTGCCCATGTAAGCAATCCTTGACAGTAAATCAAACCAGGAGAAATCTACCTGCCGTAAGTCTGAGTTTATGTTTTTTTTTCTTTTTAATACTAACATATATATATATAATCTGCACCGACGACGGTTATTTCTTGTTAGCATTGATTCTTTCAACGGCATGAAGTTGTCTTAATTTTATTTTTTCTGAAGCATCCTTCCTTATTTTCTTTGCGCACTTGCCAGCAGCAAACTAACCTCTCCCCAACTTTCACACGTCTGGTGATGGATTGAATGTTTACTTTACCAACTGCGTGACGGATTAGTAACCAGTTTTCCATTTCCACCCCCGTCACGAGTTGTACTCCAGAAGAGCGAGATGAAAGGAAGGTAATAAGTACGGCAGGTCTCCTACTGGATTCTCGAGATCGGGCCCCTAACCACGGCAGTCCGGTGACCTAATCACTGGAGGCCCACGGGCCCCGTTGTCAAATAAATATCTTAATGAGCTATTTCTTTCTTTCTTACTCCTTCTTCTGTACCGGCTCTTGAAAAAATGCTAACTGCGCTACGTGAATTAAAGTTAAACGAGAAAGTCCCTATTAATAATCTTCATCTTTAAAAAAAACAAACAAGCGAGTTTTAAAAAAGGAAGTGTACAGCATCAATGATAAGAAAATACTTTTCTAAGCACTGACTGCAGATCCCATCCCGTCAACGACCCCAGCAGTGTAAGTACAATGATACTTAGCCCCGAGCACCAGGTAAGTATGTACCACAAGTTAGTTTATCAGTCATCTCGGAAACGACACAGGTGAGAGACTGACAATTCCGTCAAGCGACTCCGGTTTGGCTTACGAGAAAAGGTTTCGCTAACTCACACAAACGCATATACTAACATCCCCTTACTTATCTCCTACAAATGAAACCCTAACCCACAGAGAGAGACCTTTTTTGTTTTTAAAGCTGTCTGTTTGTGACGTCATCCGACTTGAATAACAGGACGGACGGACGCCATGATGAATAGTGGTCAGGTCGTTCATTGAGGATCAGCCAGAGAAAGAGAGAGATCTTCATCACCTTTGGAGACAGACCATTGCCGCCCCCGTTTCCGTTTCCGTTTCCGTTTAGCCGACCCCCCCCCCTGGAAGACGCCAGACCATGAAGGAACCATCGAGGAGAAGCCGAGATCGAACTTTGTGTTCTTCAGGTACATGAGGCCGCTCGCGGCGGAGTTCGTGGGAACCACCGTCTGTCTACCTGCTCATCGTCTGTCTGCATGTCCTCTCGGAGCCTGACCGCCGTGATGATGGCTGACGCGATCTCAGCCATTCGGGCCGCGTGCAGACGTGAACCATTACTCTGTCTCGGGGATGATTTCCACTGAAATGTCTCCCTCCGTGGGCGCTCGACGGGTTCTCTCATTGGCCAGACCAGGTGTACGTGGCCATTAACCGGGAGCGTTGCCAATGGTCGCGGCCGGTCCCTGGCACAACATGCAAATGGCGGCGGACTGAGAGTATTATAGGCCCTCGGGCATAACTGTTCACTGGGCCCCTTAGTGCTGATGTCAGAGGCTACAAAGCCCCAGATAAGGGGAGGGTGGTTTGGGGGGGGTCAATTTAAAAACTAGTTGTCTCAGACTGCATCTGGAGTATATTGGAGTATTCATTTAATAGAATTTACATGGGAATCTCTTGCAGCTGTGGGCCCTCGGGCAGTGCCCGGTTGACCGATGGCTCGGTCCGCCCCTGCTTCGAACCCACGACGACATCCCTGCGTAGATTCGCTCTTCGCCAGAAAATTTGCAGAATACTTCTCCCCAGAAACCAGGCAGCCGAACGCACGCGAGGAGGTTCTGATAGCGTTAAATAAACAGTGGCCCCGAGCTCTGTATTGTTTACCATGGAGCTCCGGGCACTTATAATTGTTCCACTTCTTAAAGATGGCGGTCGCAGCGGGGATCCCCCCCTTTTTGTTTTTAAATACCTACACCGATCGATGGTAGACGGTCCTGGTTAGGGTGCGCGATGGTGCCGTTGTCCCGTGGAGCTTGGCATTGCCGATATCGGCAAGGGGAAACCCCTACTGTAGTGGTATTCCCGCGACCGACTTCCGGTTCTTTTACAGTCACGCCACCGTCGCGAGCTTGGTTATCGCTTCTATTTTAGGGGGTTAGGGTTAGAAGAGGCAACCGCAAACCGGGGCCCTTAGTTGCAGGCTAACCACTGAACTACCGGGGAAATGGTTATTGTTAAAGTGAAAGTTTAAATTTTGGAAAGGAGAAAAGAGAAGAAAAATACAACACACACACACAAAAAAACAACAATAAAAACAAACTCAGGACCGGGCACTGCAGCAGTCAAGAACCGGAAATCTAAAGTGGGGGGGGGGGTGGAATCGGCGGCTACGGCCGAGGAGACGCGACGACTTCGCACATCTATTACTAACGAACCTAATGATGACGCAGACATAAAGCTGGCTGTGTGTGGGAGGAGTCTGGGCCGTCCATAAGAGTCCCGGATCGTCAGACTTAGGAGCTCACCTCGTAGACTTGCTACTTGAGGTATCCCTATTAGAGGAAGTGGGATGGGATCGGGTTCCGGATTGTCAGTGGTCAGGGAAGGCTTTCGTGTCATGCAGGGAACCAGTTTGAGACTCTGCCAATGAATCGAGAAACGTACTGGCCAATGGGTAGTAAAACTCTTCCCTGAACTTTCTCTGTACTGCCACGATCAGAGAGAACCCGAGCGGGACTCGAACCTGGCCATGGTCCGGCCCTTTCCGGTAGGGTAACCACCGGCGAGATGTTGAAATACTGAAGCTTTAATTATGAAAACGGCTGACTGGTTTGCTAAGTGCAGATGCAGCTATGACGTAGCTCGCATGACGAGAGTAATAAATTAAAGGTAAACAAATGATTAACTACAGTATATCAGGTGACAGGTGACTAGGGAGAGCGATGGAGGGAGGAAATTGATGTCATTTCTCAAAATAAAACAAATTACTCAGACCTTTTATGAATAAGAAAAAAACAACAAATTATTTGGGATTGTCTCATAGTGCTAATAAAGCGTCAGATTTTCTATTGTCTTGTTTATACAACTAAAAATTTTTAAAGTGCTATATACAAAAAACAACATGTACTGCTGTATCATGATGTATTGTTTCATGGTATTTTGCCAGTTCGTTCTTTCAAAATTTCATTTCTATTATGCCAAATCTCTCTCTGTGTACTGACGTCATATCCATTTCTCTTTGTATACTGATGTCATATCCCTCTCTGTGTACTGACGTCATATCCATTTCTCTTTGTATACTGATGTCATATCCCTCTCTGTGTACTGACGTCATATCCATTTCTCTTTGTATACTGATGTCATATCCCTCTCTGTACTGACGTCATATCCATTTCTCTTTGTATACTGATGTCATATCCCTCTCTGTACTGACGTCATATCCCTTTCTCTTTGTATACTGATGTCATATCTCTCTCTGTACTGACGTCATATCCCTTTCTCTATCTTTGTATACTGATGTCATATCCCTCTCTGTACTGACGTCATATCCATTTCTCTTTGTATACTGATGTCATATCCCTCTCTTACTGACGTCATATCCCTTTCTCTTTGTATACTGATGTCATATCCCTCTCTGTACTGACGTCATATCCCTTTATTTTTGTACACTGACGTCATATCCCTCTCTGTACTGACGTCATATCCCTTTCTCTTTGTATACTGATGTCATATCCCTCTCTGTACTGACGTCATATCCATTTCTCTTTGTACACTGATGTCATATCCCTCTCTACACTGACGTCATATCCATTTTTCTCTCTCTCTCTTTGTACACTGATGTCATATCTCTCTCTCCATCTCTACATTTGCTGTTAAAATTATATTTTTTCACAGGTGACGTCATAACTGTCAAGACACGAAACGGGATGCTGCCTGTTTTGCAGTACCTGTTTAGTGTCTTCCGCGTGGTCTTTGTTTCTAAATGCTAATTAATAGGATATTTGTTTCGTTTTCCTAGGTTTTAACGCCAATGGCTATCACATGACCCACACAGCCAGCGTAGTCGCTATTGGGGTCTCGGTGTGAAGTAATCACCACAACTTTCCTCGTCCTCACCGTCCTACTGACCTCCGGCGACACAGGTGGCAGATACAAGCTGAGTCCCCTCATTGTTGGCTTCACCGATTTCCTGGGAGGTTACCACGGACGCGAGAACCACCGATGGAGGTGCCAAGAAGTCAGCTCCGATCCCAGCATTGAACCTTAAGGAAATGCTCGCCGACGCGTCGTATCCGTCCCTGCATCAGTTTAGTCACGGATAGGAGTACGCACACCATCTTTGCAGACTCTAGCGGGTGGTGGTGAACCCAGCAAAGGAACGGAGGGCGTTTTGTTTTAAGTTCAGCTCTCTAGAGTTTGTCCGTCCATAGAAATCCGTACGAAGAACGATGTCAGGGCAGTCGTTAGGAATGCCAAGGGGAGATAATTAAATGTATTTACAACACCAAGTATCCTCTCTTCTCCCGACAGATATCTGGACCGTCAATGAATCCAGCTCGGTCGGAGCTTTGGGCCGGCCATCGTATCTAACCACTACGTGTTCTTGGAGTGGACCCGTTATCGGTACCTTCCTGGCTACTTTACTTTACAGGTGAGAGACTTTCCGCTGCAGCCAGGTACTCTACCTACCGGTTTTAGTTGTATGTTGAGCCATAAGTGCTCACGTAGTCGTTTTGCAGTATTTTGTACATAATACAAATTCATTTGTTGTTTTTTTACCGTTACAGGTTCATATTTTCTCGGACCAAGAGACTGATTTTCAATGATTACACATTGGAAGTTTAATGGATAGTATTTTTGTTGCTGTATGCAGATTGACGTGGACAGCTCAGCTTTAACAGCCTTTTCTTATTACCTGAATAAATTTAATTTAAATACTGATGGCCATTTTTCATGTTTATTTTTTAAAAAACAACAGCAGACAAACAGAAACCCGCTAACTGGTGATCGAAACGTTTCTAGATAATCTACTCCATCAGTATCCAAACCAACTGGAAGACTCTGAACCTGTCCTATCCAACAGATTTCCTCGTGTACGCCGATGCCTACAAGGGAAGTGTTGCCAAACCAAATTTCGGCAGGAAAATCCTTCATAGAACACCCTATTTACAGTGAGAGATGAAACGCCCGTGACCAGCTGCTGAAGAGAAGAGGTGGTAAAATTTTATTTCCAAATATAGTGTATACGATTATTTTTTTTCCATGTGCGATTAAAGGGAAATAATATAACCTCCCTTAGTAGGTCTGCTGTAAGAACTTTCCTTTGTCCTGTGGTAATAAAAAGGTTAAAAAAAAAAAATCTGACCCATTGTTACAAACCAGAATAAATTGTAAAATTAGCCACTATATTTACTGGAATTCGACTTGGGGGAGGGATCAGGGTGAACTATGTAAAATGGATTATAGGCTCTGGTTTGTACCTGACATACTTCACTTGAGAACGCCAGCATCAATAAAGCTACATTCATACTCAGTCAAATAAAATAGTCTAACAATAATTGTATTGGACTGGACATCTTTGTTGAGAAAAACCAAGTACCTCTTAGCATCTGCCAGATACAGATCACATTCTACTAAAAAGATAATGTTTAGTCAGGTCCACTACTCGGTTTAAACTTAATCGTTTTGTGCACCATTCAAACCCAACATTGGAGTCTAACCACAGCCTACTGACCAGTCTTCCCTGCAGCATGGGTAAAAATGCTGACACAGATCCAGTTAACCCTATTTTACCAATTTATTCGTCAACGAAGCATGTTGATATTTTTTTTTTTTAAAAAAGCCCCACCACACTGCAATACCACAACCATTTATCAAAATGTTGGACATATTGGGGAATCTTGTTTTTCAGCAAGTCGGTGGGGCTAGCCTCTCTGGTGAATTTCTCCTTACTTATTAACCCCAAGAAATCTCAAAACCAATACTACTATTAAGAATTTACCACACAAGAGTAAGTTTTCTTCTTGTAAAGTTACTATTATTGAAATAACTCACTCTGAAAGTATCTCATAAATTCCAAGAGTACTATTTGGCATGACAATCAAATTCGTTTAAAATACATATCTTTTACTCCTGTTTAGCCAAACAGATTTTTATTGCATATGAACTCTTCTTTTTAAGTGCTAAGACAGACCATGATGGAAAGAGTTCAAATTATATACAAGCTCTCTCAGGTACTGTCAGTGGTAAGCCAGAGCTGTGGGAATCATTGCTTTCTAGTTCTTTTGAAAACCTCCATCTTATTATGGCCAATACTAAAATCCCCTAAATACTCTCTCCCTAGGATCTAGATCATTCAGTTAGGGTTTCAAATCCCAAGTGACTGGAAAAAAACCAGAGTGAATGTTCCTGTATCAGAGTAGAGGTTGTCTTCACTGCAGACTCTTACATAAATCAGTGGTATCTTATGCATGTACTAACGTGGGCTTCTACCAATATTAAAATGTCAGCAGGTGAAAGATAACATCACGTGCTGCCTGATACAGCTACTTCGCTTGGGTCTGCCTCACCAAAAACAAAACTGGAATCAGCAGCTTTAACCACAAACAAAAAAATTGTTGTTAAATATTTATTTCGAAAATTTATCTACTAGAAAACGACAGATGCATACACCCTAATTTCTTCTTCTTTTCATATTTCAGTATGGACACTACATACGTTTTATCTCAAGTAGTTTTTCGCTTTAAAAAGTTAATCTTAAATGAATTTACATATAAAATAAACACCCATTCTGTTGAGATCGCCATGAAGCTTGTAGCTGGACAAGAAAAAAACAAAAAACAAACAAACTATATAGTTTTGCTCTTCATCCCTGCCTTTAATTTTCTTCTAAATAAAATATCTGTTCGTAAAAATGAAATCTAACAACAGGCTGAAGGTTAAAAGTCTGACCAACATGAACTGCCTTCGCCTCTGCTTCCGCACTCAGGATATTTTCCCTTTGTAACAGCCAGCACCAACAATGCAAAGAAACAAGCAGTCAGAGGTGGGATGCACAAATACAGTGCGATAGTTGTCCAGTGTCTGTAGGGTTTATTCTTTCCCAAGAGAGATTTGTTGGTAAATCCAGCTCTGAAAACAAAGATACTCTTTAAATAGAAGGGATGCTTGTACATAATTAAACGAGGTGTGACGTCTCGTTAGCAGTTCATACAGTCAATGTATTAACAATGATTTTGCTTGGTTGGTATGTATGTGTTCATTTGAGTAAAAAAACAAAACAAAAAACAATACAGTGACTTAAGGATTGTGCACAACACATCAGCAAAACAAGAGTTGACTATGGTCTCACTGCAGTCGTGGTCAGTGTTTTGGCCAAGAATGAAGTTAACCAGCAGGGCTCTAAAAACACACATTATTATTATTATTATTATTATCACAGTCAAGCCTTCCTGATTTAAAGTACTCACAGACAATGAAAATGTTTAGAAGGTTAATTTCCCACCTCGATTAAAAATGAAATTCCTGCAAATGAAAAACTGATAACCCTAGATAAGAGAGAATAGTATTACTGAATGATTATGCCATCCTCATAGACAAACACTTAAATAGTTGCTGATATTGAAACACACACAAAACTCTCCTGAGTTGGTCATTCAAAAACCATGGCATGCTTTTAATGGACATGGAGAAGACAGAATGACTGTCAGTCCACCTTACTACTACTACAATTATCCTTAAATCTGTTTCTCTCTGTCTGGTCATCACAAGTTCTCTGATGATCAAACAGGAAATAAAGATAGAATAATTTAAAAAAAAACAAACAAACAAAAGTGAAAGGGAGGATACATCCAACAATTAACAGATGAATCTACGATGGAAAAAGCCAACCAAAGTCTTTTGCTTGGACTCATCATATGAGACCCACATATCAGCTCAATTTGGGAATGTCTGCCAAAACTCATACTGCATGTCAGCTAAAACAAACAGTGTTCATCTCTAAATTATTCTCACCCAAATTCCAATCTCTGGAACTACTTAAATGACATTAAAACTTCCCCAATCGCTAATGCCTACAATAGTGCACATACTCTGACCAAATCCAGGCCAAAGATCTGTCCAGTAAAGTGAAAACAAAACATTTCCAGTGTTAGCTATAATTTATCATCATCAATATTAGTGAATGGCCAATTAACGTGTTACAAATTGCTTCTACAAGGTAGAAAATGCCAAAGGAAAAAATAAAATGAGCCCAAAAGTTGTACAACAGAGTTTGCCAAGATATCGAGGATTTTTCTATACAATTTATCAGAAAAAACAGCAGCATAAATCTTCCTTATTTTCATGTAGGTACGGAAGCAAGTGTAAACAGAATTAAAGGTCCAAGTAAACAAAGTATTTTAATGTATTTAAAAACAATCAAACAAAACATCAAGAGACAGTCACTGAATTCAATTCTATAGTCTATTACTATAGGAAACCACCAAAAAGGCTGTCAGTTATCACAAGGCTTATCCAAGACTAGACAGCTATGAACACCTGATTTCCAAATTGATTAGACCTTCAAACCCCAGCCATTCCAGGTGTAATACTGGGCAACAAGAAAGAAATTGTATCAGATTCATCCTCAACTCTCTGAAATAGCAATCTAAAGGCAGTCAGCATTGGCTACAAAACCGACAAATGGTGCACAGCTGACTCGGAATCTACAAGCAGGCATCCACCTTGGCAGCGCCTTGGGGTTTCTAGTAGTCTTAATGTTAACTGACTGGTTGGCTTTCCAAAGCACTACCAAGGTGTGTGAATCTACTTGTAATTGCTCAGTCAGCCGTGAACAGATTAAGAATCAAACAATTGAAAAACAAACCAAAAGTGTCTAAGGAATAATTTTTTTTTTTAGTTTGACATCAGTCTAAATAAATATGACAAAAATGAGGGTTGGAAACCAAATATATTGCTAACATTAAATTCAGTCTTCAAATTATATATTTATTGGTAGAGTTACAATACAGGAATCTTAGGTCTACCTCTGCACATCTTAGATTAAATGAATGAGGATGATTAGAATTCCAATGCTTTGGTGGAGAAAAATCCACAAGAGCAATCAATATATACTCTAAAAATTAAAGAAATTTAAAAAAATAAATTAAATAATAAAAATGTATGTAATAAATACAACAAACATGAGCCACTGAGTGCAAGATTGGGTTAACTCCAGACAGCCACTTTGTTTAGCTCGATACTCAGCTAAGTCACCACAACAAGCATCCATCTGAGGGATTTAAACAGGTTAGCTACTGGAATTCTTATTGCTGTGGAGATGTACAGCAGCCCAACTCCAATTCAAAATAGCTGTAGACATTCTGAGATCTGTTAGTTAAAGCTCTGTTTTGTTATAGTTTAACAAAGAGAAAGCACTATAGACTTGCAGTAAAAAAAAAACAAAACGGGAGGGGGTTGTGTGCACCATTCTGGCTACAGTTACGTTTAGTACGCGATCAGCTGATGAAAAATTGTCACACTTACTTTGATCCATCTAAGCAAATGTATTCAAAGCAACACAACTGAGTAGATTTAATCATTTTAATTATAAAACATGCCTTTCACCATGCCAACAAAAACCAGAAAATTAAAAAAAAACAAACAAAAATGAAATGCATATATTTAAATTCCGTTTTTTTTTTTCCCATTTGAATATTTAAGATCCTGTACTGCCTTCTTGCTCTTAAATTTATCCTTATCAAGGTAATTATTAATTTACTATAAATAGCAGTAGGATTTCAACAGGAGTGATCCTAACAAAAGCCATAATTCTGCCGCTGAATCATAAAAGCCAAGTGACAGCAATAGGGGATGAGCTTACATGACAACTCTTACCAGTTGTGTGTAGATCTTACAGATCTGGTCATCTGTTTCACATCACCTGAAAGCTGGACAGAAGTAGATGCTTGGGAGCCCAAGTGGAAGGCTACCCTAGTTTATAAATAGCTTGACCAGGGAGATTAAATCTGTTCAGACCAACAAAATCCATAGCACACAGACACATGTATCATATTACAGCACTTTTCCCCACCCCTCAAAGATCCAAGTCTAAAATCTTGAACTCGCCTTATAATCGGGACCAGGTCCCCTGTCCAATCCTGCAAACGCTGGGCTGGATTGTTCCGTGTGTGGAGCCAATGATGACAGTTGGAGACAAGCAATAGAAAGTCAGGGTTATGTCTGTGCTTGTAACAAGTTCGGTAAGTTCCACTCGACCCTTTTTTGTGACTAACTGATTTTCTGAGAGATTATGAGTGACCACAATGGAAAACAAGGAGCAAAAAAAGAGCCAAATGATCAAAGTGCGCAGGAGTTATGATGCGAACAGTAAAGCTACAATGGTGCATGCAACTGGGAAATAACAACTGAAAACAATGCAAGGCAATGGCAGACAAAGGAATGAACTGCTAAATGCACATTCTTCAAAAGCATTCCAAAGCTTTAAAAGAGTGCCATACAGACAAGCAAGTTGTTGAGTGCATTATATAAATATGCAGTAAAGGATTTCCCAATCACAAGACAAGTTATCCAGTTCAAAGGGTATAACATTACAAAAGATCTAAAGGTACCAGAAACTGGATTTAAAGCAGGAAAATGCTACAAAATGGGATAACTGAGGTAGCATACAAAGTTTGGCACAGAGGCCACCACGAAATTTCAGTGAAAAACTAACTTCGTTTTAATGCCAGTGTTGCAGCATAGCATGGGAGAGCCACTCAAGAGGAGGGTGATGCTGCTGCTGCCAAAACCGAATGAAAACCCTAACTGATGTTGTTTCAATATCTCAGCAAAACTTCTTTATTTTCCATGGCTTGTGAAATTACTGGTCACCCAATAATCACATGCGCGCCTGCATGTGTTTCTCCAGTGTGCTTCGAAGAGATTCAGTCTGACCGGATTAGAAAGTTTAAAGGTGTTAGACATTGGGTTACAATGCTTTCAATACAATATGCATACATGCAACATCTGAGTTGCGGCATCAGGCGTATATAACGTGAAGAAACAGTCTAATTTGCCCAGAAATAAAAAGTACAGGAAAGACCAGTTGTGATGATTGCATCCAGCATGCCCAAGCCAGAACATAATCTACCAGCAGCAGTAGAGCACTTCATAAACTAGTACTGAAAATGTTCCTGTAAAGGCAAATTGCCAAGAAGTGAGAAAAGCCTGTCATGTAAATGTTTCATTTTCTCTTTTTTTGGGGGGGGGGAGAGAGATGACGACGACAAGAGCAATAAGATGAGAAAAAAAAGTCGGCTATTTTAGTACATTACTTCTAAAATGAAGCCAAGGCAAGAATCCTCAAATGCCCATCTGTAATGGTGGAGAAAGATAATTTGTATTTAATTGTTGGTATTGAGAAGCTAGGCACGAATTTGAAAACTATCAATGATAGTGATATTGCAGAGATATGCTCCTCATTTTGCTTATTCAGGGAAGTACTATAGCAATGTTGGAATTATAAAGATTTCTTTTGGATCTTATGGATTTTGAAGCTTAGCCTTATTGGTAGTGCCTTATGAGAATTGGTAATATATGAGTCATGACTACAAGAGCAAGCAAAATGGGAGAGAGAGATTGAAAAAAAGTGAATGGAGAGAGAGAAAAGAATTTTAAAAATAAGGAACAAGTGGAAGAGCTTGGTGAGCCACACTGTGTTAACACACATTTTGGGAGTTACCATATTATAACATGCTAAATGGTTACATCTGTGATGGGTCTCAACAAAACATCCATGAAGATCCAACTGTATCAATCCCCTGATCTCACCATCACAGAGAGAAATGTACTGAAGGCAATAAACTTTCAATAGAATGACGTTGTCCCTTTTAGAGTCTGGCCTATCTTTTCACCAATCTGTCATTTCAATGATAACAGTAAAATCTGTTAAACTATTTTAAAATCAAAGCTAGAAGTACACCACAGGCCAGTAGATTCTCGAAAAAATGATCCAACATAACACTTTTACAGCTGACTGTGAACTGCTCGCTACAAGACAAAACTATAAGCATAAACCTTAGGCGTCCTTTCCATGTACGACAACTTGGCAGTGTACATGCTGCTTGTAGTAACAATAGTGCAAGTTAGCTCATGTCCATGAATATGTAAAAGTACAAGGGCAGAAAGAAATTAAAAAGATAAATGCATATTGTGACAGTCTTGAATGATCAAGATTTTGGTGAGATGGAGAAAAGGAAACTAGGTGCCACATCTGTATCCCAAGGACTGGATGCAGCTTATATCTATAGCGGAAAAAAAAACGTGCCAATCAGATTTATTACATCAATAAAAAAAAAAAAAAGCCTAGATGTCAAATGAAAACCATGCATAGATAGTGGAAAGGTTAGCTAGCTAGTTAGAAAATCCAGCACGTTTACTTAAAAAAGAAAATCTGCGTTCTCTTTAATGTTTGGCAAAGTCTCCCAGTACACAAATGATAAGGAACATTTAAGGGAGACTTTGCCAAACATTAAAGAGAACGAGTTACAAGTATTCATTCAATCTGCCCAACAGATGCAACTCATAGACAAGTCAATTCCGTCAATGCACTCAAACTGAGGTATATGCTGGACTTAGCTTTTTAACACTCTTCAGACCAATGCAAAAAAAAGAAATAAGCCAGCGAGCCTTGCAGACAGGCCAGCCATGTCTGCATGTTTTCACTTAAAGAAAAAAAAAAAAAAAACTCCTGTTATTAAGTCTTTTCATAAGTTAACTTGTTTAAAGAATGGGATCGATTCCATCTTAACTATGGGTTCATTTCATCTGAGTTTGCCCCGCTTTTGCACACAGTGATTCACATGTGATAGCAGTTTTGTGCTGTCCTGACCAGGCCAGTACACGCACAGCTGTCAAAATATCAATATTTTAATTTATCTAAAAAAAAAAAAGGGGGGGAGAGAAAAGGTGGTGTACATACGTGTCGTACTTATATACGTAAAACATAACCCAAATCATCTAAGGGTGACGACCAGATAATCAAACCAAATTTTAAAATTGAGCAAGATGCCTTAGACATGACGAGATCATAGACTACCTCTCAGATATGCAGCCTCATTAAATCAAAGGGTGTAGGTAGGTTTGGAATGATGCTCAGACTCGGAAGGCCTTTTATTTCATTAACAACAACGCAAATATTAAAAAGAGCCCCCACCCATCTCCTCTTCTCTTGGACCCTTCACAACAAAAACATCCCCACACTGTACATGAAGCTCGAGAAAACTTACGGTTGCGTTTTAGGACGACTGCACCCCGCTCCCCCACTGGATAGGTAGGTGTGCTCACAGTTGATAAATCAATCGTAAGTGTGTGTGGACATACAAGAAACCAGGTTTTGTGAGGGAAAAAGGAAAAACTCTCCCCCCCCCCAACAACCCAATGCACAACTGTGATCCACGTGTACTGAAAAATTCTGCTTGCTTTGATTCAGTGAGAACAATGCTGCTTTACAGGCACAACAACCAGTTAAGTAGGGGCCGCTTAGACCAACCCCTTCCACAAAAGCCACACCTTTTTTCATATGGCACACACTGGTGGAACAAATTCAACAATATACATATGATCTAGGGGAGAGGCGGGTGGTGGTTTGAGGATGGGTGAATTTCATATCAATCGGTTAGGGAATTATTCTCAACAGGACTTGTTTGCTTGCTTATTTTTCTTGAAGAAAAGGCAAAATTTATCTCCCAAAAAAATGTTGCATGACAAAATTATAACAGCAGCAGCAGAGCACTGCTGTTTTGTACTAATCATTGGAAAGCTCCCCCCAACACCCCAGGACCCCTAAACCCATTCTCAGTGTTCAACTGCCACAAAGCAGCAAGGTTGTTTTTTTTTTTTTTTTTTTTTTTAAATTTTTTTTTTTACTTGAAAAGCAAAACGACAAAATCTGTCTGGTGCACATTTTTCGGGCTCTGGAAACGTCGGGCTTGATAAAAAATCCACGTTCACTCGCACAGACTCGTGCAGTGACATCGCCACCACGGTGTGTTGCATTTCAGTGGCGTGACGGAATGAGCACGATCCCTGCTTTGTTCGTGACGACGACGACGACGATGGTGAGCCAGCTGGACAGCGGAGGCCTGCCTCATTTCCGAAGATGCCTCGACGACGTTGACCGCCCCCCAATTTCCTCCCTGGAAGCACTTCCACGACGAAGTCCCGAATTGTGCTGTGCTGTCTGCGGTATAATATTTGGCTGTGCGGGTGTGGCAGGCACGCGAGCTGGTTGTTCGTGGGTCATCTCTGAGCCTGTGGGGAGCCCCCTGTGCAATCTACTACTGCTTCTCTTTTCTCGTTCTCTTGACACTGGTCTGGGAGAGGTTACTGTTCAAAGAGAAGGGGAATAAAAAAGAAAAACAAGTGTTAATCACTCAGTTGTCCACAAAAATCCCACACCTTTAAAACTTCTATGAGACATACGTTCATTTTAAATGTAACGTTTTAGACAGGCTACTAAGAACCTAGAAGCAAATAATCAAATGAAATTCCAGGTTGTGTAGCTTGTGTAGATGATTTTAAAAAGGTATTCACAATTGATAAATGCCAAAGCTTTAGAATATTTAAGGTACATAGTTCTGTAACCTAATTACAGACTTAGGGAGACAGAAAGAGTAAAGCAAAATTTCAGTACCAAAAGAGAACGACAACTATAAGATACAAATTCAGAATTGTAAGCATAGATACAGCTAGTGAGCTCAACAAGATCCTTTGTTATTTGTAAAGTGATTTTAGATAGGGTAGTGCCCCCAACCACATCAACCTGTTTTAATTATTTTTTTTAAAGTTTCTTAAAGACAAGATGGATAGAAAGCAATCTATCCAAGGATTGTCATGCATTAATCAAGTGTCATTCAGCCTTAATTCTGATGAGCAATACATGCTAAAAAAAAAAAAGGAAAGAAAGAAAGAACATACAGAATTTAATTATAATCACAACATGCATTCTAAATTGTCTAGGAGAATGCCTGGGGAATGGGAGTTAGAGTAACTGTAGGATAAATTTGACCAAATGCAAAATTTACTGTCACATTCGAGAACAGACTGTTAAGTGCAGGTGCTGTCTGTTTTCTATACAAATCCTTGGTCAGGCCAACCACACCGCCATACACAAAATCAAGTGGCAACACATCAAAACTATGAATATTTCCAGATAAATCTGAAACCTACTGCCAGTAGTATTAAAATCATATATCCTGAAACTTCATCATATTACATATTATTATTATTAATATATTATTGATATTGAATATCAATAGACACAGGGGAAGAGAGCTTCATATTTGTTTAAACAAACTAATGAATTCTTTAGCTCTACAGCAACTAACCAAATATCCACTTGTCTTAGAATAAAAAGTTCTTATTATGCAATAAAACTTTTAGTTAGTTATTTAAACATTTATTTTTTAATGAAGATGCCAGTTTGCAGACATTAGGTAAGAGAATTGACAAAGGTATAGGTGAAATTGGAAAAAAAGATAAAACATTGGTCAATTTATTTTAAAAGTAAGAGAGAACATTTTTTTCTGCCAATGGAAATCCTATCATTTCTCACAATGGTTAACATGACTACTATAGCTTGAAGAGCAGCAAGAAAAAATAACTATAACCAGATATTCCGACAACCTGGCTGACTGGTTTGTTCCGGTGTCATTCATTCACATTAATCGCAACCAGCTTTAAGATGGTGACATAATTATTCCGAAATGTAAAATACAAGTTTCCAATAGGAGAGAGTACAGCGGGATCAAGTCTAAACAGAATAAACCACAAGAAAACCATGCCGACAATCAAAAGTGTAATAAACTTGTTGCCAAATCCTGTTTCAATTCTGAAAGACTGATTTAACCATTTGTCTGAAGTTTTTACTCTTCACAATTAGTCCTAAAAGCTAAATGAAGACATCATCAGTATGGCGGTATAGATAGCAAACTGCAAAGTGAACAAGACCTGGGGGGGGGTCGACAAAACTTGCAATGTGCAAAGTGAGAGTGAACAGTTAAATGTACACACACAGACAGAGAAAAACAAACCAACGAACATGTATAAACATTCATCAGTGGGTGGTGTGGTAGACTACCTACGTTTGAGAGCCAAAATTAGATTTTTTTTTTGCAGGGCACTAACTCAAGTTTGGTATACCACCTTAACAGGGTCTCTTCTCCACAAACCGGCGGTGTGGATTACCTCCCATAACTTAGAAAAAAAAAAAAAAATAATAGTTCTAGTAAAGATTTTCCTGCTACGCCCTGTGGTACAGAAATGTGAATGCTTCGCAGAAAACTTCGCCACTAAGCTCCCTCACCAGGATTGCCTCCCCTGTAAGTATTAGTGTACAAGGAAAATAAATAATAAACATGCAATTTCAAAACATTAAAAAATAAAAAAAAATGATTTTAAGAGCGTGTAACTAACTTGTTAGCAGTTTTAGCTGGTACATGACTCACATGAAAACCAACCATCACTTTATCGGTCAAAAAGGATCTTTAAGAATTCCAGTAGCAGCAGCATTACAGATTTATTAACAAATAGTTTGAGAATTATATATTTGACTGCCAAGACAAAGGCAATAACAGAAAAGCATCAAGAAAACTGTTCCTAATTCATTCTGATCCAAGCTACGACATTCAAATAAAGCTTAGCCAAAATAGGATCAACATAATTATATCCAGTCCCCCCCCCCCCGGGGTTACATTTGAATGCCATACCTACTATAATGTAATACAAACTTCACTGCAAAAATTTCTCTTTTGACAGTTCCAGTAAACAAATGTACTGACATTTTCTTTTTTCTCTGCCCATCATAAGGAAACTACTTTACATTCAGCAGCCAACCTGTTGCCTGACATTTGCTGTGCAACTCTCACAGTGCTTTACTCTCCATCTCGCGCACTTTATCATTTCATTTTATCTGTCATTATTGCCAATCATCATTAAAATTCCCAGCATCCATTTGCGTGAATACTCTGCATGCAAAAAGTGCTATTAATTTATTTTCTTTAAAAAAAAAAAAAAAAAATTCAATTCATTTGTTTATACAAAAACCAGCTGATTCTTACCATATATTAAACAACAATAAAAAACTGTTAATTCTAAAGCACTTTCAAATGGGAAGATAATGTAAGGGCACGTATTTCTATATTGCATTGTATCCCAGGACTACCCTACACTTTTTAAATAACCATGTTCTTGTGTAAACTCATTTTATTTAATAAAGTACATTCTTTTGATTACAATCATTATCAGGAAATCTGTCAATGAAAACAGGTATGCTATACTTGATTGATTTGTCTAAGACCACAGACAAATTCAGAATTAAGGTATTCCATTCACAAAAAAAGCACATTATTATATATTTTTTTGGACACTTGGAAAGAGAGTTGTCATCATTGTCAGACCTGAAAGTAAAAAAATTAAATTCTTTAAAATGGTTTATTTATCCCTGACCACCCACTCCATATAGTGTGTGCCAATTTCCACAACCACTTTGCAAAAACTCTCAGACCATCACCAACTATAAGGATCTTTTAACCTCTTGAATTTATGATTCTAAAAGTTTTTAAAATTACCATCCCAAAATGTTGGGGGAGAAAAAAAAACAACCCATTTTACAACCTTAAAGCACATGAGGGAGTAAAGCAAGTAGGTAAAGGCATTGAATTCGCAAATACCACTTGGACTTTCCATTTACAAATAGTATGTTGAAACTTTAGCATTTGAATGGAAACTTGTGTCCATAATTACCTTTAAACATGACGCCCTATGACATCAGAGCTAAGGATCACTGACCAACATTTAAAAAAAACAACAAACAAACATGAAAAAATTCTTTACTCCAGATAATCATATAGAATACGTTTAGATGGCATTAATGCTGGAATGAGTTTCTAGTCTCTGGAGAGAGAGAGAGAAAGATGATGATTCAAACGCATCACAAGACTTCAGGGAGTGTCACCTGAGTTACATACACACATCTCTACCACAATAAAATTAATTTAGCAGTTATTTCCTGATCCATTATAAATTATGTATTACATTTAGCTGAATCAAAATAGAATCATTGCCAAAAAAAATATTTTGGTTATAATGGTATCTGACAACAGGTCACGCTCTCCGATATTAGGGTTAAATTGGGTCAAGATCACCAAAGGTGAAAACTCTACAGTCAACTCTGCCATTAAATCACTTCCAAGCTGGCCGGAATAAATATCTGCTATATTCACAGAAACGGGGAGCGTTGGATCCTTGATTTCTACTACTTCCTTGTCCCCCCCCCAAACTGTCTGGTTTAAGCAAAGAGCTTAATTAGGATTTTTCAACTTCACTGATGTCAACAATAATGAAATCTGCCATCATATGAGAGTTATATAGAGTTTCCTCAACTAAAATAATAGTAATACTGCAAGAAAGTATTCATTACTGTCAATAAATATCATCATCTCAAAAGAGCTGACTCATGTGACAGATGGAGGAAAACAGCAACAGCAAGACTAAATCTTTATTAGTAAATATTAACTTAAGCAGTTTCCTTTACCCCCCCACAAATTCTCATTTGAATTGAAGGCATACTTAAAATAAAAAAACAGAACCAGAACTTGTATTTCCCAATTATAGAAATCTATACTTAAAAAAGTCTCAAAATTATCTAAAAGGCCTAAAATTAGCAATTCAACATCTATTTTTATTAATATTTAACACCAGCAGCATTAGAAATTTAGTTCTAATCCATCACCTCTTTCCCCCAATTGAAAACTGCTTTTATGGGTGAGAAAGATGACTACAAGAATACTATGACCAAAGTCTATAATCTGAATGACTGGACCGATTAAACAGCAGCAGCACCAGAAATATACAGCATGGCAAGCAGACACTCCGGAGATCACAGCTAAAAGGGTTAACTAATAACACCTGAATCTCTCTAGTCTATTCACTTCAGAACACACATCACGAGCAATTAACCCTGAAACCACCAAAAGCAGGTCCTCATAATGCCAGTGCTCTCAGCTGCTGTCCAGCATATCAATGCCTCTGTCTTGCATTTGTTTACTTCTGTATTAAAGAACAGTGATGTGCGCTCAAATTTTTCATTCTTAAAGACCAATGTAACACAGGTGTTGAATACACATTTTACCGTGCAGTTTCATTGTTAAAATACGCAAAAATAAATAGATGCATTTCATAATTTGGGGTTGCTGCTTTTAACAAACAGTTCAATACTGATACTTTAGAGGTTGTCTGAGAGGTTGTTCTCAGCTCTCTTGAAGCAAGAGAGTACATGTAGTAATGACAGTTTATACAGGGTGATTATGCACAACTATCATAAAAATACAAAAAACAAAGATGGTTGCTATTCTCTTGGCACAATAGCTAACGCATTGCCCACGCATGCTCGAAACTTGTGAAAGATTCAATTTCTGAAATTCCACGGAAAACTAACAAACCTGGCAAAGCATTAAAAAAAGATTTGGTTGTTTATTGACAGACTGAATTAAATTATTATACCGTTATTTTTGAAAACCAGAACATGTATTACCCAAATGAAGCAGAGGTGGGGGGTAGGTGCATCTACTTGACATTTGTAATGCAAAATATTAGCTTAAAACCATACTGTAACACTTCAGCATTTGAATTGTATATGATGACTGTAGTTAACCAGTGCGTCGACGATCTCTACCAGTTTCATGTCTTTGATTTTTGCTCCACTGTACAGCTAAATTCCCCCACCAACGAATGCTTCTGCACAGCTGAGTTAACCAATCAATGTTGTGCAACTGGAGAAATGGCTATGATAAGATAAGATTCAATGTTACTAAGCATTTATTTCACTCTCAGCATGTCTTGTTTACAAGAATATGAAGCCTGCATATTGTCTATTAACAAAATGAAAAAAAAAAACCTTTTGTTACGCTTAATTTAGTTAACTGAATACAATTATCAAAGAAGTCTGAAGTTCCATACAATCATTAATACTGAACAAAAAATCCAACCAGTGAAACACTGAGAAAGAAAGTAGAAAAGGATGACTAGACAGTCATCGACTGTTTCCATTAGCAGCTTACTTAAAACAGCAAAACAGGTGCCTCATGCTGGTATGGACATATTTAACACTATTCATCTCTCCCCTAAAAAGGTGGTGAGGAAAAGAATATGCTGGGGTATGGACAACTGGATGGAGTTATCCTATAATATATAAAATTCTTTAAATTTTCAAAGTTCCTGACTTCAGTGTATAGACTGAATGATGTAGTTCCAATGGAATCTAGGCAAACAATTCAAACAGTTTTTCTTTAAACTAAAGACAAAAAAGGGACTGTTTGCCACATTTAAAATGAGAAAAATAAATGTCTTATCAACCATTAATTGTTCTTAACACCAACAACAACAATCTGTACAATGGTCCGGAAAAAGGTTGTTTGCATGTTTGCTTTTTATTATTATTTCCAACATCTTTAAAAACAATACTGATAAATTACGTTTCTGTCCACGTCTCGTTCGATTCTCTCTCTCTTTTCTTTTTAGTCTGAACTGCATTGTGAGTCAGCGTTAATGGCCTCTCCTTTGTTACCACGCCCTGGCTGTGAGGGTCGGGCAGAACACGCCTTAACTTTGCGCTATCGTTGGAAGTCCCCACTGGTACTGGCAGGCACGACCCTCGCAAACTTAACCTGCCCCCCGACGACGGCGTGGCCAGCCTGCTCTCACTGATTTTACTCTCGGTCAGGCCCTCCAAGAATTCGGAATCTTTCGTTGCCAAAGACAGGCGAGTAGGTAGCTTGTCTCTAGAGCGGTGTGGTAGACCATGAACATCTGAGTGACAGAAAATAATTCCAAAATAAGAAAGTAGTAAAAAATAAAATAAATAAAAAATAATAAAAATAATAATAAAAAAATTTAATTAAAAAAACAACAAAAACAAACATTAACAGCCAGGGAAGAAAACAACAAAAAAACAAAACAAAAGTAACAGCAGAATTTCCAGTTGATTCATTTTCTCAAAAAGAATAATAAATTAATATAATAATAATAAATAAAGGACACCATGCCCATTAAAGCAACATGCCATGAAATAGAAAACATGCTTCTTGTCCAAAAAAATAAACCTGGCAGCAGGATAAAAAAACAGGAGTTCTTTTAGAAGGGAGGCAACAACAGCACTACACCTTAGCAACATTAAAGGGCAAAAGCATGCCACACATAGCCCCCAACCAAACTCACCAATATTAAAAGCAGTGGAAAACTACGCAGTTCCAGATCTGCCAAATCATTCATCAGCTGATGTAGACGATTTCTAATTTGTTGAGAAGGTAAAGACTAATAGTTGACAGCAGCTATAGCTATCTGCAGAGACTTTAGTAAACTATGCAGTACAGATAAATTATATACAAGAATAAGACAACTTGTAGTTGATACTGGATTTATCTCCCACCTTGAAGAAAAATAAAAAGTATTGATGCAGGATCAAAACAAAAATCTATAATCCCCTACTTGGAAGAAAAAACAGCAGCAGCTTGGAAAGTGAGAAAACAAACTGCATCAGCATCTTTCTGATCAAGAAATCAAAATAAAATGCCAAAAGGCCAAAATGAACAATTCATTTAAATGTCTGCTCCTCTCTCTTAAAAAAAAAGTAAATTTTACCCAACTTATATTAAACAGCAGCTACAAGCAATTTTGTTAAAGCTTTTCCATAGAGCTATTTAAAAGTCTTTCATGCCCCTGATGTCACAAGTTCAGTGATCAGCTAGACACCCACCTGCTACCTGCAGAGCAGCAGCCCTCAACCCACTTCCTTTTAAGCCACGAACCCTACATTTTCAAAATTTGGCATGATCTTCAGCAAATCGCAATAAGCTCAAAGTGAAAAAGCAACAAACAAAAAAAAAAAAAAAAAAAATGCTCAACCACTGTCTCAAAAATAAATAATGTGAACAAAGGGGTGGTGGATTAAATATTTTAAAATTAGCATTTTAGGTATAAGGCGTTTATCCTATAGAAAACTACACACATTGGTCACTTTATTTGGATATATTTACCATTTCTGACTTAGGAAATGACTTGAGCTATAGATGCGAATTAGGTTGACCACGTGAGTGACAGGTGATCCCTGCAGCACTATATATGACTTGAACAAGCATATTTGCCATCAGTCTAACAGATATGGGAAAAGGCAAAACCATTATGGTGTTCAAAAGAGGCACGAGAGTATATACAGTGGCCAAGACCGTTTTGTTGGTAGGCTGCTCCAGAACACGTCGTTCAAGTTTATCAGCAATGGCAAAAGGTGAATAAAATGTCTGCTGCAAAGGAAGAATTGTGGCCAAAAAAACAAGCAGTGACAAATACTTAAGTACTAACACAACAAGGTTCCCACCCATCAAGTCCACATTGTACATTCGTGGGTTGAGGAACATGGAGATTCCAGGCATCTCCCATAGCCAGCATGATCCACAAGTCTCAAACCAAATGAGCATCAGAGACAAAGTTGAACAATGCATTCACCAGCAGTCCTCTGCCTACCTTGCTCCACACACAGTGTACACGAATGACTGAATGGGAGAACAGCACCTTGTGGATTCTATGGTTCCACAAAATGCATGAATCCTGTTCAAACATACCAAAACCCATCCAATGGTTAAGCACATTTGCGCACAAGGCAAACTACACAGAATTTGCAGCTACAGTAAATTTATCGAAGAGTTCTTTTTTGACATCAAAAGTCCAGTGAGCATTCTTTCAGTAAAATTTACATGCTAATAGTAGCTGGCCTAAGATTAATATTTATTAAGACAACAGCTAATTTATGATAAACTGGACTCGTAAACAAAAAAAAAATATGAAATCTAACGTTGCAGAGTGTATTAATTTGCATCACAATGACAAATTCCTTCCAAAGCAGTTAAATAGCGTAATAGTAAAGGTGAACAAAAGATTTCAGGTATCAGTCCAACCATCAGCCCAATAATGAAGCGAAGCATATAGTTGTTGTATACCAGTTAATTTTAGATGGTGGTAAAACTCTCACTCAGGCCCTCCTTAGCCTTGACGTCATGATAGATGGCAGAAATAATAACAGTTTAAAACCTTGTTAACTAAAATTAGCTAGTTTGGAACATCATAAATTTAGTGGAAACTTGACAGAAGTCTAATGTTGGCAAACAAAGGGGTTAATATCTCTAAGATTGTGTACATGAAAGTGAATCACACACCTGATTGGATGTGGTCATCGTCAGCCAACTTCATGGAAAACGTTACCTAGAGGTGCAACAAACCATGCAAGTTTACATTTTAATTCCATTCCTTATAGTAAAAATGTTTTTTTTCTCTCGAAATCTTGTGATAAATAAAGCATCTTAACACAGGTAGTGTATACTATTTTATTTTTTTACACCAAAAAATAAAAGTAAAACAAATAAAATACATGGAAATCGAGAGGAAAAGAGAATCCATGTTACACTCTCATAAAGTAGGGGGTAGGCATTTGCACAATCAGGATATTATCTCAAGTACACAGAATTAAACCAAAACCACACACACCTAGATGTCCAACCCTAGATTTAAATTAATTATAACCAAATCTGTCAAATGACATTTCTACAAAAGAACAAGACATCTTGCATCGAGCCCCCCAAAAATTCAAACACAAATGTTGATTAAAAAATGGAAAAATAAATAAGCATCTTTAAGATCAAATGCGGTCTCTTATCCTCTTGCAAATGTTCAAAATGGTACTGACTGACCCCTGTTGCTAACCCAAGTGATCTTTCATTACTAAATACCATCGCAAAATGGATTTTACTTTTAACTTTTCATCTCCTAAAGGTGGCAAGAGCTCATTTATTCATTTTATCCAAGCTTTATTAAGAACTGCATACGCTTACAAGTTTTTCTTGATGATAAATGTATATATTCTTTGATTTGATAATTAACCTTTTAGTTAACAAATTGAGAATTACACATATACTGCAGTCAGTTGTTTGTAAATGCCAAACTGTAACATGAGCTAGTAGAAGTGTGTATACCTTGGGATGGGGGTTACCTAGAATGCATTCTCAGTTTGCAGATTTCTTGCAGAGATGCTTGTAAAATGAAGTTTTTCTACAAGACTGCCAAAAAAGCAAACTTCAAGTGCCACACATTGTAATGTAATGTAGGGATGGGCTTCAATGAAGTGTTAGTCGAGGTCAATGTAGCACTAGGGCCTTACATAATTTCATATGTAAATTTGAAATGGGATGTGCTGCCAATGCATCATGATAAGAACACCCACCTACACCTGTGGAAACTGTTGCAAAAAAATTCAACAAGTAGCAGCAGAAATTGAACAAGGCAATCCCTGTGGAGATTGCAGCAACAATCAAGTTGTCAGGTCTACTGGCCTACCTCAGCAAACAGTGTGGAAGGTGATGCACAAGATATTAAAGCTGTTTCCATACAAGATGCAAAGACTGCAGGAACTGCGTTAACTCTAATTTTTCTTTTCTTTTTTCGTTTCAGTTAAACACATTTTAGAAGAAACTTATTTTAGCAGTTGGTTCAGCATGATATTAAATGGCCTAAGTGGCACTTCCCTATCAGCTCTGTGTATGCACACTTCTGGTTGGCAGTTATAACCAACCAACCACGGGTATGAAAAAACTAGATTGCCAAGCAAATATTATATGAACTACCATGCTGAAGGCAGCAGCAGTAAGACGAAAAACTCCACTCTAAGTGTTTAAAACCAAAAACCAAAAATACATGATATAACGTTTTGCAATAGAGTTCACGATATGGAAAACCTCCATTTGGTCTGAACCCCAATATACAGAAGCACTGCTGACATGCTCGGTCACAGCAGTATTCAAAAAGCAACAAGTTATCAGAACTTAACCCTAACCTCAAACTAGCAGAATCCATTGGCATTGTCTTAGTTTCTCAAACTCTGTATAGATTTCTTTTTTTCCATAAATATTTAGGGTGTCCTGGTTGCACAGCATCCACTGTGTACACGCTCTCACTGAGTCATCAATTAACCTTGTAATAGGGAAAATTACTTCCACAGATTTGTCTAAAGGATGACATGGACTATTTCATTGTTAGAAACACTCCTAGAATGATATACAGTCGATACAAGAGAAAATGTGCTTTTTTTTTTTAAGAGTTGATTTTTCTTCTTCAGTGAATGGAAAAAAAAAATGCAATTAACACGCAGAAAGTGATTGAGAGAATCAAGGAAAGAGCAACAACTATACAGCCAGGATAGTGTTCATCCCAAATAAAAAAGGAAAGAAAGAAAGAAAAAAAAACAAACACCTATTTCTGCAAAGATCAGTCACTCTAATCATGTGAAGAAAAACTGAACATGGACAAAAGACATTTTCAAAACCCAAACGAGCCCACATTGGCACTTGGTTGATTTAAAAGTAATTTGTAATGGAGAAAAGCAAGCAACAGATGGTATTAGAGAGATTTTCTGATAGAAAAAATAAATAAGCATTAGCACAGCAAACAAGTCAACATCTAAACTTATATTAAACCGACATCAACTTAATGCAAGTTTTTGTTTTGATTGGGGAAATACTTAGATGCTGTTGACCAAACCCAGTTATTCTCTCTTGGTAGCTTCACTAGTGTTTATTAATTTTATTCATTAATTTTTAATCCACAAACCTAAATTCTCAGACTTTTTAAAAAAAAAAAAAAAATAAGCAATCAGAAGTCAGTAACAGCTCTGCTGTATGAAAGAAGAAGTTTTACTGTGTTTCCAAGTGTGCTAAGTTTAGAGTCTTGCAAACAAAAATCTTAATTATTAAAATCTAATAGCAAGCATTGAAAATGTTAACAAGTTTACATGGGATGTTGCATTTCTTTCTCTGAATGTGAAACCAAAACAGTAAATGACAGATGAACACAGGAACAGTGACTTATTTGTGCTGGCCATAATCCGATAGTTGGAATATGTATGCCTACCACATGATAGTGGCTTAAAGCAGATGTGAGAGAAGTATCAACTTTATATGGAACCCTTTTCAAACCGCCCATCTGAATACACTGACTACTACATTATACTATTACACTAGAAAGACTGAGTGTTGCTTAGGTTACTACAGGTCATAACTTTACCAGCCTATGGAGATGATGAATGCAACAAAAACACTGAGACTTCACCAATTTCAAACCTGTCAAAAATTCTGAAATGCCAAATAATCTCAAATAACCAAGCATAGGATGTTTTACTTATTGCAAAATGCTCAAATTAATTAAGATACTTCCTTTTGGTGAAACAGTAGCACCTTATTCCAGACCTTTAACACCCCTATTACAACACCAAGGGAGATTGTTGAGAGACTGAACCACACAGGAGTAAGTTAGTTCAAATCCTGGCTATCCACCACCATTTAAAACCTTTCGTGGAAAGTTCTAGGCTTGATAAACTTATGGCTACATTTCAGCCTGTTCAAACCAAGAGTAAATATAAACCAGTTCACGTTGGATTATACAATCCAACAGAACCTAACTACAATAATGATCACAGGAATATCTAACATCAAAACGTTTTATTTGAAAGTACTGCCAACTATAAAAAAGCTTAACATAATAAGCTCCCTTTGTTCCATCTGTTTATGAAAATGTTTATTATTATTATTATTATTAGCAGGTATTGCTTCAGAATGTCAGAATACACTTGCACGAATAAAAACACTACCACCTACTTAACACTGTTTAGTTCAAAAAAGAAAAATTAGAGCCAGTTTCATAAATATGAAATCCTATAGGAAATTTGGACCAGTGTCTGGTTTGTGACTGCACTAGTCTCTAATACAATGAAAGGTTTTGGAAAAAAAATCATTATCTGTTACTATTCTCAAATATTCCTTAACATTATCTTTTGTTAAAGTGGTTGCCCTTTCCGCACAGTGACCCATAGCAGAGATATCGTGGACCAGCGACAGACCGCAGGGAACTTAGAGGATAAACCAGAGCTGCAACGCAAGCTATAGAGGTTCTCGCATTCTGCAAAGCCATCTTAGAGACTATTATCCTAAATTTACAAAAAAAAACAAACAAAAAAGTTATTGGCTAACAACCAATGTGGTTTAAGATTCCAAGTTTGAAAACCAAGTGCATGCACAAAGTCACCAGTTTTAAATGGCATTTACAGACCCCCACCCTGCTGAACAGAGGTGGTTAACAGCGTTCAGCTCGCTTCCTCCACTGGCAGTGTACTACGTCTAGTCGTGTTCTAATAAGCTTTACAAGGTTCTGGCTTCTTTTTGAGTTTACTTGCTCAAATTTCACCCCTCCCTCCAAATCTAATTTCACAAACTCTTACGACAAACACGCCTAACAAAGTACACGGGTAAGAAAACCCACAGACAATTCCAATCACACTACCCATTTTCATTGTAATAAACCAATGAAACAAATTCAAAAACCAAGCAGAATTAAACTGATAATATTTTTAAGTTTGATAAAAAGGCAGGGAAGGGAAAATAGTCTCCTTTGCAGGTTCACACACAAAAGACCCCCCCCCCCCAATTGTTAAAAGTGGGTAATAATATTACTGGAAATATTTGGATCTTAAATTTTGCTTTTCTTATTGACATTTAAATTGTCACTGTTTAATAAGTACTACAAAACAAGCTAAGCTTCATGCTGCAAAGACTGCATTTGTCAGTCAGTCAGTGACAAAGGTTAGAAAAAAAAAGAAGCAAGCCAGGTTGTAATGTCTATTCACTGATATATCCTCTGATTCCAGGTCTATAAAAACAACAACACAAAGCCCAATCATTAACAAACCAATAATTTGCTGGTTGGGAGAAGAGTAGCTCTATTCAACACCATTCTTTATTAAAAACAAACAATGGTATTTAGCAGCTTACCAAAAGACCGACACACCGGGGTTCTTGATGTTAATAATTCTATTAGCCATATTGTTTTCCCTTCTTTCTAGGTTTATTTGATGGAAGTGTAAAAAGTTTAACCTAAAGCCACATTCTTCAGCAAGAATAACTACTACTTAAACCACTACTTCATTAAATATGTTGATTGCTTATCTTAATTATCTGAGGCAAACCAAACTTGAAAATTCAAGAAACAAGAAAAAAAAATAATCAAATTTTAAATGAACATAAATAGATTGCAAAAATTAAAGCCTCTTGACATCACAATTATCTGTCAACTGAAGTACTCTTTATTGTCATATTCAACTACTACATTAGGACTATAGACAGAAATTGCTAACTGTTGACCTGCAATCAATAATGATCATCCCACTTGTAATCAAGAATGGTCAGTCAAGCCTCATAAACATGAACAATCAGTGTTTTTTTTTCCTAGTCTGAAATTATCCCCCTCCAAAGGGCCACAAGGCCGCCACCGTAAAAATCCTACACTCACAGAGGCAATATTCCTTCTAATGGCACCACATCTACACCCTGCCATCACAAGAGTTTTGTTTGCATCTGGGGGAGGCACACATTCCCTCTAATCCCTATCAAAAAGGGAGTTCTCCCAGAAATCATTAGGTGTGGAAAAACCAAAATGTAAAGCTGCACCAATCTGCTGGCCGCCGTTTGCCAATGAGCCGCCACCCCCCCACTTGCAGCTTAGTATTTTTGTGCTACTAGCAAACATTTTGTTTTTCTTAAAAAACCAGTCACTTATTTTCAGGTTCTTTAGTTTAAGCATAATAGGTACATTGGATTATTTCATTTTAATAAGAATTCTAGCAAAGTTAATAAAAGAATAAACATCAATCTCTCTACAATTGTTTTCAGTACCATATATAACCACAAAAAGAAATACTGCATTCAAAGATTGATTTAAGGGAGAAAACGTTAATGAGGCAATTCAGAAAAGTACACACTGATATAAATTAGCAAAGCTTTTATTTCAAAATTATAAACATTGTAAATATTTTCTTTTATATAAAAAGAAAAAAATGTTGAGATGACTTGGACTTCATCACTGTATAATAATAATAATAGTGAATACAATCTTATACTAACTTGGCAACTGCTGTTATTCAGCAGTCAAATTGTTCAATGAAAACTAAGCTAAACCTAAGATTTAAATTTCTAAAAAAAAAAAGGAAAAGAAAGAAAAGCAAGAGGCTATTTCTTTAATAATTAATTTCCATGTTTGTGGTGTAACTTACCTTATACACAAAAAAAAAAAAAAAAGTTTCTATTTAAAACTGCCTATGGTACTTTCAGAAGTGTAGTTCTGGACCAATCTTCCCTCCTTTCCGCTCCACATTCGGGCACCTTCCAGGGCTAAATAAAGCTTTGTTATCCCACCCTTGCTCAGAATGTTAAAAGTTGGTATTCATTTCTGAAGTTATCAAACACACAGCTGACAAAACACCGTCTATCCGCCACACATATTTACCAACCAGTTTGTTAAAGGTCATCTCCTAAGCACAACCTATACGTTATATGAGTTCAATTCGTACTTTCCATCATAACACTAAAGAACAACCCCATAGAAAACTGAAAGACGAATGTGGGAGGGGTGACATTGTGTAAACAAGTTAAACAAACACCCGCACTAGTTCTAGGCATGCACTGATTGCAGCTGCGCTATTTTTTGAAAAATTTCAGTAACTGCTTAGAGGTGGAAAGATGAGAGAAAAAGATTGTGTATCTAAACTTTCTGAAATAAAAATCTGCATTCAGATCCCCTCCCACCTTCAATCAATCAACACAAATATTTTAATTTCCTGAAATAGAAACTATTCATGTACCTTACGTACATTCATTCCCCAGCCCCCCCCATTGCTTTTTCATCACCCAATCACACAAGTAGAAAGAAATTCTATAAACAGGCGAGGGAAGGAGGGCTTACTTGGAAGTATGCATCATGGATAATCTTATAGGAAGCAAAATACATATGCTAAAAAAATAAATTCCATAGCCAAAATTGCCAAGCACCATGCTAGTAAGAAGAAAAGTTGTGCTTACACCAATGAAAAATAAACAAACAAAAAGTTTATGCCGACTAAGGGGGGAAAAGAAAAAATTGCTATTAGATTACAAGACATGTCAAACCTTCAAGATCCAGAGGTAAGATAAAGAGAGAAAGAAATATATATATATATATTATTAAAATTCAGAATTATAGTCAATATTTTAATGCACCTATTCAGTAATAAAGAAACTAAAATTAACCAAAAAGATTCTTTAATATATATATATAAACAACAATAAATGTGCGTTAAACTCAAAATCCTGCAACAAAAAGTTTTGATACTCGCAAATGAATAAAATGCACTGTTTGTGAGTGTATAAAACTTCAGATCTTCCAAATCAAACAAACAAAGTTACTGGAGAACAGCTTAAATCACCAGATTCGCCCCATGGCCATTTTTACATTTTATTTTTATCACTGTTTGAAACAATTTCACACTTTGCTGTTAAATATCCCGCTTGTTTTCTTCATCCATCAGTTTTTCACGCTGGTGAGATTTCTACCTCATCAGCCACATCTGGCTAGTCCTGGAGTCCGCAGCTACTCCTTCAGACTTGTAAAAAGTGTTTTTAACTATTTCGAAATGAACATCTTAACACGTCCTGCACACTACTCATCTAATAACTTTCTTCTTTTTAGTCACAAACTGAATATATGGAAATAAAGTTACATCTCCTCTCCATCGAAGGCACCGGTAAATAAAAGGTCCCCACTCCTGTCCTCTTAAGAGTAGGCTATTAATTATTTAGTGTTAAGACAAGTTGATGAAACCTGTGGTTCAGAGATAAACAATACAACTTATGCTAGACCTTCAGCTTATGACTCAGAGATAAATCATCTAATCTCTCTGCCTTAATTTGTGACTATCAGATCACAAACTTGTTTCCCAAGGTTAAACAAGAAAATCTACTCATTTCTTCAAGTTTTTTTTTTTTTTTTGTCTTTGTCATCGTAGTCATCAAACACCACTAATGGAGGCTTCTTTTTCCCCTTCTCCCTCAGGTCTGGTTCATACATAAATAAGACTGCAAGAAAAGTCACTAAAATGTCAATCCATCCAAGCCGGCTTGCTACACGCACAGACTGCCACACATGCCAATGATCTTGCTACCATTTAAGATGGACATTTGCAAAAAAGAACTGGCATCTTAAACTACTTACTACAATTAAAAGTTCCAGAGTAATTCAATGGTATCACATATGGGACTAAATACAAGATAAAGAGAAAGTTTTCCAATACTAAATATGATCTATATATGTATGTGCGCGTATACATGTGTATACGCATCTAGTAAAACAACAAAACACTCCCTAAGCTGAAAATGAATACAATTATCTGTAGTTCCAAAGTCTAAATTCCATATCATTATACATTTAGGTGGTTTCAATAGGGAAGGGCATTTAAGTCATTTCACAAATTCAGAATACTGTCCCAAGAAATTGTTTTTTAACAATATTATTCAAATCAGCAAAAAAATTTTTTTTAAAGTCTCATTTAAAAACAAATAGTTCTGACCTCTGGCCATCTTTGATAAGTCAGTCAGCGGCATCATGGATTTCTGATCGATAATTCCTGGTACACATTTTTTCATTCGTTTAGTTAGTTCTGGAAATGGAAGCACTACTTACTACAAGAAAGTTAATTTGAAGGTTAATTCTTTCTTAAAGAACCTAAATTTAAATTGAGATTACTGTTTGAAAATTTTGAAACTGCTTCATTTAGAAGTGCCCCTCACCCACATTTTGGTAAAGCCAAACATTGTGTAACAGCCAATTATATTTACCCCCAACCCTGCGTTCCTTAATGGTCCCCAAATACCGAAAACAGTAAAGTACTTAACCTATACACCTGCAGGTGTTTTTCAGCTATATCCCTTTTCTTTATTGTTAGTCTTGAAGTGGACATACATTTTGATCAAGATGTTACTGCATACATAAGAGGGTGACTTGCCTGTATATTTTAACAGCTGGCTGATATTTAACCTATATTCTATACTCATTATCAGATATGTTGTTAGGCAAATATCTTAGGTGAACTTTACCACTTTAGCTTAGAATTTATCTAGAAACAAATGAACAGTAAATGTGTGATGTATGTATCGGCAATGGAAAGGAACCATTCCAGAGCAACAAAATAATAAAAAAATAATTTAGTTTTCAAAATGAAAAGTTTAGCAGTCCAAATGGAAAAGTGATAAATCTATTCTCAACTGGTGATACTTGAATCAAGCGTTCTTGTAAACTACCAAAAGATTAACTTAAAGACATCCATCATCCATACAAATTTTTTGTTTTCCCAACAGAAAGCTATGTGCCCCCACTGTTGTGATGAGTTTCTTCTTCACAGTTGCCATTTTTGTGAAAAGAGAATAATCCAAAACATTTGCTGCAAAAAGTTTCATTGTTAAGATTCTGACCAACCCTCTCAGCCAGCAGCCATTTTGGATACTCTGGGTTTTAAAAATTGTGTCACGTGTGAGGCAAGATTATAGATAGCTTAGCTGAAGACCAACAAACTCTTTAGTTGTCTAGACAGCAAAAAAGAATAGAGATGTTGCTTTTACAAAAAAAAAAAAAACCTGAAGAATAAGGCATTTCAAAAAACAAAGATAAGCATCATTTTAAAAATTACAAACTAACATATACCATATATACCATCCCGTCTAAATAAAAGTGAACAATGACATTCAAGCAAACTATAAAGCTTCTTTTGTTCCTTTTAAATATACACCCACTAGGCTAACAATAAAATAGATGTATTGTTTAAAAAAAAGAGGAGGGGAAAAAGATCGAGAATGAATTAATTTGTTAGTTTGGTTTATTTTATTCGACATGCTTTTAAATTTAACCATACCACACGAGAGTACCTTCAAACTTTGAAGAAATAATATCAGTGAAACCTGTTGTAGTGCTGGAAATATTTGATGTAAATAAGCATAACTGGTGCAAGTGTGAATGCATGGAATTTCTATCTTCCATCACTAAGGAAAACCAACCCAGGTCTGCCAAGAACACACTGGAGGTTATGTTAAAAGATTCTGTTTACTATTATCACAGTGCTACTTGTTTGGAATGGGATGGGAGTGCACCCACATCTAGTACAGCAGTTGATCAGGTATTTTTTTTGTAGCACTGCTGCATGGGAACATTGTAATTATCAACAGGTAGAAGAAGCTGGTTTCGGATGGCACTACAAACAAAAAAAAAAAATATTAAAAAATAAACTAGCCATACACATAAGTCCAATTGATATGCATTCTGCAATAGTAGCAAATAGCACATAAAGGAAAAAAAGAAAAAAAGAAAAAAGGAAGCAGCAATGCTTTTTAAAATAATTTCTCACTCTCACACAAAATTAGTCAGTCTTAGCAAGATAACTGATCAACAATCTCTGGTATGACAGGTTTTTGGCATACAATACAATACCTTGCCCACAACAAAAATCAGTTTTGTAGTGTGCTACTTCTAGAAGTCACACACCTGACAAGCAGATACACTACTGTTTCAGTTGCTGTGCAAAGATGAAACCCCATCATGTCTCCCAGTCTACTTCTTCCAACCAAGAGAATTCCTACACCACTCGAAAAACCTCCCAAAGACAGGGTACTTGGGAGTATGAGAGTTCACCAGCGCCATCTGCCACAGGAAACACGACAACCATGCAATGAGCAAAAGCAATTTACTTATGTACACATGACAAGACCAATGCAAAAAGGAATTGCTTAAGTAACTAAGTGACAAAATAAAAATAAATAAATAAAACTAAAACAAATGAAAACAAAATAAATGAATCGAAACAAATACGAGGATCTCAGCCCCATAATTTTCAGAAAAAGATTTTGTTTTACCTATAGCACTTGCCTTTAGCAAGCCTTTGGGTAATCTGGATATTTTTTTTCCTTCCTCTTTCCTTCTCTGATTGCACGACTGAACAATAAAAAGTCACATTTTAACGAACGCACACTAAATTTGCCAAGTCACTAAGTAGCAGCTAAAAACGTATGTAGGCAAGCAAATTCTGCTGAAACATGTCACACAAGTCTCATTAAATCCAGAGATTCTAGACAAATGCATAATAATTAATTAACAATTCTTTTTTTGACATTCATAAATCAATGCAGTAGTTGTCAGCAGTGCCACAGTAGAAACTGCATTGTGATGTTGAGGTGGTGGAAAACTTTCATTATCATAGAAAAAGCCCTTAAACACAAAAAAAAGAGACAGACAGTTAGTTCTCTGTGATAATTTAGCTTGGGCAGAGTCAGTACTCCACTACATTTGTTTTCCCTTAGGTTTCCCACTGACAGCAAGAAACTCTGGAGTCTGATTAGAACAACAGGTATTTTATGACTATAAAATCGGCTGAAAACATACTTTTGGATTGCGTAAATGTCTGAAAGAATATTAACTTGTGATTTAAAGCTTGGAAATGCGTTACAATGGGAAGGAAAATAGTTTGTTAAAGAAAGATTTCTACAATTCTTTTTTTCTCCAGCATATTTACATTATACACCAGCAATTTAGTTATTTAGACAAAAAAAAAAAAAAACAACAACAAACAATTGCTGGAGAATGAATTGTTTTTACATTTTAGAAAAAAAATTAAAGTCTAAAAACACATTTTTAAATTAGGAAATCTATATATGAAAACAGGGCTGATAGAATTCATTCATTCATTCAACACTTTAGGGGTTACAAACATTGGTTAGTGGAGGATCAAGTAAATAAAATATTCACGAGTTGTATAGAAAACAAGGTGTGGTATAATAGTACCACAAGACAGCGCAGAGAGCAAAAACAGAATCTCTTTGTATGCACTGAGCCTCAACTAAATAACTGCAGCAGCATTTAAGACCGCAACTCATTGTTTATGCTGAAATTATGGCCAGTCTATCATAAATATGATTTTTAAAAGATTTATTTAATTTTTAAATTACTGCTAATTCTGAGACTTATTTAGGTCTATAAGGTTGAGGATTCTTTAGACTGAAGTTAATTAAAATGCGCACAAAACTAAAATAAACAACAAGAAAACCAGCAAAACAAACAGTTAGTACTCGTTAGTAATATGGAATGTTGAAACACCACAGAAGACATGTAAATACTAAAATTGAAAACAGTTGTCCATGCTACCAACAACAACGAGTAAATTATAAAAGTTAGCCAATTCTGTTGACAGACTTCACTTAAAATTCTTTTTTTCTCTCTCTCTCAGACTGATGGATATTGTTTCATTTATACATAAAATTATGCATTAAAAATTAATTAAATAGAACAAAGGTTACTGCATTAAATATTTTTAAGAAAGTAAATGTGCTCTCAACTTAGAATGCATGGCAGAATTTGCTTCGAGCTCCCATTTGTCTGCTGCCAAAAGATGAAAACTTTAAAATATTTATTAAAATGAAAAAAAAAATAATAAAAATTAAAATTAAAAAAAAAAACAAAACCAAAACAAGCAAACATGTATTTCACATGGCATTCAAATAGGCAGGGCACAGAGCCCCGGAACTTCTTCTGGTAAAGAACCCATTGCCTCCTAAAATCATAAACACTTTAATAACTTGGAAGCCTTAAAAAAAAAAAACAACAACAGCAACTCAGAGGGTGTTAAAGATGAAACTATCCCTAAACCACTCTACATAATAAAAACCCCACCAAAAATGAGTTTCACCCATGCATTCTGAATTGAGCCAAAAATGAAAAGCAATACTCACTGCCAAAATCACCAGCTGGTGATGCAGCCGGAACAGGCACCTGGTCAGATCGCACACGTCCTGCTGCCGTACCATGCAGCGCCCGACCTGCTGAGCTGTGCAATTTTCTGTCCCTGTCCGAGTCATCATTTGTTCGACCACCCTAAACCAGAATAAATAACCAGTGCATTTGGAATACTTACAACTTAATTTTAAAAAAAATGGGGGCAGCCTAGGTCTTAGTTATTCATTTATAGGACAAATTATCCACAAAAAAAAAAAAGTTTAAAAATCAAATGTTTCCAGTTTTTTCTTCTTTTTTTTTGAGAATTAAACCAAGTTTTACAATTATGCATCAAATAATAATAATAATAATAAAATATTATTATTGTTTAGTTTTTATTATTGTAATGGCAAATGAGTTAGTCTGCTTGTACTCTTTTCCATTTATTGATCAATTTAGTGTGTAGAGCAGCCCAGGAACTCAGACAAATTAGCGTATTTTAATTTTACTCACAATATTACAATAGACCCTCTTTCTCTTTAAGCTTTGAATACCTCAAAAGCCCAAGTGTCCAAATGCTGCACTTACAGCTGTAAGAGTTGGTGCAATCTTTATAAGAACATCAGTTACTTGTAAATAAGCCAGTAGATAGCATAAAATCTGCTGGTACCTTCTCAGTAGGCTTAGTACACACATTTACTTTGCATGTGATGGAAAAAAAACTAATAGTGTTGGCATATTGCAAAAGGTCCAGTGAGTGATCAAGAGCTGGTACACAGAGAATACATATTTTTTAAAATATTATCACCTTTACAATATTTTAATGTTAATTAAAACTGTATACGTATGTATCTCTTTATCCCTCTTGATACCAACGTGTCATTAAATTTGTAAAAGAAACACAAAAACCTCATATCTGCTTATCTTCAAACATGAATTATAGAAGTACCTGCTAACTGAAGGGCAGATCTGTCATTAAAGGTTCAAGCTTCACCCAAGCTGAGAAAACTGAACAATAAACTCAATAGTTAATCCGATTTAAGTCAGAAGATTAAAAATGTCTACCAATGTGAGCTTCACATTCTGATATGGATAATGTATTATACCATAACAAGTTCACGGCATCTCATTTTCAGGAAGATCCTTTTGATCCTACATTTATTCAAATGGTTAGCATTATAGACAGCACCAGCAAATATTTGTGCATCAGATGAAAAAGTATATAGTATAGATTTTTGTTTTTTTGTCCTTTGATGTAATCAGGTGTTAGTGATTCTTATCAGCATTTCACAAGGCAGCAAAAGCTGCCAAATACACCCAAAACAGAACATGCCTAGATTTTAAAAAAAAAGAAGAAAAAAGTAGCAATCTATAAATGCCTGATTATGTCAATTTTCCCTAATGGTAAACCATCAAATGAGCATAAAATACTTACAATCGATTACATGTAATAAAGCCAGCCAATATCATATACCCCCCTAAAATGGGGGCAGAAAAATTGGTGTATAATAGCAGTTGTCTCAAAGCATGAACAGAACATTTACATTAATGTCAGTTAACTTCCTTAATTTACTGTCCTAATCACCTAAACCAGGTTCCCAAACTGTGGTCCACAGCTTTTCTAAAAAAAATATTTTAGAGGAACCAGTAAAAAGTAAATATTCAAAGAATCATACAGTTGTCTATTGCACAGAAATATCATCGTGCAGCGACACTACTGACAGGCTAACTATATTAATCAGATTGTTATTAGACTATTGTTGTTCACTGATATAAAAAATTTTTAGCTCATAAATACATACCATAAATTCTCTCTAATACAGCACAACAACTTAATTCTTAACTATATGAAGTATGAATTTTTGAAAATCTAAATAATTTATGTAACCTTTAACTTCTAGTTATTGACTTCCACCTTAGTAGTATTTACTTCAAAAGTGAAGCATTGTCAGCTAATTTCTGTTCACTTTTCTTGACTTTTTTCCTTATTTAATGCAAAAAAAAAAATACCCTAAGCAACATGGCTAAAGATGTCTTTCAATTGACAAGCTCAGTTTTAGAAGTGAAGATGAACATTGTATGGTGGCACTGTCCTTCAAAACATTCAATGAAACCCTCAAAACTAAAATTGCAGTTGCATATGATGCACAAAGAACTAGTAGAAAAACCTTAAACAATATATTTATTTCGAGGCAGCGTGACCAATTTAAAGGACAACAAAGCTATCTTATAAAGTGTTATTACACACTGCAAAAGCTAAAAAGTCATTCAATATTGGTGAGGAATTGGTTTAGCCCTAAATCAAAAGATGGATGTTCATAGAGGTTTTGCCTTGTATCAAAGCAGCAGGCACAGAAGTCTCACCAGAACTAGGTAAGCACTTTTTAAAAAAAAATTCAAGTGTTTATTTTTTTCAAAGTTTTAAAATATCTTAATCATTTTCTTTTGTCAGATTCCCTCTTCATTTGCAGCTTGCATATTGCTTTTCACTGAAGTAGCAATATTATTTCAGGAAAGTCTTCAGTCATGCAGTCTTGATGGGACCTATGTATACTGGGAAAGAAGAAAGACAAAGTAACTGTTCAGATACTCCATCATATTATTTAAATTGTTGGAATTGATCTGCGTTGCACACATAGGACACTGGTCCATCAAAATCGTCATTGCTATTTTTACCAGCCCGCAAGTTCCAAAAGGCTGAAAACCGCCAACCTAAGCTACTCTAACTTGGCCAAATTCGGAGAGATAGATTAACACGCGTGCGCGCGCACACACATATACAAACACGCACGCACAAACACAGCAATTTAAAAATTGTGCACACAAGCAAATTTGATGGCAGCAAAATGGGAAAGGGTAGGAACAGTTTTAAGAAAGAAACTGGAAGTATAGGCTGAGTAAAACACTTTGTGGAATCTGCTCACATGAACATTTTTTTTTGTTACTACCAGATTCAGAACCAGAAGTAGAGACCAGACCAGACCAGCATTTGATAAGCAAGACTACATTTTCAAAATAATACTAGTACTAATTAGATTGATATCTCAACAAACATCCAATTTAAAATATAAATGACAGTGAATGTTTGTTTGGGGGTTTATAAACAAGGTAAAAAACAGCAACAAAAAAAAAAACAAACCCTTTTTCTAAATACCAAAATTTCCAGGTGGCGGGGTGGGATGAGGGATTTTATTATTATTAGCAGCTCTCAGCATCATCACAGATTCACAAATATAAAATATGTTATAGTCCAAAGTCTTTTTCCTGGGTGGAAAATAATTAAAAGTGAGAAGCATGGTAGCTGTGCTGGATAAACCCACAGACAGTGCAGTGAATCACCATGAGCTAACAGCAACAGCTCTCTCACTTTTGGTTAAGGGTTCAGAAGGTGAGAGGAGTTACCTTCTAAATGATACTTGGACAATGCCTGCACAGGTTGGAGACATGCAGCTTCACTATATGATTAAAAGTAGAAATAAATACCCTCACAATTAAGTCATTAAAAAAAAATTTAGATAGTAAAACAAATAAAACTACACAAACATATCACTTTTACTGCAAATCTATCAGATTTTATACATTTTTTTCTCAAAATCAAAATGACATTCCACATTACAAGCCATTAAATTGTTTGTTTAATTCAACTGGTCCCCTAATTTACTTGAAATTTTCTTTTAACATGCCAGTGTCATCAGATCTAGGCAAATAGATAGGTCTCTATCCCTTTTTTATACATGGATGTGATTGAACATAATAGTGGAAATTTCTCTCTACAAAAGCTGATACTCCTAACTCTCACAAGACAGTTTCTAAACTGCACAATAACATGGTTATGGAGAAGAGACCACATAGGTAGAGGTTGCAGTTGGTTTGTACATAATTTGTCAAACTTTTACCATCCTACTAGGCCATCATACATGAAAATTTCAATCAGCATCTGGATAAAACAAAACACCTTTGTGGTGTTTAATCTAAATCCAACCTATCAAAGTCCGGTACTTAGAGCACAAGAATGCCTGTTGTCAATCAGATATTTCCTGCTTGCAGTACTACAACTGATAGCAGGCATTTTCAATGATAGAACAGAGATGCTTTTTTTAAAGTAGAGTCCCCACCACAAAAGCTTCAGAGAACATGCCAGAAACCAGAGCATAAGACTCATACTTAAGGCAGTAGCATTCAATTTTATATAAGTTAAATATTAAAATAAAGCAGCTATCAGTTATAAAAAGCATACCTAACAGGATACAAGATGCTATTAAAAAGGGAGAAAAAACATTACAAGTTCTAAAGTACATACATTTGAGAATTTTAATTGTATTATGATAAAATTGGACTTCAAATCAAGACAAAAGAGCAGTACCTAGTTGAAACATCACAAATATTTTCCCAACAATCAACAATTTTTAAAGTTAGAGAACTGAAAAATAATTATATATAAATGTAAAAAGTTGTTTTTTTTTTTAACACCTATAAGCAAAATTTTAATTTCTACAAATTGTTTCAATGCTGAGAAATAAAAAAAGCCTACCACATGACCAGCCATGCTGTGTAGTATTCTCACGACCACAATGTCCAATTCTTCGTTTCTGCCAGTCAGGTGATGGTGGCAGAATTAGTAATTTAATTATATTTAGTTTTTCTTTACTTTTTTAAAAAAATAATAAAAAAAAATACTGAAACTGAAGCTATTATGGTTATGGCCAAAAGCTATTACACAACTACAAACCAGTAACGCAGTGAAGAGCCACATCATACGTGCTATTTCCACGCATTTGTACATATTCAGTGATCATTGATAAACACAAGTGAGCGAAAACCCCACAAAAACCCATGTTTGGTCTAAGAACCTTAGTTAACAACTTGTCTTGAGGGTCCACAAGAAATCCAGCAAGAATTAAAGCAATACCAGAAACAGAACTTCTGCATGCGTCTGGTGCTACCCTTAGAGATGTTGCACAAGCAATGAAGTGTGCAGCCTTAATACGTTACCACTATTCATGTTTTGAATCAAACTATCAGATGAATACAAGTTGCAATTACTGAAGCATACTAGTGTCAATATTTCTAAAACGGCCACCACTGTTTTAAACACTGCCAGAACACCACACAAGCACCATCTTGCACAACTGTTACACAAAGCTCTTGGCAGCCTTCTTGACAGAAGAGCCACAATGTTACCAAGTTGAAAAGCACTGCATTTAAATTTTGCTAAACTTGAAATCTATAGCAAAGTGAGTTATTAACAAGAATTATGCTTTTGGTTAGAGAAATATTTTATGTAACTGCAGACATTTTCCTTTTTAAAAACGAAAAGACTGAATTTGTTCATAGATAAAACTATTAGATTTTGTGTCACTTCTGCTGATCAATTCCAGAAGAATTAATGAAAAAATACATGAAACATTAAAACTTGTACTGTGACTCTCCTAACTTTTTAAAATAAAAAGATATCTAAACAAAAACCTGGAAAAGCAACTGAAATTTTTTTTTTACTGTCATCAAACTAGAGCCAAACCTCAAAAGCACTCATGCCACACTTTTAAAGAAGAAACTTGAAGTTTTGTGGTTTTTTTTCAATATACAATTTATGTAATAATAATCTTAATGCTATGTATTGTTAAATGCAATACTTAAATGTTTACAAGCAAAATATATACAGTACAACCTCACGTATCCGAATTTTCGCGTATTCGAACAATCGACATGTCCCCCGAACAAAATCTCACGTAACCGAACAAAACACGGCCTTTTTTAAAGTGAACAGGGGGGGGGGCATGCCTATATAAGTGATTCATATAGTTTAATGAGGTCTGACTGTATATGTATATATATATATAATGTACATCATTAACCTTACAGTATTACGACAAGCAAGGCTCATTGATCATGTGACCAAAATTTCTGCAGCCAGACAAAATGGAGGTTAACAAAGACGCACATGCAAACATTTTCACTCAAATTACATTGAAAATCTACAGTAATTAAGTAATACAGTACTTCACTTTGGGTTAGAAGGGCATTGTTTCGAAACAGTTTACACAAGTGACAATTAACATGCATAGCGTCTATTGTTCGGATAGGGTGTCAATTGGATGTTTGAATTTGACCCTCGGCAGGCTCACAGCAATACCTGCATTCGGTTTTTTCATGTATCCGAACAAATAGCTTGTCTCCGGGCTTGTTCGGACACGTGAGGTTGCACTGTAGTTTTCTAGCCAAAAGAGTTATCGTTGTATTTTTCTCATGCTATTTGCCAGTAGCATTCCTTATAGAAAAAATAAATATGCAAAGAAAAGAAATTAATAATTGAGAGCAAATTGAGAGAAATCTGCAACAATTGTTAAAAACACAACAAAAGCTACTGCTGCAAATGTATTATTCCAATCCTAAAAACACTTTCAAATGATCAGTCAATCAAAATAAATTAAAAAATACATTTAATGATGTTTCCTACGAAGCTGCTCTACTATTTTTTTTTAAAATTCTTCTGAAGAGACAGATATTCAATTGTTGCAATAAATCTAGTTTTGTTTTATTTTTTTTTCTCCTTTGAATAAGATTGTAGCAGCATATTGACTGTAGTGGTTGATTTTTTAATGAATTTATTACCTGCTGCTGACTACATTTCACAGGGAGTGGAAATAACTTAGTCAGAAAAATCCACTTTCTTCCTATGTCAGAGTAACAAATAAATTATGGAAACTTAAAAAAACGGCAGGTGCACAGCTGATAATGTAACTTTTGCTTTTTAATATTTTTTGCCAAGTTGCAGGAGTAGAACACTGTAAAAAAAAAAATTTTTTTTTAATACTTACAAATTTCAGCAAATTCCAATCAAATACATAATCATATGTGAAGCCCTGCCGATGGAAGAGATTCCTGAATAGCTGCCTCAAGTACGAATAATCTGGCTTATCATCGAACCGCAAAGATCGACAAAAGTTCAAGTACGTAGCAAATTCAGCTGCAATACAAATTCAATCGTTGTTAAGAAAATATTTTTAATAGTATTTAAAAAGAAAACAAACAAGTTAATTACTTGTATTTACTTTGGAAAACTTGTAATTTTCTCAAAACAACATCAGTACATTAATGTGGTAAAATATAAATTCCACACAGTACTTCATTCAGATTCCTCTCGAAAACAAAAACAACAACAACATATACTGTGGCATTCAATTATGTAACAGCCAATTTGTTTTAAAATGTCAGCAGTGGCTTTTTGGAACCATGGTTCATGCTCTTCATTAAGGCAAAGTCTAGGGTCTACAAGTCAAATAGATAAATTAAGCAGCAAACAAGGAACCATATAGTCAATCAATTTGCATGCATTAAAAACTATCTGTAACATATGACAAAAGAACTGCACATTCATTTGTAGAAAAGGAAATTTTGCATTTGCTTAAAAAAAGTAAAAATAAAGGCTTCCCTATATTTTCCATGCCATTATAGAGCCGGATTAATTATCAGTGAAGTACCAAAACCATCCACTCACATGCAAAGCCTTTTGAAAGTTCTTCAATGGGTGTCGACATCTTCTTTTCACTTATCCTCTCATACTTTTGCCTTTTGGTAGCTGCTTTCAGTCCCTGCCATGGTAAACTTCCTCGTAGGAAATACATAAAAACATATCCTAAAGACTCCATGTCATCTCGCCTACTTTGTTCTGAAACGAAATTAAACTAACTTGGTTAGAAAACAACTGGTTAAAGTTCCACTGCTTTACATACAAGAGCCACAAAATCGTACAACCCCACAAGAAGTTCACACAACCATATTTTGTGGATACTGTACCTTAAAATAACTGCTTAACAGAAATGAAAAGCAATCTCCTGGCTTGCTGGAAGATTTGCTTACTATTTTCCCTAATCAGAGAATTAAAAAAAAAAAAACAAAAAACACAGTAGATATATAGATTGATCTTTAAAAAATCAGGAATTCACATCAGATTATACTGGACATTCAAAACTAAGAGAAGACAGTAATGTCTCTTTGCACTGCTGATTTTAAAGAGAGCCAAGTGATTTATAATTGTCCATTCAACTTGGTACTCACCTATACCTAGATGTGTGTTTATACTAGCATATCTTGCTGTTCCTGTGAGATTCTTGTTTTCTCTGTAAGGAATATGTTGGTGAGTCCTTGCATCTCTGTACTTTTTAGCAAGTCCAAAGTCAATAATGTAAACTAAATTTCCTTTTTTCCCTAATCCCATGAGAAAATTGTCTGGTTTAACATCACGATGAATAAAATTTTTTGAATGAATATATTCAATCCGACTAATCTGGAAAAAAAAAACAAACAAAAAAACAAAAAAAAAAAAAAACAGAAAAAAGAAAATTATATTAAAAATTAAATAAAATTTTTATATAAACATTTTTTTTTTTGCATACTCTCTCTTTCATATTAATAAAGATAGTAGTAATGTACTGCAACTAATTTCTCATTACTTTCTTTCTGTACATTTTATAATTTTAAAAGAAAAAAAAAACCTGAGAATTCATGTTAAGGTATCAGCAAAAGTTTTATGCTTCCCAATTCCATGTTGTCTGTCTGTCTTCTTAGTCTCTCCAAAGTGTTAACGAGACAGACAGAGAGACAGTGAGAGAGAGAGAGATAATTCATTGTGCAGACTATCTGGCTACAAATGGCCTTCACACCACTCAAATACTCCAATTATACATTTTAGTCATTTAGTAACACGCCAGCAGGACACTGGTTCAAGATATTAGTTGATGTCATTTAAAAGTCCACTATAAACTGCAGTATGCACCACAAAGCTCTCTCTCTTGGGATTGTTATATTTAACACATTTACAAAACTACACAACCCCAAAATGATTCACAAATTATATTAGCGACTTTGTTTCTGACACAACCGTTAGAATCTGTTACTGAAGACAGCAAAGGCAGACAAGCAACTCTGCTAACAGCAACATACATTTTATTCTCAACTTAAGTTTCCACATGCATCCAGCATCCATTGGAAGTGGTTTGCTTTCAGCATTTTCTTTGTTTTATCTAAATATTTATTTTTATAAATTCCTCTAAAATCAAGCAGAGATGCATCATAGAATCTTTCTGTGAATCCATCTCCATGTAGCCAATAGAAGCTTACCAGCTGATCTGCCAACAGCAGCACTGTTTTCAAGCTGAACTTCCTGGAACAAAAATTAAATAAATCCTCTAAACTAGGACCAAGAAGTTCCATCACCATCACATTGTAATCTCCTTCTGCACCACACCACTTGATTGTAGGAATGCCAACTGCAGGAGATAAAAAAAAAAAAAAAGAAAAAGTACCAGCATCACACACACAAGAATTGTTATATAATGCAGGGGCTCATTCCCCATTAAATAAACCTAGGTGATTGATTTAGATCAATTCTAGAACAAAATTACATCTCTGGAAAGCTGTAAAATTAATACAGCTACTGTTTCTATTTGTCCTGAGATATCAGTACTGAATGTTAATGCACTTGTACAAATATCCTCATTTTAAAAATCTGCAAGTCTCTATTTTTATGTAGGAAATCTTTCTCCCCTACATATTTGTGACACACACAGAAAATTATTCCCACCCTTCATATCATACATTTTTATAGTTTAATTTATACATCACAAAGTTGCTTATAGCTTGGAAAAAAAGACAAAACCAAATCAATTTTAATTTTGGAGTATTCTTGTCAGTAATTGTTTAATTATCCTTGTAAAACCAGGACATCCCTCTCTTATAACTCGAGAGAAGTAGGCAGGGAGAAAGAAAATGCTACCAATAAAAGAGAATTCCAAGAAAATTCATTATAGGAAAGTTAAAATACTAAGACCAGAAACCATATAGTTAGCTACCTTCTAACCAGATGGATAATTCCTTTTGAATGCTCACTGTTTTCTCAAAAGACCCATGTTCTACCCAATTCTTGACAGAAAACAAGCAATAAGAAAATTGTGCATACCACCACCTTGCATCATGCGGTAAATCTTGCTCTCTATGTGGAGTTGTGGATGCTTTGTTTTGACACATTCTAGCTTGATTGCTACCTCTTCACCATTAGATATATCAGTTCCTGAAACAGAAATAAACAGTCGGTCAAATAAATTAAAAGCATACAAAAAACTCTGAAGGCTTTTCATTTTTAAACCACAAATTTTCCTTTTCTATTCTGCTGAAACCCAGGAAACAACAACTATACAATATAACCTTTGTAACCCTCCATTCTTCCTCTCTTCTTAGCAATAAAGTACTTACAGTAGCATGGCATCCACCCAACGGAGAAAGAGAAACCTAACTATTTTTAAAAAATCTTTATTCGCATATTTTAGCATCTGCTTTCTCTATCACCCACATAAAAAAAAACATAGTAAGGACTTTCTTTCTGGTGGTTTCTACCACCGTCCTTCTCCTGCCACCCATGTTTCACAACAACAAGTTGTGAATGCTAAGCACTGGCTCATGCCATATGGCCCTGATGATGATCCACGGATAATTATCTAATCAAAAGCTGACCGAGCAAGTAAATATGGGATAAAGAGTTAAGACTGAAAGAGCATGTAAAAAAAAACAAACAACAACAACAAACTGCTCACCTGACATATGTAGAGCCTCTACTGTTAGATGTGTTTCAAGTAAGTTCATGATAACATCAACCATATAAACTTAGTATTATCTACAACTAGAAGACCAATTCTCTCATTATCGTCACATACATGTGAGCACTTGAGATATCACTGAGATTAATGAATGACCTCCAGTATGTACACCCCAGCCAAGCAGCTTTCCAAACTGGACAGAAAGCACTGCATTTTCTGACAGTTGGGGAAGAACTAGTTTCCAAGCAGCTTAAAACCTAACTAAACTACATCGAAAGTAACACTGATAGTCGCTGTCTAGCCAGACTTCAGAAAGTACCATTCAGCTGTGACCATCCTAATATAAGAACCCTCGCCATATCTTTTCTAACCTTTAATCCAACATCTTAAGTGATTAATAGCTTTGCTCAAATATAAAATTAGCAAGTGCCATATTTTCATTTTCAAAAGTTAACTTCAAAAAATACAACAGCCAGCCAGTTTATTCGTTCAGATTTGACCAAAAAAGGTTTTTTTTAAAAAATTACACACAAAATACAGAAACCTCTCCAATACTAATAGTGATTCTCAACTAATACATGTAAAATTTGTTAAGTATTTGTAAAAAAAAACAACAAACCTGGCATTTAGTCCTGTAAATTAGACAAAACCTTAAATATTTAGCAATATAATGTTTCGAAGAATGCTGTTTAAACATACATCTGTCTAATCCAAATAACTTAGTCAAATGACATTTAGCCCCATAACATTAGTTCAAGTACGCATGCTAAAAATAATTTACTTTAATCAAAATAATATAAACTGAACTCACTTATAAAAAAATAATCAAAACAGTGGAGGAAAAGTTTAACATGATCCAAGTTCCAACACATTTAACATTTTGTCATGTACATATTTTCAGACAATCTAAATGTAACCATATACACTAATAAACTGATTGTGTATGATATATGTGGCATATTTCAATGTTAAGCCCACAATTATGGATGTCAGCAAATATCTTGAATAAAAACACCTCGATTTGTGCGCTCAGACGCGCATAATGGTGGGAGAATATCAAACAAAAATTTAATAGCCTGTCAGTAAAAAAAAAACAACAAAAAAACTAGGGCTTCTCCACATAAATCACAGAACTCAAGCCCACAGACAACATTATCGTTAAGTAGTTCTCCATTTGTTGGGAGAACTTGGTGTTTTCAGAGAGTGCTGACTGATGACAGCGAAATGAATGACAACTTACGCTGACTTTTAAAACACCTCCAAGCTTATATTTTTCTTCTGTACACACATAGACAGTCAGCAGAACAATAGATATTCCTTCATGTCGCATTTTTATAGAAGACATGCAGAAATATAGCTATGTGGCTAACCTCAACTCCCTATTCTCCTATTTGGTTTAGGTAAATCGAACCAAGTTTCCTCTGGTGGATGCCTTGTGCCAACATCAGCACACTGATTCAAAGAAGAATGCAGAAGGTAAAAATTTGTAAGACTCAGAATGATTAGTTTCATAAATCAGAAACATATCTAGGAGTATGACATAAGAATTTCTTTTTTTAAAATCAGATAAAAATTAAACTGTCCTAAATTACAAGACTAAATACGCATCTTCCCAGATGTTTCTGTCAGCAATGTTGATGGCAACTCAGAAATGGGAACCAGACGATCCGTAGTCCAGGACACATCCACAATAACAAAAATCTAAGAGGTAAATAAATATAATTTTATTTTAAAAAAAAAAAATCCTTCTTTCAGGCGGAAAATGTGGACAGACACCTAAAACTGTCAAGTTACTCAGATAATGAAATAAGGGCGATAGTGATCTTTGTTGTATAGATGCTTCTCATGACTCGTTACCTCCTGCAACCAATGCCATTCTCTGGTGAAAATAAATTACTACAGGCAATTTACCGCTCTAGTTATTCATTCATTTTTTTAAAAAAAAATGTCCTACAACGCAGAGATTGTCAATATTTTAATTCAAGTTCAGATGAAAATTATGTTGGTCTCATGCGCACACAATGACTGCCATAAATCAAGATAGCACAACACACAAATAGGTGTATATATTAATAAAATAACATTACAATTTATAAGCCTTTTACTGATGAGTGTACATACCAACTATTAACTAAGAATATTAGCATTCACAAATACATTTAACTAGATGTAGTAATATCATTACATTGAAGTAGATATGTATCCACCAACAGTGAGAATGCAGTATCCAGATTGACACCTCTGACATACCAATGTTTTGCAAGGTAAGCTATAGCAGTGGCTACTTCTATCACTAGTAATTTCCCACCCAGTCTTGAGGGATATGGAATCTGGCAAGTTTTTACCAAGAGGCATCGACAATCTGCATGCCGTCTTTCTTTGACTACATACTGCACCGTGCACTGCAGACTTCTATGGAACAAAATGCTAAGTTATCTCCCCTCACCAACTCGCTCACACTATTAACACTGTTGCAAAGCCAGTCAGCCTTGATCACAGAGATACTCTGAAAATCTTCCTTCTTTAACACCGCAAATTTATCAGTATCCCTCACTATGATTGAACTACTAGGAAGTTATGGGAGATCTCTCTCACATTACTTATCTCTGGATTGAGAGAAAAGGCCAGAAGCAGTACTAAATTGAAAAAATTTTTTTTTAAAAAATGAAGTTTCAGAAGAAATTTAATTATTGTTAAATGTGAGAAACAAAATACATTTGGACTGCTTATAGAATAGTATAATAATCAACAAAAATTATTAAATGTAAAACCAAAAGAATTTTAGCTTTATAATATAATTAATCCTTGTTCAGAATATTTAGCTGTGAATGAATCAAGTGAGAAATCCATATTTAAAAGGATACTTTTATTGGAAAGAGTTTTTACAGATTCTCTTGAACATTTTCTACTGTTTAACCATCCATGCAAAAAGATACAAATAGTTGAGTTACCATACTGAAGGGAGAACTGGTAGAGATTTTTCAAAATAATTAAAGGATTCTAATTGCAATGGACAGTAACAATAGATTATAATTATGAACTGAATACATTTTCAGCACAGTATGCTAATAAAAAAAAACAAACAATTTTTTAGAGAACAGAATTGTAGATGAATGAAAACTACCAGCAATGATGCCAAATAGTGCTAGTGTGAATAAGTTTAGAAATACAAGCACATGAAGCAGGATAACTAATTTATCAACTACACTACTTCACCTGTTTGTCTCCAGAATAACCAAATCTACGAGTACCACTCACAAAACTGCAGCTACCATCATCATTAACTTGCTACTTGGACAGCTGTACAAAATTTCCTTATGATCAACAGCATTTTGACCAGTGACTATTTAGTGATCAAGGTATGCATGCCCCCATGACAATTACCAACATTATCTACACACAAACGTTAAGCAGGCCCGAAACAGGAAATGTCGCTCTCACCAAATGTTGAAGGACAGACCATCTATCTGAAAACGAGACATTAATGTAGTCAGATTAGTCCAGATGTCTCTACATGTTATCCTAGCAAAAAAGAACTGAAATTTTCTGGTCACACTAGCTTTCAAGTTTTACAAGGAAAGCATAAATTTCATCCCTATGTCGCGTCATCAGCTGAAATGAAAAAAAGCAACAGGAAAGAGCTTTCAAGTTTTATATATTCAATAAAGATATTCAGTCGTTTCACTTTGTAAGCTTGAAAAGCTCACACCAACTGGAAATGTCTTCAGCTTTGCAAATTGCTAAACTTTTCAAAGAACACGGATGTAGACAGTAGATGTGTCTGGGATTTATGGCCAACCAGGGAAATGATTATAATCTCAACACAAAGACACACTGTGTGTGCCAGTTCACTTTGAACTTCACTTGCTAACATTCCCAACCAGTCTCCTTCATAATCTCCATGTACAACAGCCCAGGAGGGCACCTTCAGGACTTCAGTATTTTCCAAACGCCATTAAGCGAAGGCCAGGTGTACTCATAGCAACTAATCCACTTCTACAATTCGATAACCAGAGATTTGACAAAAAGAAACAAACAAACAAAAAAAAAAAATAAATGCAACAGGTTTACTAGAAAACAATTGATTTAAGCTGCCACATTTTATCATAACCCATAATCCAAAGCTTAAAAAAGTTTTTTTCTTTCTATCTCATCAGAGCTTTAAGAGAGCTTTTTGTGTACTCCAGTCAATCACATTTTTTCAGCCATACAGTAGACAGATTCAATGTTTAGAAAAGAATCAGCATTTAAAAAAAACAACAAAAACTAAAAGACCGACATGGTTTCTAACCAGCTACTGAGTACATTGACAAAAGTTTTAATAACCAACTTCTTTCTTACACACCAGTTGATCAGAGAAATGTGTTGGTTTTTTTTTTTTTTAAACATAAACCTGGATATTAAAAACTGGCTTCAGATGTTTAGATTCTCATAATCTAAAATCCTGTATCTGACAATTCAAAAATAAGTTATGCAGCACATTGCCTATTCTGACCTTAAAATCATCACGGCGAAACCAAACCCTACTGAGGAAAATTGTAGGGATGTTCATCAAATCTATGGTTGTGACCATCAAGACTGACTGTTATAATAACAGCAAGTAATCTTAATTTTATGATTGTTTCAACCCTAATGTAGACATTTGTTCTAATTACACCTAAATTAACATAATTGCTTCCAACTAGTTGCATTGACTTTAAAATGCCTGGTACTACATTACCAAGAGCAATATAAAGCAGTTGGAAAGACTAAGTCCAGCAATCATCCAGAGGAGGTCAAAGCTTTTGTCTGTAACTATTATTTTTTCAACCATTCAGTCATGAGATGGCCAATAAAATTCTGTTAAACATTCACATCAGCTGAGCCTATCTATCTGCAACCCACCACCCACCCAAAACAAGTCCAACAGAACAACAGTTGGAACTGCTTCAGATCGGTAAACAAACAAACAAAAAAAACTGCCATAGGAGCACCTGTAGAGCCAAGCTTGCATTGATTCATCTAATACAGCCACTGCCAATATAATCTGAGAGTAAACCAACATCACAATTAACAATTCAGCTTCAGCAGAAAAGGAGTACAGCCACTAAACATTAAAAATTGATTCCAATGCTAAAATTATCAGTTTATCAAGTGTAGAAAGGTGATGGTTGAAAACACCTGAGCTAATCCTTTCTATCCTATCATATGAAGAGCATGCATATATTGTACATAAAGATTAAACATTCCCATGCTGCTGCTCTTTGAGTTAGTTTTAAAATTTTAATGGATTATATTTAAGGCTCACTTTAGAGCCACTCTGCTCAAAACATAGGAACCATGTAAACTGCACGCCTCACCCATCTCTTTCAAATATCATCCAACAGACTGGAATGTATTAATATAAAACAACAAGCTATATAGACAGAATTTCCAGAGAGGGGATTTGATGAGTCTGTCTCTCTCTGTGTGCGCGCACGCGCTTACTTGCAGAAAGTTACCTTAAAAAAGATTTTTATTTCAGCTTCTCACTCAACTCGATTATATCTAGAATAAAACGGGACATTAACACATCTTCTAAGTCAAGCCAATTCTGCGCACACAATGAGTTTACATAATTATTAACAACTACACATTGCTTTAAATGGAAATCTCCCTCAGTTTTCCACCAAAAAATTTGAGGCATTTGGCAGATGCCCATTTGACTAATTTTTAAAGGACAAAATGCTAGTTTTTTTTTTTTTTTTTTTACATTTGCTTGCTTTGTATACTTTAATAGCACCTTGGTAAACAACTGAAGTGAAAATAAAAGTAATTTAATTCAGTATGAATCACATCACGAAAGGTTGACTAGAGTAAAATGTAGCATGCCTTAAGCATTTAGCTAAAACTTAATGATTTAGTGCCTGCCTGTTTACATTTCAGAAAAAAATCAAAATGATCTCATCTTACATTGCCAACAGATCAGTTATGCATTTGGATCACACGGTACCTCCAGACTAATATCACATAGCAGCACACTTTATCAAGTATTTATTCAAATTTTGTCGAGAGACAAGAAGAGAAATACTAGCTGTTAGTTAGCATCCATGTTGATAAATGAACTCATGGCATTGAACAGTGCATGCTTTCCCAAATATGTGGACTGCAGACCTATTTTGCATGTAAAACATTAGTAAGCAGAAGCCCGGTCTTCCTTCGATCTTTTAACATCAGTTAAAGCAGTTCTATCTGTACTGCATCTACAATTAATTTTTTTTTTAATTAACACCATGCTACAAGTACCAGCCTTAGCTAGACTTCTAAACAGAACTATAAAATTAAGCAATTTATTCATGAGAATAACTAAATTTTGTTTAGAAATTGTTTACTTAAATATGTAACTGCTGGAAATTGACTCCTCTCATATGCAAGACCTCATATAATAATACATATTCCAAAACGTGAAATCATTATTATTGCAATACCTGACTGAGGAAATAGCAATCATGTTGACTCTATGACCACGCAGAGACTGCATACAAAACAACATCTAATACCACCCCTCAAAGGTTAGATTTTTTAGATTCTACACAAAAATACAGATTCCCCTTTCCAGTTGATCTCAATTGACTTGTTCATTACCAAAGTCAAAACAATCTGCTCCAAAATGATTCTCATGGGAAACATATTTACGTACATATCAAATAGTATTATTTGGTTTTGACCACCAAATCTCTCAAGTTTTCAAGAGACTCAACTGTAATCCAAACAATATAAATGATATAAAAATGTTTTATTTGAACAAAAAAAAAGTTCTCCTTTGCTAGGTGATTGGACAGGATTGGCAATTATACAAAATGAAATAAATAATCTAGATAAAAATATTAACCCTCCTGATATATTAATTTCACAAGATAACTAATTAAGTTACTTGTAAATTTTGGACTGTACAGTAGCTGCAGTATCCTCTAGAATTTGAGACGCCAGAGCACTAACCCAACCCAATGGGACAAATGAGATTTTATTTCAGGAAACAAATTACTCAGACACAATCAGTGAACTTATGGTAGACACTAATGAATAAAATATTTAAAATATCATGCTTCAATAAGCAAAATAACAATCATTAATTGCAAATGCTGATTTCAATTGTGTGTCTACAAGTAATAAATGTTAAAGTACACCAAACTGTAAAAATTATCTAAAGCTCGATACTCTTGCTTTCAAATGTTGACAATAACTTAGCAACAGACTACCAGACTCAACCATCCTCACAAAATTCATTACCAACTAAATTACTGAGGTTTATAATTGGATTCTTTATCATCAACTAGCTTTCTTCCAGTGATATTTAATTCTTGAACACGGTAAGGTGAACGCTTAATACTCTTTAGTTTTTTGTATAAACTATGGCTGTTTACAACAATTCTACCTATGACAGTTCACCTGGTAAAAAGTATCAGCATGCACTCAATGGCAGATCTGCTGCAAATAAGAGCAGATGTAACTTTCAGGAATCATTAGTTTGAAAATAGTTCTGTAAACCAAATCAAGTTCTTTCTAATTTTTCAGAACTACCACAATTTTGTAAGTTGCTAAAAGTTGTGAAAAACAGAAGTGGGACCCATACTCCAGATACTTTGTGTGGTTGTAAATATAAAGTAAACAGCAGTTACAATGAGGTTTGTGCCTTCTAATACTGTGCTCATGTGGAGTTTTGACTTGTAAAAACTCCATTCTTGGCACGCAAAGCTTCATTAAGGCTTTAAACATTTCGTAAGTTACATATGAAAAAAAGAAACCTGTCAACAATAGTAAAATGCCTTATTAGAAGTAGAATCCATCAGAGATCAATTCATTTAAAACATAAGAACAAAAACCTAAATTAATGTTTCTTCTTCAAAAGGATGACGAGAGAAGAGTGCAGAGGTTAGCCAAACTACTACAGAAAGTCCATACTAAAACTCTCCATTCTTAGATGTGGGAGAGGACCCACTAAACCAGCAGGGAAGAGCAAGAATAAACCATGCCAGGCAGGTACGACAAACCAAGCCATACCTGACCAGAATTCAAACTTGGGCTATCCATAAACTGATGCTGAGCAATGATTTTTCCTGCCCGCCTAACACCTCGAGACAGGTTAATTTGCAAAGACTGTCGCTGCACATCTTTTACAGACAGCACAAAGATCATTCTAGATTGCCAGTAAGTCTTATACAGTTAGACCATTACTCCTAAAGAAAAAAAATTTAAAAAGCAAGTTGAGAGTGAGAGAGAGAAGCCAAGAAAAAAACTATAGGTTAAAAAAAATAATAAGTAAATAAATGTAGATTTTCATTTTTGAGAGAGATTCCATTGACAATCTTTCCTTGACACCAGCAGAGAAAAAAAAACATAACTCCTTATTGCATTTCTCAAGCATACAAGTTAATTGGTCATGAATTGAGAAAATAAGTGGGAAAATGTACCTTTGCATTATTTGCATTTCAGGACAGAAGATTTAAGCCAACTGGCACCTAAGAGGTTAAAAAAGATGTTTTTTTTTTTTAAATTTTACTTTAGTGGAAAACACTCAGAAAAGAAAGTGTGGACTATGTGAGCGAACTCTTCACGTTTCAACACCGATTATGTCATTTACTAAATGGAAACAGACGTTGAAGCAAACAGAAAGAAAATCGGTTTATGTTAAATTGGTTTCAAGATTTCTTTGGCCATGATTAAGATAAAATTTTTTTAGAACAAACCTTATACAAAGAAATTGCTATGTTGTGGAATGTGAGAGGCTCTTTGGCAAACAGTCTGAAAATGAGATATGCCCCTGAATTATGTTGAGTGAATGAGATAAATACAGTATTTGTTAGGCTAATTCAGAAAGGAGACAATAAAACGATTACAGTTGCTTCGTTACATTTACAAGACATTCACAATCATGCGCAGCAGCTCCAGCTTCATTAAACCTGACAAACTGTTTACAGTACTACAGAGATATATGATTTTATAGTGATTCTCAGAGTTATATATATACACACCACACACATACATGTACACATATCATGCATAGTTACATATAAACCAGTATTAAAATTCTGATTGCACAAATATATATATTTATAGTCATTTCTGCTCTTTAGGTATCTGCTTTTAGTCCTGATTAGCCAGAAAATGTATTAAGAAAAATAAAAAAAGAGACTTGCCGAAGTTCTATATTATGTACAATGTGGACTGTAACTGGTTAAAACTTCATATCTCTATCTGCAACCTTGAAGAGCATACAAGCGATTAACGAATTTTTTAAAATTCTAATCACAAATTTTGATTTTTTTCCCAGTGAACTCTTCAAACACACACAACTATTATCATTTTCCAAAAAAAATAGTGAAGAATCATACAAACGTGGAACATCCTTCGTGTTCTGCTGTAGTCATCAAACCTCACCTTCCCTCCATCCCAATCAAACCATGAGCAGAAACACTAAGGATGAGTTGACATTTTTGACTTTTTTAAATGCCAGCCATTTATCCAAGGTGATATTTAAAGATTCAGCCAGATGATGCATTATGTCAGGCAAAAAATTTCCCCAATGTCATCGCTCAAAAGTCAGTTTTATAGCTGCTACATTTTTTTTTTAAAAAAAAGATGATTTAAAAAAAATTTAAAAAAAAAAACTAGCAAAATTTTCTTTAAAATTCCATAAAAACTATTTGGTTTGGAAATAAGCAAGTTAGCTATCCTGAAATTTCTTCTCTAAGTACATTATTGTATTGTCTGTCTACAATAAAATTTAATTTCCGCTTTGTTTTCCTCATGCTAATGACATATCTGCTTTTAAAAATAAAAAAAAATTAATACTGACCAGAAAACAAGATATCCTTCTTTGCATCAAGATTAAACATCAAGATTAAATGAGTATTTTTTTCTTTTATTTTTTAGAATTTAAATCTGAGCTGTTTATTAGAATAGTCATCTAAACGGAAAACATTTCAACGCACGTGCCTTGGGTAAGTTAAGTTGCTCATCCTCATGAGCTGAGCAATAGCTTAGTTACAAATGTAAAAACAACAACAACAAAAAAATGTAGGTGTTACTATAGTCAAACACCGAGAAAGTATCTGGTAAAGACAGGTATGTTGAATCAAACTGGGGTTTGAAAAATAGTAGACGTTCTGGTTTCATTATACAAAAAAAACAAAGTTAGCAACACGTGCTGGAGTATAAGGTCACGGTATGAATCCCCCTTTACTGAAGCGATATACCGTTGCAAGGCCATAAGCAATTACAATTATAAAAATAAAATTAACTATAAAAGGTTATGATTACCAAGTTTAAACTATTTTCAGATTTGATTTGATTTAATTTTTTTTTTTACTTACTTTAAAACAAAATTAAGTAGCAATAAAACATTACCTCACATAAATAACACACCCAGGAGAGAGGTACTCGACACTAAACCACTTTGAGAAACAGTATTTTCTTAGGGTTTTCTTGTTTTAAGAGAAGGGGAAGAAAATGCACCAGATACGGGTATCCAAGGCCCACTGTCTGAAGCTGAAAACAAACTTAAAATTCAACAGGACCCGTAATGATATCGGTATAAATTAAGCTACACATTTGGCATCCCCGTCTATTACAGCAGGGGCTTAACTGGTAAAGTAGCCTTCTTCGTGTGACAGATACCATTAAGCAGGTGCATACATTTTTTTGATTATTACAACAACAGGTACAACAACAACAACAACAGGTACAACAACAACAAAGGAGTCAAGACGAGTTCGCAGCACTGGAAAACAGCTGATCGTCTGTGTAACTGATGCAAACACATTCGTTTAAAAAAAAAGGGGGGTGATGATGATGATGATGATGATGATGATGATGATGATGAAGCGAATTCATCCGATCCTAACAGGACAGGGGAGCAGATGAAGTTTCCAAGGAAACTACTGGAAAAGCTCCTTAGCTTAGCGCGATGAAGGGGGTCATGGAGAAGGGACCCAAACAACAACAAGGCGCTTACATTAATTATGGTGGTGGTTACTGACAGATACACACTCACAAGTATACTTGAGTGTGTGTGGTGTGTGAGTGGTGGACGTGTTTTAACAGGTAACTTTCGGGCGAGATGCTCCCATCTATGGTAAGACGATCGCCGCCTGCGCTGCTGATTCACGCAGCTACGGCGAACGTTTACATCCTAAAAAAAAAAAAAAAAAAAAAAAAACAAAAACAGGCGCCATGTTTTCTGTCACTGGCACGAACAATGGACACCCCGCAACAGTGCCCGAGCTTAGTCTCCCTCCCCACCACACGCACACACGGGCGGCAGCGGGGGGTGTGGGTGCTGGATTTCCCATCCCTGATAACACCTTTTCCGTCCCCCTCACTCCCGGACGGACGCTTCTCTCTCTCTCCTCCCTTCCCCCCCTTTTCGGACAGAAATAACTGTTGTCATTCGCACGGATCAGCCCCCCCTCTCTCTCTCTCTCTACCCGACGCCCCGCCCCGCCCCGACCCCCCGGGGGTAGAGAGGGCTGGCCATACGAGCGGGGACTACTAGGTAAGGTACGCTTCTTACTCACCGAGGTAAATATCTCCGAAAGATCCGCTGCCTATTTTCCGACCGAGGCGATATTTATTGCCGACTCTCAGCTCCATCTGCACAAGAGAAAAACAATTGAGAGAGAGAAAGGAGAGAAGAGACAAAATGTTCGATCGGTTCTGTATCCCTCCCCTCCCCTGGCCTCGGCGTAACAAAGAACGAAGAAGACAGGGTATATAACACAATCCTCCCCTCCCCTCCCCTCCCCTCCTCTCTCTCTCGCTCGCAACACAACAGCTACGCTCGTCCGGACAGGAGGGGGGGGGGACCGATTTTCTTCGTACCTCACGATCCCCAGCTTCATCAAAGCCCAAAGAGGGAAAAGATGATGGAACAGTGTATCAGCTAAGGCGACTACCGAGCCTCCCTCTTCCCAACTTAAGCCAAGATGCTGACGATCGCATTGGTACCTACGATTACTAAGCGACCGCCATTTGTTCGGTATTGGTTGCCGTCATTTATACGCGTGCGCAATAGTCCAGTTCCTTTGAATAAGTACCCGGATAATGGTGTATCTCTATTAATTATCTTTTATCCTAATTGGTTTCTTTGATCATTTTACGGTCATTTTTTTAAAAAAAATATATATATATTTTTGATTAACCACTCACTTTTCCTGTTATACGTATTACCGTTACAAAGAATGGCAATTAATTCATTTTCATAAATATATAAAATCATTTATATTAAAAAATAAAAAATGATAATCTATTTTCTAAAAGATATTTTTATATAATTATCAATAATTTTAAACAGTATAAATACGTTTTTGCACCATAACAAAGGCTATATGATTCAGGCGTCTTTCCCTGTCACCTATAAGAAATATTTAAAAAAAAAATTATTATTAAAAGTTTGAATTAAAAGGAAACAACATTGACATGTCTTTGAAATAGGTAAATTTTATAATTAATTAATATTGACTGATGCTTCTGTGTCTCCACTTCCTTATTTTTCTCACTGATACTTTTTAAATGTCTGTTCAAACATGCAGCTATTTTCATGTATTTTATTCTAAACTAAACAGTATCCAACTTAATAAAATAAAGTCCACACCGTTTCAACAAAACTTACAACTATTCAAGATTTGTTTCCAAACTAAAATTACCAATTAAAAATTTCAAATGCATATTAAAAAAATAAATGTTAATTGGCTGCTCTCATATCATTGTTTTTCCAAAGGATGCGTTCATTTGTTTAACTCTTTTGAAAAGAGAATAGAGAAAAATGGCACTGTGAAGTTATTTGTAATCATCTTGGAAGAGGTCACCCATACACTCAGTATTTGATAAATGATGAGTGGTAAATTTACCAAAAATCTATTAAAATAAATGGTATAAAAACAAACAAGTTTGTTTGTTTTTCTCTAGCTTGTCTATTTGTTTACTGACTTGTTTTCATTTAAAATACTAGAACTACAGCTTATAAAACCAAAAACTGATTATACAGGTACTGTTCAAAATTATAGACAATTATATATATATATATATTATTTGTAAATGTTGATATATATATATAGAATACAGCCAGTTATTCTTATAGAACCATAGAAAACATTTTTTAAAGCTAGGCAATTACTTCTTTATTGACTTATGCAAAGATGACAATAAAATGATATAAGATGCTTATAAGGTAGGTAGGTGATTAATACATAAAACCAATTAAGCTAAAGTTTTTATATAATTTAAATACATAATGGTTACAGAAAACTTACATAAATTCGAAAATGTTTCAGACATTAAAAGAATATATAGTAAATGCTAGCAGACACAAATGCAGTTGCAGTTTATTACCAATGTTAATAAACAGGTATAAATCTATGAATAGGATGCTGATCAAACAGTTTTCTTTTTAAATTGTTGAAGGGGTTTATAATTTTTTTTTATTCTTAATAGTATTAATGAAATTAAAATATGTTTAATTCAATAATGAACTTTGATAAGCTGGGCATTATTGTTTTACAAATCTGCTTTATAGCCTTAAATGCAAATAGGAAAGACTAGAGAAAGATAATTCAAAGTCTTAAGGCTTAACCGTTCTAATAATAACATAATTCCCATTTTAACTTGCAATAATAAAATATCAAGATCTGAACATTGTCAATTCTAATTACAATGCATCCACTAAAATACCTCCATTATTTGCTACCTGAATCAGTGGCTGCATATTCAGGAGAGTACCAAGACTGAATATCAGCCTTGTGGAGACCTGAAGATAAAATAGTGATCTCTCCATCAGTTTCTTTAAACTTGTTGCACAATTAAAATTGAGAGCATTTTAATTTTGACACTTTTCCTTCATTTCCAGTTCGAGATGCAACTACACGTGTATGGAATAGTGCATCATTTATTAATTGTAGACTTATTAAGATTAGTGGGATTGGGTTTCTCGGATAACAGTAGGTACATGAATATGCATTTTTTTTGGTGACAGGTCAAAAGAGCGCAACGTGGCATGGTATTTGGTATCTAGCTACTATTCTCTATAGGTTTCCTCTCACTTATCATCATAGGCAGGTCATATACAATTTTTTTGTGGGGGGTACCATTGAATGCCTAAAACGTAGTCTAAACAGATAAATTTTGAATATATCACAGGACCAAAAGCACATATTTTTAATACAAATTATTATTAAAATGTTTAGAAGCCAGCCATACTCAGATTGCTTAAGAGAAATGGTAGGCAAATTTTTTAAGGTAAAAAAGCAGAGCATGCTCCTGCAATTTTGAGCATAAAAATACAAGTTTCATATATTTTCAGTGTTAACGTTGATTAGGAAATTTAGAAATTTATTCATACAAGTTGAACAAAAAGTTTATTTCTGGCCTAACTTGTACCAGTTTCATCAGCTATGAGCTCAATCAGATAAGAGTTCTGTCCCTTTGACAAATCATGCATTTCTTTGTACTTACCAGTCTTTGAGCATAAAGTTATTTGAGATGTGGTACCATCATTTTCTTTCTGTAGCAGCAGCAATATGTAATATAAGCAATTTGTTTAGTCTTCTCTTCAGACCGTGCCAAAAGATGGTCACTGAAATTTATTCCAAAGCTACTAGAGTTAGAAAATCATAACGTTTTAGACTTAATTTTTCTTTTCAAATGCAGTTTGCAGCTTTGTATGATTCATGCATTATCATCCTAGTTGTTAAGGTGATTAAAGTTGTTCTAAAAATGCTATCTCCTTGCTGAGTGACTATTTTTGTAATTTGTGTATTTTTATGCATTCTCTTCGTGATTTTACTTCTGCCAACTTTTTGGAGCGTTATTATTCAATTTAAAGCTCATCCAGGTCATATGGTTACCTTTTCTTGTAAGTTTTCACATTAATTTGAAGATATAATGTAATAACCTACTGACTGAGCTGCACAGATTATCAAGATGAAAGTGTAAAACTATTGGAGATGATATCTTTAGAAATTAGGTTGGTTGCTTTGGACATTTCCCACCATTTTGTTAGTGGAACTAATTAGTGAACACGTTTAATACCAAAAAAAGAAAGTACCATCAAATTAGACATGCCCTTGGTGATACAGCTAGCTGAAGCACTGATATAAAATATACATTTAAAAAATGGCAGTAGAAAAAGGTTCACAACCAGCCACTTGGTACATTCCAAAGAATAGAAACTTCTACAGGTGCATCTCAAAAAATTAGAATATCATGGAAGAGTTCAATATTTTCTGTCAGTTATTTCAGAAAGTGAAAATTGTATATATTCTAGACTCATTACATGTAAACTAAAATGTTTCAAGCATTTTTAAATTTTAATTTTAATGATTATGGCTTACAGCTAAAAAAAAAAATAGAAACAATGTATCTCAGAATATTCCATTTAGAGTCACTATTTATGCAGTATAAATACCATGAATCTCAGTCTGGTTCACTACACACAATCACTATCATGGGGAAGACTGCTGACTTGACAGTTGCCCAGAAGACACTCATTGACACCCTCGACAAGGAGGGTAAGCCACAGCAGGTCATTGCTGAAAGCATATTCATGGAAAGTTGACTGGAAGGGAAAGTGTGGTATGAAAAGGTGCACAAGTAAGAGGAATGACCGCAGCCTTGAGAGGATTGTCAAGCAAAACTGATTCAAGAACTTGGGGGAGCTTCACAAGGAGTGAACTGAGGCTGGAGTCAGTGCATCAAGAGCCACCACACACAGATGTGTCCAGGAAATGGGCTACAAGTGTTGTATTCCTAGTGTCAAGCCACTCCTGAACCAGAGACGTCAGAAGCGTTTTACCTGGGCTAAGGAGAAAAAGAACTGGACCGTTGCTCAGTGGTCCAAAGTCCTCTTTTCAGATGAAAGTAAATTTTGCATTTCATTTGGAAATCAAGGTCCCACAGTCTGGAGGAAGAGTGGAGAGGCACAGAATCCAAGTTGCTTGAAGTCCAGTGTGAAGTTTCCACAGTCAGTAATGATTTTTGGTGCTGTGTCATCTGCTGGTGTTGGTCCACTGTTTTATCAAGTCCAAAGTCAACGTAGCCGTCTACCAGGAGATTTTAGAGCACTTCATGCTTCCATCTGCTGACAAGCTTTATGGAGATGCTGATTTCCTTTTCCAGCAGGACATGGCACCTGCCCACAGTGCCAAAACTACTAGTAACTGGTTTGTTGACCATGGTATTACCATGCTTGATTGGCCAGCCAACTCGCCTGACCTGAACCCAAAGAGGAAGATGAGAGACACCAGACCCAATAATACAGAGGAGCAGAAGACCACTATCAAAGCAACCTGGGCTTCCATAACACCTCAGCAGTGCCACAGGCTGATCGCCTCCATGCCATGCCGCATTGTTCGTACAAAAGGAGCCCCAACCAAGTATTGAGTGCATAAATGAGCATACTTTTCAGAAATTCGACATTTCTATATTATAAATCTTTCTTTTTATTGATCTTATGAAATATTCTAATATTTTGAGATATGGATTTCTGATTTTCATGAGCTGTAAGCCGTAATCATCAAAATTAAAACAAAAAAAGGCTTGAAATATTTCACTGTTTGAATTAAATTATGGAAAAAAA
>JACATO010000996.1:0-117500 GCA_018389105.1 Nautilus pompilius | reverse complement strand
CTCTAGTCCAAGAAACCAAAACAATTTTGATTGTGTCATAATTGTGCATAGTGCTGTATAAAATTTGTGTGGGTAATGATGTCACTACATTTTCTACCCTCACTTCAAATGCACTCAAAAACACAAAACACCAATCTCAGGACAATACTTGTATTTGAGCAATTCTTTTTGTGTGTGTTCTGATTCAAGATTAATAATCTTAACATTAAAGCCAAATCATAAATAGTGGTAATACACATTTAAAACTGTGAGAACTTCTTCAGTCTTTTAAATCTTTCCAACGTTCTATAAAAACTCATGACCGAAAATAAAAAAAAAAGAAAAAAGATACTTTTAATTCATGTCATCTAAAAAATTCCTTCATTTTTATTTTACTTAAAAAATAACAACATTTGGGTAAATATGCAGACAAAATATTTACAACAAAAAATGAATGTTCTTCAGTCCTTTTCTCATCGGAAAAACCCTGCTGAATGAATTAGTTACCTCCCTTTGGCAATTATTTCATTACTTCCAAAAGATAGATTTACTTGAAGACTAAAAGGTAAATTCTCTTTTTTACTTTTAAAATCAAACAGAAATAATTGGAGGTATTTCTCTGCATTTCATTCTTAATAAGTGCATTTTGCCTTGCAGCCGGTAATCAAATCAGCTAATCCCACAAATACATCAATGAGCAAATCCAGAAAATTCATATCCACCAAAAGCAAAATAAAGCATTGAAAAAAAAAAACAACAAACAGAAAAACAAAGTAAAATCCTTACTTTTAATCTGAACTTCCTCTTCTTTAATTTCTTCTTTCTTAATTTCTTTTTTTATTTTTGTGCCAAGTGGCAGGTAGACAGGAGCCATATCAATGTCATCATCATCTCCATCATCAATAAACTGCCAAATATGAAAAAAAAAACATCAAATCATTCAATTAGTGGACCATCACATCTTTAATATTAATCACATTATGCCAATAATGCTAGCAGACAACAGACATCAATAATTATTTTTAAAAAATAACTGTGACATGGCAACTTAATGGTAGCCTACTGATGCCATCGCAATCTCTCAAGCTCTAAACCTGCTAAGCAAGGATACCTAAAACAAGCCATAATTTCTAAACTATAAAAATAAAAATTAGCAATATTGGGAGTTTTCTATCATCTCTTTTTTTTTTTTTTTTAACCCTATACAGAAATGTATTTTGACAAATATCAGTGGAATGCCATGGCAGTCCAGTGATACACTACTGGGCTGCTAATGTGGAGAACCCAAGTTAAACTCCTGGTCAGTACTGGCTTGGTTTGGTGTATCTCCCTGGCTCCACTCTCCATTTTTTCCTTTATCTAAAAATGAGCAGCTCTAGTATGAATTTCTTTACGAAGGTCAGAAGCTCCCTTTTTAGCAGACAAACAGCATTGTTTCTTCACTGGGGTTTCTCTCTCCCTTGTAGGCATCAGTGTACAAAAAACAACAATCATGTCCAGTTAGAAGACTTTTGATTATACTACATTGCCTTTCAGACTAATGTTTGAGTGAGTGAAAAATCTAGTGGAAATTTGCTACCGTTCATTCCTACTTGAAAGCAGATCTATAAGTGTTACAGGGGTTCTGCTATTTAGATCTGCATATATACATAAGATAAACATTAATGCAGGTCTAAGTTTAAAAGAAAGACAACTAAAACTAACATGAAGTAATAATACCACAACTCAATGAGGCCTCTATCATCATATAATTTAAAAATAAACATTCCTTTCTCATCAGGCATAGATAAGATTCTGAGAAAAATACCCATGAAACAAATTTAGGAAGTTTTAATGAAAGCAACATTTTTTGTAATTAGTAACATCCTAATTTTAATTGTATGGGTTTTAAAATTTTGTTAACAAATTTGAAGTACTAAATTCCAAATTTAAAATGAGGAACTCTGTACTGGATTTGAAATATTTATTTGAAAGTGCAAAATTTCTCAAATGTTAAAAAAAACAAAAAGTTAAACAAAGCACAAACATCTATTTCATTATTCACACACACTTTGACATGTGGTATTATTTTATTTAAAAAAAAACAACAACAAAAGACAAGACATACATCATCTCTCATAAGCTCATCTATCATCATCTTTGTTTCAGTTTTGGATTCTTTTTTAGGTATGGATGAAATTTTGCCACCACCACCACCACCACCTCCTCCTCCTCCTCCTCTAGATCTTTCTCCATCATATGAATAACCTGATGCAGAGAGAGAAAAAACATGGAATAAAATACTATTTCCTGGAATTTAAGCAACATTTTCTTTAGTCATGACTGCTACCATCATTGTCACCGAACAGTCATTTTGGTTGCTGAAAATGCTATCTTCACCAGCTGGTGCAACATCTTTCCTCTCAGTGGCTTAAGCTGTGACCAGTCTTCTGTTCATAGAGTGATTTTTCTTTGTTGCTCTTCAAGATCCTTCATTGTTCAACTTGCAACAAATCGCCAAGTGCACTAAACATGCTTTCACTCTAGCGAGTGTAGATCAATGACTAAATGACGTGGCATGATGCGGCTATTATTAGACTGAAGGTCAAGGTCACCAATACACAGCACTGCAGTCATAAGCACAGTGCACACCGGTTGGTTGGTGCACGGTTTTAAAAGTTTGGTTTCTTTTTGGACAGACCTTGTATATATATTAAAACAAAAACAACAGGTTAGTATGGATATCTTCCATCAATTTATTAGTGGTAACAGAACTGGTTGATGAACCAATATTTAGACAATCCTTCCCTGTCACCATCATCAGGATTTGGTCCTGATGACTGTTCTGTTGTGCAATGTTGGTAATCTGTATGTTGTAGGTCTTTCCATTTCGGATCAAAATGGTCTAGAACCTATCTTTTTTTTTGTCAACCTTCTGATTTAACTGTAACCAACACTTTATTCCATTGTGACACAAATGTAGGTTCACTAGTTAGTTTGGCTACTACTAATAAGATGATGAGAAATGTCTGAACATGTGCATCACAGTAGTCCAAAGTTGGATCCTAGTCAAGACTGGCTCAGTTTGGCATATTCTCATATGCAGTTCCTCCTTACACTCTGGCTTCCTCTCTCTCACAAAAAAATTGAAAAGTTCTAGCTGAAACTTTCTGCAGTAGGCATGCAACCAACCTCCATGCTCTGTTCTCTTTCACTTGGTTTAGGAAACTGAAGCCAGTGGGTTTCCTCTAGTGAATGTCTTTTTTGTGCCAGCATCAGCATGCAAATTTTAAGAAGAAACACTTGAACTAACTAATCTTCTACTCTCTGAAAATAAAACAACACCAATAACTTTCTGGTTTTGCCTTTGTACTAACAAATTTATTATACTAATTAAAATCAGTAATCTGTTGAAACCAGTCAGTTTTGGAATTAGTTCCAAACAGAATAAAATTTATAATTTTGACAATGAATCATATGGAAAATAAATTTTTTCTGTAAGTATACAGATGTATAAAAAAATACATTCATCTTCCCACTGAGTATCAACCTTTAAAATATACTTTTTAATGTCTATGAAAATTTATTTTATTTACTCAAATAGTTTGTTGTATTTTTCAAAAATAGCCAAAGCAAGCCTAGATTTTTCTATTATAAAAAACTATATATATCAGTATTTAAATAAATAGTTTACATATGAGTTATAAATTTTAAAAAGATTTTCAAGATGTAGCAGTGGAGAACACTTACCTCCCTTTGGAAAACAATCTTTTGCCGGGCCTTGCTCAAATATGGAATGAGACTGCACTACATTATCTTGGCCTCGATTTCGTCTCTGGCCTCTTTCACTCCTCTGGTGCTGACCCTTTCTGTTTTCTTTTTTTGTTTCAACTTTTGGGGTGGCTCCTGAAGCAGCCCTGAGAGAAGAGCGAAGAACTGCATAAAATGGTAAGAGATACCTGTACACTATAGGCTGACTCTAATGTGAACCAGCAATCAGAACTGAAATAACATGATTGTTTACTGTTTTTTGCTATTAAAGTTAGTTGGGTTGAGGTTAGCAAACTTTTCCAAAATTATAGAAAAAAAGGAAGGTAGAAGGAAACAGGAATGAGGGTGGAAAAGAGAAAAAATAAAGGAGACAGAGAGAAAGAAAAAGAAGAGGAAAGTCTGAAGGAAGAAATATATATATTCTTGCCATTTAAGCTGAAAGGAAGGAAAAGAGAGAGGAAGAAAAAAGGGAAAAAAGTAAATTGACAAAGAAACAGCAAGAAAAAAGGAGAGAGAGAGGGGGAAAAATCATGATTTATACTTATTCCTTTTTTCTAGTAATCCATTAGAAGGAAATCAATCAAGCTAAGTCACTTCTATTTGATTCTTGACATCGTTCATACATCTCAGTTAAATCTAGACATTTAAACAAAATATCTTTACCTAGAATCCAGTGAGAGTCAGATAAGATAGTATTTTCAATTAATTTGTTTACTGGTCTTAATACAGAACAATAAATTTGTACATACTGTTGAAGTTAATATGGTACTAAACTCAACAAAAATGTATACAATAAAAATAAACCTAATACAAAAATTAAATAAATAAATAAATAGCAGAGAGTACAGATCTATACTTACTCATCTTTACTTCTTCTTGCTGGAATGTTTGGAATGAAAACCTTTTTCGGAACTCCGCCCAAGGTAAGATCACGAGGGGCTCGTATTGAAGGAAGTCTGAAAACAACAGACATAATTTTAGTTCAAGGTAAATGTGTCACACAATGCATACAAGCTAGCTAGTAATAATAATATTCCTACTGTTCAGATTTGCACCTTTCAATATGCTGTTCCTAAGGCTTTACTTGATCAAGTCATGTGAAAATGCATTCCCCAGCCAGTCAGTGATTTTAATTACTAGGGATGTTCAAATGAAACCCTGTCACAGTGATGCTATTTCAGTCAGATTTAATTTGACCATCAACAGTAATTTTTTCCACAAAGACTGAAGGTATGTACGGAGAGAATCATTTATTTACAACAGACCTACTGCACTGTCGATTATCATTTTCAAAATGAAAATAAATTCTCAACCAAACAAAAACACTCCCTTCTGTTTTGGCAAAATGAAAAATTAATGCACACAGTCTCAAGACACGATCACAAAAACTCAATATTCAAGGCTTAACACTGATTAGGATGTATCAGATAACCTGTTTATCATATTTTTTCAAATGACAGGCTTTTTCACAAACATATTCTTCTGAATTCATTAGAAAGCAAGAAAATATACATATACAGAAAAACTAATTTAAAAAAATTTTTTTCAATGCAGATAAAATTGGTTTTAATAACTGTTACCTGTAAGAAAACAGAAACAATGAGTTCCAATTCAAAAATAAGGACAGATCTATTAATTTTCAACTGTAAGAAAACTACTAAAATCCTGACCTGTCCCCGAAAATCATGGAAACTTAAGGCAAGAAACTTTCATCTTAGAGTTCGGTATCATTAAATTTCAATTAAAGAAAGGCCCAAGAAACTCTAAGTCAGTATATAAGGTAAGTAGAGATAGATAGTTGTTTACAAAAACCCTACTGTAGCTAACATTGGTTTCCCTTAAAAGTTTCTGTAGGGATTTAGTAAAGTACATTACCTTGTACTTTTTCCTGCTGGTGTTCCCTTTCTATCAATCAATCCTCGGGGAAGGTCTGAAGCTTTAGACGGATTGGTCATTTTGTATGCTCAGAAAATTAATCAATATGGTTGAGTTGTAAAACTAGAAAAGAAATCTTACTAATGATTTTTCTATGTGAAAATTATAAAATTATGATAATATTCACCAAACACCAAAATTAATTAAAAAAATTTTAATTTTAACAAGAAAAGAAACAATAATGGTGCTAACAAAATACATATCTAAAAAACGTTTTTGGATGGATATTAATGAATCAAGTTTCAACCAAAATTCAAACATAAAATAAAAACAAACAAGCACAAATCAGGCTTCCAGAGCATATTTTTTTGATGTTATTGAAGAGAGATTTTCTTCACACAATAGCCTACCTGCATTTTATATCAGTTACATGGATGATACATTCACTCTTTTTAATTCTGATGAAGAAGTTTCCAGTATTATCTTGACTGGTTAAACCAGCAGCAGCCACATAGTATGAAATCTGAGGTTAATAGCCAGTTGCCATTCTAGGATACTTTACATATCCATAACAGCAGTTAGATAGATGTGACAGTTTACTGACTTCCTTCATTCCTTTTTCTTCCAAGAATTTGGTATTTATTTTTGTTAGCCATGCTTATGCAATCTGTTTTTACTATACTTCCACACAAAGTTTTATTTAAAATGATTTTCTAAAGTTTACCCTCCATATTTCATTGAAAAAATGGTTTGTACTATTTTCAACAAAATTTGTTCTATTCAATCAGTGAAACTTAGTGTTCCAAAAAAAAAGTTATGTACTTTTCATAGCCCTATTAAGGTGTTAAAAATATCTGCTTTAAAAAACAGCTTATCAAACTTATTCCCACCATCATCCAAACTGCAGGAACACTGGAATCACTATGTTCAATCAGGAGGGGACTGCTCTGAAGGAGATAAATTTGCTTAACTGTTTTGTGCTTTAGTTTGTCTGAATAAATTTAGTCTCAGAAATTTTTGATCAGACCTCGGATTTGTGAGTCTGCTTTAAAAAACTAAGTCACATGTGGTGTATCACATATCAAATGTTGGAACTGTAGTTCTGATTATGTTGAAAAACAATCCAACACACTAAGTTTTCCTCTCCATTTGTCTGGAAGCCTTATTTAATCAAACAGCAGCAACAGGTCATAAATTTAAAAGCAATGAAATCAAAAATTTTAAATTATAGATCTTTCTTTATCAGGCATATGAAACCAGTTGATCAATCAAACCTTATTTGTTGATCTACTTATTAAATTTTCTTTCCCTCCCTTCTTACTATCATTCTTAAAATGTATACACTCACCAAAATGTTTGTACTATATATTCAGTGCTCCAAAAGCCTGATTATGGTGTCGGGGGCGTGTATGTCTGGTTTAGTTATTTTTGGTTGAAAATAGATAGTGTTATCTAAAAATCTCCCAGGTATTTATTTTGTTGCTGCCACTTTTGTTTCTTTAAAACAATATTCATTAAAAAACGTAACAAAAATAAACAAGAAAAAGTATTAAATACAGAAATAAAGGATAAACAAAAAAAACAGTATAAGAACATAGAACCACCACCAAGTCACGGGTTCCGGGCACAAATCTCTAAATACAGAAACAACTGCACGGGATCCACTTTAAAAAAAAACAACAACATAAAAACACTGCAAGCCAAATCTAAATTCTGATGGTGGTGACAGGGGAAAAAATCTCAAAACTACAGGTTTATTAGTCAGATGTTACAAAAATCCCAATGAATCCTCTAATTTCTGTAAATAAACAGTAGACTAAGATTTTTTAAAAAAAAAAAAAAAAAAAAAATTTTTTTTTTTTTCAATAAACTTGCATCGTTAGAAAGAATATTTGTATAGATAATAATATTATAAGAACCAACAGCAATCAGCAAAATTACAATTATAAAAATTGGTCCTTCTCATTTTCCATATAGCTCCTCCAAGACAGTTCTGGCTCCGTATCAAGAAGTGCAGTTATGTAGTAAAATACAATTCAGTTACAAATGAATTAGTTTCGTCCAGATTATGCTGGATTTTTTTTTTTTAATTTCCCTTTTCTCTCTCTCTTTAAAATGTGTTTTTTTTTTTTCCTAATGAGGCACGAGTCTCACTATCGGCAGCGCGCAGATTAAGGGGATACCTACCATCACCCCGTGATGTTACCTTAACAGTAAGTCCAGCACCAGGTAACTAATGCTGCAACGTCTCTTCTCTCTAGCTACCAGCGTCAGGGGCGCTGCCCTGTCGCTTCATTTAAAAAAAATAAAATAAAAAATCGTCTCCCTGAAGAGAACGTTGTAAACCAAACAGCCGCATAAAACCGAATCGGGGCCGGGGTTAAGCGCATTCCAGATGAGAATATACAAAACTTCTCAAGATTGAACATACCGCTCGACACGGCCGCCATTACTCCGCCGTTTTTGCGTTCTGAGTTTTCAGTGGCCGAAGCCGGAGACGGGCAACGAATGGGATAAAGGAACACAAAACACTTTCGGGGGAGGGTCCTCGACAAAAGCAGCCTCGCTTGCGTACCCCGCTTCCGGCTTGAATGGCTTCTGAATAGGCGAAGTAAATACAATGTATGAAGATTTCAAGCAAACGTAGAAGATTTCTAAAATGATTGTAGCTTCTTTTTTTTTTTTTATTAAAAATGTTGTTTAACAATCGGTAACCTTATCGCGGCAGGAATAAGATCAAAAGATGCATTCGCTAAATTAATATCACACGTAATTATATATCTATCGAACGTTCACGACGATGATATAATACAGATATAATTTGCTATAAACTTTCCTTTGGTGTTGCACAATAAACTCTCAAGTTTTCGATGGAATATAACATCGTACTTTTCTTTCTTTTAACTGACCTTACCTTGAAATTGTCGAGTGAATCTACTCGCAATCGGGTTCGTAGTTATAGTAATAAATACAACTATATTTTTTTTATTAATAAAAATAATTACTATAATGAAAATTTTAGGGTTTATACAAACAAAATCGGATAAATTTCTAATAAATTTTCAGTTTAATACCTCAACTTAATCCTTTCTCTTTTTATTAAACAAACAAAAACCACTTGTGGGCGCACCGAAAAGGGGAGAAAGGGGTTATGCCCCTTGTGTGCGTACAGAACGGGAAATTTTACTTCATGGGTTAGTTAAATAACAGTCGAATTATTTTTTTCGGGAAAAGTCTGCTACTTTTCTGTCATGTCAATTAATACTGAGTATTTAGAAATAAACGGAAAATGAGAGTAATCTGGTTCGTCCCCCACAGAGCCATGGATCTGTAAAGTCGATAAGAGAATTATGCCCCTTTAGTTTTGAGACTGTCTTGTACAATGTTCGTCTTCTGGGTGTAACTTAACTTAATACCAAAGAAATTCTGTGAACCGAGGGTTTCTCGCGTTTGATATGGTAGGCATCTCTCAAGTAAATTCTACATGAAACAGTATATGAAAATTTAGACCTTTAAACACTAAAAAAGTTCCTTAATTCAAAGGGAGATAACACATTAGTACGGACTCGGGTATCGGAGAAAGAAAAAGCATGGATTGAACAGTGGGCAATACTTTGTCCACAAAGACAACCGTAACCACGATCTGAGAGTTTCGGGGTATAATAAGCTGCGTGTGATTTGAAGGGGGGGTTAATCGAAATGCTGAAAATCAATTAAAACAAAATCGGACTTTTGTAGGCGAATATATATTTGAAGTGGCTTTATCACATTCATAATTTTCACCATTCAGCAGTAGAAAGATAAAAATTATAATTGAGAACAAATTTTCTTTCATAACGGCTGTGGTTCATTAGATGGTTAATTTTACGCTTAATCCTAGGATAATAATTACTATCGCAAAGATAAAATCTGTTTTTTTCCATACTGTAAAACAGATTCATTTGATTTTCTGATTAGGACTAGAGGGAGATGACTCTGTCTAACTATGAGAGGCGACTCTTTCCATTTCCAAAAATTGAAAGGCATACAATATTCTGCTATTTTCTATTTAAAAAAAACACACACACAGAACATTCAGCCTACAGATTCTATGCAAAATTACTATAAAATTTTTCTCATATGCCAATCCCCACAAACTAAATGTCTGATAACTTAATCTACAACAGGTTTTAAGATTAGCATACTATTTTGCATGTAAAGGATATTCGTTGATAATAAAGTTGTGTTAACACGCATCTTTTTGGTTTTGTTCATTTATTCAGAATACCAAGGTTTGGTTGAATTTTCCCCATTGTTTGCAACTAACACTTACTTTCTGTTGCTGATTTCATTTCTGGCAATGAGATCGACTGCCATCTTTCGGTAGCCTTTGACACTATATTCATGTAGAGAACTGGTTTGTGCTATTTGCTACCATGTGTACCATCACAGGTCTGCCAGGTGAGGAAATATACAAACCTGTATGTCAAAACTTGCACTTATGCAGGAGTGATGCATTTTTTTTTTTTTTACACAGCACTATTTTCATACAAGATTAATTTCTACATAATCTATATGCACAAAAACAATTGAATTAGTAAAGAGTATTCAAATGTTTACCTTATTTGTACACACACACACACTGGTTTCCAAAAGTTAAGCAACAGCAGCACAAATTTCCAAAAGGTTAATGTTTTATTCACTCAATGGTTAACAAAAACTTCATTTATAAAAGATAACTGTTATCAAAGAAACGTGTAACTTACAAATAGATGTTAGGTGTAAAGAGAAGCATGTACGACCAAACCAGGAAACAAGGAATTCTATACAATGAATTGAAACAAAAATGAAGGGTAGTCAACAGGGGATGTAATCCATCCATCAATGACAATACATGGCTCACTACAACTTTGCATGCTGCTTATAACACTATCAGTAAGAGCAATGGGAAATAAAGTCCATTGTCTTAACAGAAACACTTTCAATAGGATGCTGCTCAGGAGAATGTGCTGGCCATGTCATATATGGGTAATGGTTTGGTCTTGATATTGGTTGATTACGTGCCCGCTGTGAATGAGCATTATCATCCATTAAAATGAAGCTATCTCCAATTACACCAGCATATGATCTGACAGAGATCCAGGATTTTGTCCCTATACCTCACTGCAATCAGGGTACTTGCCCACACCATGTGCAAGTCTGTATGCCCATCCATTGAAATTTCTGCCAATCCCTTTCCATCTTGTTTGTGGGCTGGTTACATTCTGTTTCCTTCAGACTACCATGCATTGAGACACTAAAGGGTTAAATCTTGACTCATCAGAAAAGAAAACATGGCTCCAGTCACATGGTGTCTAAGCAGCATGTTTCTGCACCAGTTCAACCACTCCCAGAGCTGATATAATATACGTTTTTTAATACATACTCTTAAGACTTTCTTGGTATTGCATACTAAACATTCAACTTTTCAATGGAAATATTAAAAAAAATAGATACGTTTTAACTGAGCTTACAATAGAATTATTGAATTGCTTACAGTTCAGGCTGATACTAACCTCCCTGTGACCAGAGATATATCAGAAGTTGATCAGTGTTAAAGTTTTTTTCTCTGATATAAAAGTGGCAAATAGTGAATCAAGTGCTGGGGTTGTGGCCCATGGTTTACCTTGAACTGGGCTTCAGAGAATATGACCATGCACTTGAAATGGTCTTCATAGTTAAGAAATCATACTTATGTCCACACTTAGCCATTCTACCTCCTGGGTCTATGACTGTCCAGCCTCCATCCCACCAACAGGTCTCTGCCTAAGAGAATCTTCCAAACATAAAAAGGGCTACCCATTTGTGACATTGCCCTCCAAAACAAATATCCTAGCTAAGCCAAAATTGATATGAACATAAGCCAGTATTTTTCATATTATATACCAAAGCTAATTAGCACGTTTCTACTGGAATTCAACTATGTATTTCTTTGTTTAAAGTTGTTCCATGAAGAGAAATTTGGTTAAATAAAGCTAATCATTTTAGAAACCAGTGTATTTGTAAATTTTTCTCTGAAATGTAGGAACAGATTCACAAACGCCACCTTTATAAGTGCAGTTACTCATAGTTGGCAATCAGAAAAGCTGCTATGATTTGCACTGCAGTACTAAAATGACTAAAAATACAATTGCAAAATTTAAACAAACAAACAAAAGACAACACTGGACTCTTTCAACCAACTAATAATTCCAGTTTAAAGGAAGTACTTTCGTTCTTCAAATATCTGAACTTCGGTTCAAATTAATGGCACATTGGCACTAAATGCTGTAACTTCTGACTGCAAATTGGTTTTAGCATCACTATCTATTGCTGATTTTTATAATTCCCACAATTCAGTGCTCCAGCGATATGAGATTTGCTCTGTATATCCTGTATTTTATTTCGCTGTCACCTGGAGTAACTAGTCTCCTGCTTCATCTGTAACATCAGTGCTTGCTAATGCTGATGCAATGACTACAAAAGACCAATAATTAACAAAGAACCTCAGTCTATTATTTTTTTTTTTTTTTGGATCTAGGAAAAGTGACTTAAATGAAAACAAAAAAACAAAAACAAAAATCAAATCACAGGAGAGAAGAAACCAGAAACCATAAACTGATTTATAAATATATTTATTGCCATCGTTGATATCTCACATGTACAAATGCAATGAGGTCAGGTATACAACATGTGACCTCTGGTAACCAGTCCTCATCACAATCAACAAGTAAATACAAAATGACCAGATTAATGGAGTTTTTAAAAATCAGTTGTAAAAAAAATTAACAAATAAAAAGACAAGTTATTTTATTGAAAAAAAAAAATTAGAAAATAATTCAAATTTCCTAAACCAAACTTAACTCTTTTCAAAAATAAATAGCAATGAAAAATAATGGCGGCATAGTTTGGATTTGGTGGGAGAGGGGGGGTAAAATTCTGCGATATATGAGCTGAGATATTAAAGTGGACATAAAATTTCCACATTTACCGAGTTAGTCTTTACCTTAGGTCTAATAGTTTGATAATGAGTAATAATTCTAATTTAAAGCAGTACCGAAATTTCTTTCAGAGACAAACCAAATTAGTGGTTTCTATCCATTGTGTAATTATTGACTACTACTATGCATCAGTCATACACTTGTATGTTATGCATTAGTATCCAAGTTACTCTGTTTTATGCTATAAAGCCAAAATGCACATTTCCAATCTGTATTCTGTAGAATTGCAAGTATTCAAATAAAACCTCAGTTCAAAATTTGCCATATATATATATATAAGTAAATTTGTTCTGGCTGACAAACTATAAAGCTGAACTTACCTGACACACAGGGAAGGGGATACCAACCTCAGAAACTTGGATCATTAGGAAGGAAAAACTTTTTTATTAGATATCTTAAGACAAACAAATCAAACTTCTCTTCTTTCCTAAGATTTATGCTGTTTAAACAAACTTCAGAAGAATTTTATTCATATACATTTAAAAAAAGAGAAATCCGCAAATGGATTTAACAGCCACACATCATCTCCTTTTACTTTCAGTAAACATCTTTTTTGTTGTTTTGTTTTGCATCAACGTGAAAGAAAGAAAATTTGGAAAAATTTACAAAATGTCCTAGTCCAAAAACGCTGTTCTAACTCTTCGAAAATTAATTTTTTCGGTATTTCTTTTTTGGACTACTATGTGGCTAACATGTACTGATCAAACGCATTCAGCACTACCTGTATCGAGTTAATGAGAAGGTAATACACTTTACTGTTCAACTGAAAGCAATAATTTATGAAAAACAAAAAGCAAACAAACTTCACTAAGGGTTAAAACTAACTTAATCAGCTTTACAAAAAAAAAAAAAAAGAAAAAAAATTTAAATGCTAGCTCACAAATTAGATAAATATTTACAGGACTTTTAATTGGTAATAAGAATACTCCTGGCAGCTGAAGCAACAGATATTAGCCAAATGCAAATTAGAACTTTACTGTCAAAGACAAGATTTTTGAATGTTTGACTTTAGGCAAAGTTGAGAGAATGTATTACATATCACTTTAAGAGACTTTACACTAAGGGAAAATATGTTTATCTGATTTCAAAATGTATATTACATCTCTACAAGCAAGCAAATTACTTCAGGCTTCCCCTACCTACATTATTAGAGACATACCTAATAAACTCTGTCCGTCATATGCTTCTCTGGTTACAGCTGGTTGTGGAGCCCTATCTTGTTTATAAGATTAGGGTCCTGGTCTTACATACTGAGTGGGATAATTGATAGCAAAGTTTAAATATCCTAAACAGTAACATCAACTTGGGAAAATTTCCTGGTAGGTCAGTAGGCTAAATAGTCAGCCAATCAACAAGACAATATAGCAATCAATCCTCACATCAACAACAAACCTTTCCCTTTTGTGTATGTTAGATTTTACTCTCAGATAATTCTTCCAGCAACAGTTCGGAAAGATTACTGTATATTTACTGTATACGTTTGGAAAACCTAAGTTGTTTATATAGCACATTTTCACAAAACAATTGTAACAGAAAAATCTGAATACTTTCAGCATCAGTTACTACAGTGTAGATCAGAGGCTAAAAGGTTTAAAACAGCATAATTTTCTTTGTACAAAAAGCCAAAACATTTCTTTTCTTGTTGAGATAAGTTCATTTTCACGAACCGTGTTTTCATTACAAACCTTTCATGTTATGCACTTGTACAAAGATGGCTATTGAACATGTGTATTGATGTGTGTGTGTGTGTGTGTACACACACATCCTGTAAATGTTAAAAAAAAAAAAATTCAAGATACAAAACAAAACATTCCAACACTTTAACCCTAGAAATATGGCAGTACACAAAGACTAGTTTCATCAGTAACCCTGAAACACTGTCTTAGTGTGAGCAACCAAAGACAATAAGATTTTTTTTTTCTGCCCCAGGTAACAAACCCATTCTTCTGGTCTTGAGGTCCTCAAAATTTCCGTTACCCTCCCGATTACGCCCCGGTAGAGAGCCTGGACATTCACTAACAATACGTATCAAAATGAATTTTTTCTTTTTACCCTGAAGATTTTGAAGTAAAGTTAACTTCAAAAAAGTTTGGAAAACAAAGGAGGTACATACATGGCTGCCAGGATGACCCGAGATGGTGGCGATTTATATTTTTCTCTCTCTCTTTTTTTTTTTTTTTTTCTATTTAAAACTGATCTGGAAGAAAAAAAACCCAAACATGGAAAGTTTACTAACAGGTGTGCATGGAAGACAATGGTATGGAGGAGCAAAACTGCAGGCAATAGGAGTAACAGGAAAAACTAGCAGCGATGCTTTACAGTGAGAATTGTAATTAGTGGAACAATTAAACAAGAAACAGCAGCAGTGCAAAAGCAACGCTTCCAACATTTTGGCATCACCTGCCAGATAAGGTTCTATTAACTGTCTAACGAGCTATGCAACATTTTAATCCATGCACTTGTTGCTTTGATCAATTATGCATATTCTCGTTGTGAAAATGCTACACAGGTGTGAAGGCAACATTTTAAAAAAATACTACAAAATATCGAGCTGTCAGAGAGGAAGTTTAGCTCAAATGCTTCCCAGTTATAACCATTTAAAATAATCTGAGCTACTAAAATTGTTACATTTAGGTGGTGGAGAGAGAGAGATCTAGTAGGGATTTTCAGAATACTTAGGGCCCTGAGTGAGGGGAGACACTAATTCAATGGCTAAAATGAAGTTGCAAAGGGTCATAGTGACAAATTGTTAAAGTATGGCTTGATATCTAATAAAAGGAAACAAAGTGCTAGAACGGCAAATGATTACAATAAAAATTATGCAGTTGTTGACTGAGCATAAACCAATTTAAAATTGAATTTTTTCACCTGAAGGTAGGGGTGCTGTGCCTCCTATTACTAAATATCAAACTAAGAATAATAACCAACCAGCATTTATCTGTTAGATAAAACAAACCTTATTTCTATAACCCTAACCATCTTTTTACAAACCGTCAAAGAATAGTATTGTACTTAACATTTCTTCAAGGTAAATAACTTCAGGTGTGTACAGATATATTTTTTTTTTTAAGAATGAAGTTTTTTTTTTTTGAAAATGAAGTGATGTAAATAGCTTTCAATTCTTTTAAAATAATCATTTTCTATTAACCCATCACATCTCTAATATTCTCCTCCCTTTTTCTTGAAGTCACCAATATCTATGCAGGTAACCATAGATATAAAGTTTTTTTTTTCTTTGTCTTCTTTTTAATTTCCTGTTTTTATTCAAAACTAAATAACTTTTAGTAACATTTACTTTGTTTTTTTATTGACAATTTATTTTCTTTTTAGTAACTGATGGATTTGCTTGATAATTCTATACACAAGATATGTAACTGTTACATCTGTACATAAAGGATATCTACAGGTAGCAATGGAAGTGTGAAACAAAGGTTAGACGGAAGTCCATTGGGTAAAATAACACTAAGGGGTCAATGCCATCCTTTACCACCAAAAAAAATGACATTTCTTTCAATAATGAACATTACATTTGTTTCCAGCATTAAGCTGCGTGTGCTAAGCACAATGGGAAAAGATAGATCCATCATATATTAATGGGTCTGCCAAAATATAAATCATTTGTGGATGAAAATAATACCAACTATTTACACTATCAATAGTGCAAAGCAGTGCAAGACCATTGTATTTTTCTGTGGATTTTATTAGTAAAAAATACTTTTCAGAACGTGCATGAATATTTAGGGATATTTTTAAAATCTATTCTTTGTCTCCAAGTCTCAATAATGGCAATTCATCAGTTTACCTTTTGTAACAACAAATCCATATTGTGCTAACCCCACATCATGTCTGGCATTCGCTAAATGATATACAGCCAGTTCAACATGAAGATACTAGAGTTTCTATGCCAGAGTACAAATGCACCCCAAGTGATGTAAGGTAAAACTGTCTGGTTGTAGCAATAGACTTTCTCCACTATAAGAAAATAGAGTACCTTATCTAATAATCTCTCAGGTTCCCCCTGCCTCTGCCTACTCAATTTGAAAATTCTTCACTAAGTCACAGGATGCTGCATCTAAAGAACATCATGTGTTGCTCATACAAAGGAGAGATAAAGAAAAACTCAACTTGTGTAAGGTTTCTTTGGCATTCTGACTGCCACAAGCAGACAATGCCTTCAATTACCAGCTATAAAGCTCTGCTGCTTATTACCCACTTACATGGTGAGTGAAGGACAATAGAAAAAAAATATCGAATATAATCCAGAACCCTCAAAAAATATAACAATATGTTATGACCGGAAAGGATATAAACAAACAAATGTTGTGAAGAGTATAAAGATACATGGTAATTGTGTGTCAGCACTTCGATGTAACTCACCGCGTTCATAGAATGGAAGTATGATGTCGACTAGAAGTATCCTGCTTACATGCCTAAACTAATACACATGGTAACCAGGACATTCAGACACCAGCCACTGGAGATAAGAAAAAAAACACATCGTTTTGCATAAGTCTCACCAGAACAGTAAGTGCGTGTGAGAAAACGACCCAGGTGGCTGAAAGACACAACACCGATACTAACCATTACCATAGGCAGTTGTCGTAGCTTTGCTATTTAAGGTGCAAATATACCCATTATAACAGCAGCAAAATCCAACAGCTAGCATGCAGCAACCGATGTAAATAAATAAATTTTAAAAAAACAGACAAAAAACAAACTGTCGACATATCCTTTTACAAACCTAACCCATGACCTCCGCTCAACCGTGTACCCTACTGGAAGAACTTATGATCAGTTACAAAGGATCCTTCGACATCATTCTAGCTGAAAATGGAAAAGAAGAAAACAATAAAATTTCTCTCTTTAAACAAACAAGTTTTTTTTTTCTTTTTAAACTAAACTTCTTTTAGGAAGACACCGATTTATTTATCCACACAGTCGGCTTGTGACATCTTTGCACTTTCTGTGAAGTTGTTATTTATTTATCATCGTACAGAGCAGGTAATCATTTTGTAACAATAGAAAAATAAATTTTAACAAAAAACAACAAAAAAATTGGCCACTTGCATCATTGAAAAAAAAAAAACAAACAAAAACTCTGATGCATGTCATCAGTTTTAAAAAAAAAGTTCTCTCTTTTTTTTTTTTAAAAGGCACTTATTTTTGTATTTTTTTGACTGGTTTTGTTCCTTGCTCAGTTGGCATTTGGTACCAACACAAAACTTCTCTGCTACTTGGCAGCCATCACGAAGCCGAAGCCGCCGTCCTGGCCACTAATCCGCGCTTGAAACAACAACAACAACAAAAAAGGGGTCCTGATATCTTTCATGGTTTTCTTTCAACAGAGCTGAACTGACACCAGGCATCACATCACAGAACGGGTCATCATCGCAAGTCCCCTCCTCTCTCATCAGGTGATGTAGTCCCGGTTTGTAACTATTTCCTATTGACTGAGCTTGAGACAAGTTTTTTGTTTGTGTGTGTGCTTGTGTGAGTGTGGGTGTGTTTGTTTGTTTGTGTTTGTGTAAGAACCAAGAAAATATCCAGTCTTTTCATTGCCAAACCTGAAGGAAATAGAGAAAGAAAGATTGTCTAATTATTACTTTAATACTGAGAGAAAAACATTCCTTATTAAAGAGACATTTAAGAAAAGAAAACGAAATCGATCAATCAATCTCTGGTGATACAGTCAGGATCTACATCAAAATAGGTGCATCTCGTTCATTTGTATGAATGTGTAGGATATTGAAACACACTAAATACTGTTTATCTGTTTAGAATTTTTTTTTTTTTTTAAAGATAATCCACTAGATTTGACAAATGTGTCAATATTGCGTGAATGGAAGCTTTTAGTCCCCCCCCCACCGCCGTTTTTTTTTTTTTTTGGTGAAAAAATGTTCAGGTGTTTCTGATAGTTTATAGTTATGTTTAATGAAACTGATGTCTGTACACTTCCCTCCAAAAATAAAAGCTCAGAAGTTTTCATATTGCAAGTCAAGTATCTTAAAGATCCTGTACCATAGTCTTGCCCGTGCCTGCAAAATGATCCTTGGAAATGTTCACATCTTGTGCCGACATAGTTAGTAGAATGAGAACCAAATTCAAACCCCACTCCTAGCCAATAAAAGGGTTACTCAATAAAGTCCCTTGTATTTCCGAAAGGTCAGTTAAAGAATCACCAGTTGATAATCCTACATTTTGTCTTGGGTGGGTGGGGAGAGAACAAAGTTCACTATGGAGACTTTCTTGATTTGAAAACAATAAAAAGAAAAAAAACAACAGAAAATGATGATTGCTGCTCAACCTACCTTGACTGTGCTATCAACAGCACCAGAAAACAACCGGCCCCTTGAGACTGCTAGGCATGCCACACTGCCTTGGTGCCGCACTAACTTCTGGGTACATATCATATTATCCATACTCCAAACCTGCAGAAAGTACTCAATCCTTCAGAACTTTTCAGACAACCAAAACAGTTTGAGATTTTTCTTTTTCTTTTTATACCAATTTACAGTCGATCCCCGCCTAATCGCAGTTCGGCATTCTTGGCCCCGGTTATTCGCGGAATTTTCCTTAGAACCTAACTAATAATTGTTCGTGGAAACCACCGCATATTCGCAGAATCACAAATATCTTCTGCGATTTTTTATGGCTTTCTTCGTGGCAATATATATTTTTTTCACACTTTTTAACGGTAAATTATTAATAACAACAATATAATTTACTAATTTTGTAATATAAATACTAATGTAAATTCAGCAAAATATCAATATAAAATCAAACGCTATTGGCTGGAGGTTTGAAAGTAGCCAATCAGAGAGCGTTGTTCATTTCTCCTCGCTGCTGATTGGCTGCTGCCCACGAGGCACTGTCTCAGGCAGATGCAGCCCAGCATCATCCCAGTTTACTGTGTGTAGCTATCTCGAGTGTATTTTTTATTAAATTATTATTATATATTTACTTATATTTTACGTTATATTTTGACGTTTATAGGCATTTTTATGGACCATGTCCAATATTCACGGTTTTTCACTCTTTGCAGGTGCTCTAGGTACGTAACCCCCACGAATACCGGGGGACAACTGCACATCATTATACAAAAAAATTAAATCTTCACTATAGTAAGCAAGCTGTAAGCAAACACTTCCATGGCAGGTCAGTACCAACACCCACCCAAGTCTCCTAATCTCTCAGGAGGCTTGGATCGATGGCACCCAGCAGCAAAAGCAAGCATGAAGTCTACAACTACCAGTTATTCTGTTCCAGAAGTTGTCTCACTGGATTTTTCTTGATGACTGACTGCCCTCTTTACTTTATACCACCTAATTTCCAAGTTAGCCAAAAATGAATGGCATCTGAATCAAATTCAACTGTCAACATTTCTGAATCTTTCTCAAAAAATGCCACATTCTACCCTGTCATTCTTAATTCAGCCGCCTGCGGGCAACACATGCACATCATCAGTTAATGCCTGCAGGCATCTTCTAAAGATTGTCAATGCAAAATGTTTCGCTTGGTTGAGTACAATCTTGTGTTGTCAGTTAGCACCAATATGATGAAATGAGTCTGAGAACCACACTTTGTGAAATACCATGCTGCAAAAAGTAGTGAATAGCCTTCAAACCTAGAGACGAGAAGATTTCAGCTTTAAATGCAAATCAGATGCTTGATAATAAATTATACATAAAAATGGTTACAGTAAAAGTTAGCTGGAGATACTCTAAGGTAAAAGGAAGAAAATTATTTCACACAACACCAGATACACATTAAGGTCATCTTGCAATTTGGCCATTCTACTGATGTACCAAATGTGTCAACTTCGGTAAAAGTAGATTAAAAAAAAAAGGAGAGAGAGAACTTTACCTTGGAAAAAATAATTCAGCCTGACATGGAGTAAATGAGTTATAAAGACAACTGGATTAGCCTGGAATGTAGTGTTAGCTTGGTGTGAGAAAAATGACTGTTTTCCAAGTTTGGTAACTATTGATGTTGACTACATCTTCTCATCTTCCTGTTGGTCTGCATCACTTTTTTTTGGTTCACAATCAACCTGGCTTAGACAGACCTCAGCAAAGGTACAGCAGCTGCTTCATCCATTTTACTGCAGACATTGTCCTGATAACCTCAAAGGTGTCTTGTTTAGCTGTCTCTCTTTTTTAGAATTTTAAGCATTTTTCATACTTGCTATAACATCCCCAACCAACAATCACATAGCATGATAAACAGATATATTTGTTGTTGTATCTCAAGTAACAAAGTAAAAAAAAAACATTTTTTAAAATTTTTTTTAACATATTAAAGTTATCCCCATTCTGGTACATCTTTAAATTCATTTCTTTTGAAGTTAATTTTTGTATACATACGTGAAACAAAGTTGCAACATTTACACACACACAAATATATATATACAACTCCAATTCCTAGGTCACTATAGGTTTTGTTGCTCTGTGGTAACATTGTAAAATTCATCATATTTTTAATTCAGTTATAATAATAATAATTTTAAAAATTCAAACAGCAGCCTCTATGAGGGTGGGGCAGAGGAAAAGAAAAAAATAGAGAAAATAAACAAACTCAAGAATTTTAGAAAAAAAACAAAGCAGAAGATAAATAAATACAAGTCAAGAGTTTTCTCGCACTGAAGATGACAAGAAACTGCAGCTATTAGTTTTGCACAGAATTAACAAAGAAATAATTTTAATTAACATTCATTATCTGAAAACAGATGGCAATTCCAGGTTAGTTTTTAAGTAGTTGATGATAACAAGTCTTCTATTTTAACTCATTGACCCCCTCCCCTGGTGTTGCCTTTATGCATCACCATTTCAAGTTGTTTACCATATCTATGTCACATGACCAGGGGTCAACGAGTTAAGCTTAAAAATTATAATTTGCGGCACTTAAAAAGTAAAACGTGTCTTTGTTTGGTAAACCTCCTTGTTGCAATAATATGGATTTTTGAGAAACCATGAGAAGTGCAAGACCTCTCAAATATGCTATCTACACTTGCTGAAACTACTGGCATTTAAATGTTAAGCCATTCTCTTTCAAAACCTCACTAATCCAAGACCAGTAACATACAGAGGAACAGCTGATCCTACTCCGGCACTTACCTTAAATTAAAATTTTTAATTAGAGAATAACAAAAGTAAATTATTTAACATATACTTGTCACAATAGGTGGTTATGGGGAGAGGGTTGTTGCTTTTTTTAAAATAAAAAGCTACTAAAACATTCCTTTATGTACTTCTAATAGTTTTTATTTCTCCAGGTGAGCTTTACTGTGTTTGTCAAATATTACTATATCACAATACTGTGTATTATGCCACACACCAATTTGTCAAACTCCACCTCCACGAGAAGGCGCAGCAGACTGGTGGCAAGACTGCTGAACCGCCATGGTTGGGGAATGACTCCTCTCAGCTGGGGCTGGATCAGTTTGGCATAGCTCCTCTCTTTCTTCTTCTCTAGTTGGCTGAATGTTTCCTCCCATATCTAGAAACAACAGATTCCAGTAGGGATTTTCCAATGTAGTAGAATTCTAAGGGCCTGCAACATCTACTACCAACCCCAACCCACTCCCTTAGGATAATCATGATAATGTGATCGGCAACCTTCAGATTTGTACTGGTTTACTGAACTTTCACCACAATATCATATGCCATATTTGTCTAACAAATTCTACTGGTCCCTGACCTTAGATCAATGGATAATAACCAGCAATGTATACATACACCTGAGTACAGCAAGTTGTCTCAGAATTCACCTGTTTACATTAAAAAAAAAAGTTCACTATAGTTTAAGATATATGACAGATTCCACACACTTATGCATAATTCTGATATAATATCACATCAGAAAACATCAAAATAAATTTATATGCTGACAGGCAGATAGAGACAAATATAATTAAAGACTTAAAGATTTCTGTTTGGCTTAATGTATCAACAAAATCCACCCTGAAGCTAAAAATGCTCTGTACCTGTTTAATACTCAGCAGGACTTATCTGATATTACACAGAATTCTGCTAAGTTGACAGGACAGATTTAATGAGCATATTTTCATGTTATTTCACTCATGACCTGAGCAGTGACATCACCAAAGCTAATCTCTTCATCTGATTAGTAGCATCACTTGCTCAGCATGATCGAATTTCAACAGCATTTCCTTGATCTTTTCAATTTGCCAAGAGTTAACCATAGAGTAAATAGTCAATACCAGAAAATAGAGATCCACCATGGCTTGCACACTACCTCTTTTTGTTGATTTCTTTAATGAAGACAATAGATTCTAGTAAAGCCTTTAGCATCCTCCTCTTATCTTTTTTTTACTGTTTTCTTTTCAAATATCAATGACTACTTCATAATTATTAGAAATGAATAACCAAAGATTCCCTTAGAATTGTTCAGGTTTCAACTATATGAACTATAAAGATTTAAAAGATCTGAAAGTGCGTGGACACAAACAACAAATTCTTTGTTGTCCGCAGTTTTAAAAAAAAATATCCCTCCTCTCAAGGTAAATTATAAGTTGGCCAAAATAGCAGCACCACATGTTAGAAATGTGTTTCATTAATTATAATTCTGCTGACAGCTAGACAGACATTTCTTCTCTCGGCCTTCAACTCACTGTAACAACCCACCATGCCATCTTGCTGCCTCGTGATAACCGAGATCATAATTATGAAGACTCCAAATACATGGTACAATTCTGACTTCCACCTTAATTTATAATTCCACCAAACAAACAAAAAGGGAAAGGAGCTACTAACCCCAAAACTTCATAGCTATACACTTAACAAAGCTCAAGTTATCAATGTCCCCACTTGCTGATGCCACATTGCAAAGGGAAAAAAGAGGGGGGAGGAACACAAGTTAACAGCATGCAATTTAAAGCTATTTCCTGGTTTCTAGGCTACTTTCCTTTTCCTGATCTAACATTGCTAATATTGTAGCAAAACCTGCATTGTGTTAAACTATCAACTTAATCAGAATCAGATTCTCTTTAGATTCTAGAGTTGTGCCAGACGATAAAAAAAAAGTATGGGAATATTCAGAAAGATGTTAGTGGTAAAATAATTAGCCTGCCATGACCCACTGGGCTGACATGCGGTAGTGGGGGGTGCATAGGGGAAAGGTGAACAATCTAAACTCCACTTGAAAGATTTCTTATCCTCATCCACAGGTTTGCTTTTGTCAAAGAGAGAACTGGAATATTGCTCCATTCTGTTTTCTATATTAAAATAAGTTTATAAACAAATCAATCTAGCCAGATTAACACGACCAGGGTCATTGATCTGGCTTTAAGTTGCACACATCTAGCCTATGTACACATACATTTTCGTGCGATTTGGGGGTGCAATATCTTGTTTTGGAGCCATACGCCCTGTTAGGGTCCTCTCCCGAACAAACCAGGGTTGATATCCCTGCATAAATTATTAAGTGAAGGCCAAAATATAAAATGTAGTACTGGCCTAAAACCACGTTTCAAAATTCAGCACATTTAGGAAACTTCTAAAGGCCGTCAAAAAAATAATTAAAATTCCCTACTTTTCAATGTTAAGTTGGTCAACATAATTATTTCCAAATCCAGATTGATACTTAACTAGGTGAAAAACAAGGTACTGAAAGTAACCCTGATCAACAAAGACACTCAAAATTGAAAATGATTAGGAAAGTCAGTCAAAACTATAAATTGGTATTTAAGGTCAAATTATAGCCCCGAATCAACATCTTTTCACCACTTTATGCAGAGGTAATTTCTTTTTTGGCTCATCTACTGGTGCTAAAAACCCATCCACTATCTATGGAAAATGGAGATCTACATAAATAATGCATCTGTGCCAGCTTTTTCAGTATTTTGAAGTGGAAGGTATTTCCTTTCCACCATTTAAGGCCAAGTAAAAGATACTTTTCAGTCACTTTCTCACATATATAAAAACAGCAGTGTTTTTCTATTCTTGAGAATCTGTAATTTACTTTCAGTAGAATAACTAGCAGCTTGTTCCTTTCCTGTTGCCATTTCTTCATAGCACTACCAAATTCCAGGAACTTTCACTGTTGATTGATCAGCTGAAGTTTGTCACTTGTTTGGATCATCAAAACTTGTATTGGAATCTGTAATTAGATTCTTTCTGGAGCTTTTCCTAATCTCTTAATCTTCCATTCATTTTTCAATGACTTCTATCAACCAATGCTTTATTCTATCCAAACCCAAGTCTTCAGTTTGATGTGAATGTCTAAGCGTGTGGAAATACGAGGTTTCTTATTTTCCAAAAACGTAGGCCTTTGCACAGTTTCTTTTAGCTCATCTCAGTTGTCAAGGTTCCTTTAAAAGTAATATTAGTGGTCGCTTTGTCTAGGAAGAGTTTTGCAGCTAAAATTGAATAACAAAAGTTGTTGCATCATTTTGATTAACGGCTTTTGTGATCTCTTTGAAGAGCTTTAAAAGGCAAACAAGTTTCTCAGGTAGGCTCTATTGAACAGAATTAGAGTTTGAACATTATGGTTTACTGCATGTGTCAAGACAGGCTGTTGTATTTTTTTTCAGCATTACATTCAAGCATGTAATATGAGCTGTCCCAACAGGTGTATACATCCTGTAGTGCCTCTGTTTGTGGACTGGCAGTGAGGCTGGCTATCTTTTGATCAATACAAAAGATTTCCCATACTGCTCATTGGCTAAATATGGCTTCATTAATGCAGAGTATGGAGAAAAGTAGCCAGTGATGGGAATTGGTTTTGAGAAGTCTAGCAATAATGTTAACAGCAATATCTCTTAGGTACCAAATAAATGTTGTCCAATGATATTTCATCTTTCTTCAAACCAGCCAACTTACATGGTTGGTTGCATTTGATTCTGGAAATGGAACTACATTTAGGATGGACCATGCCTTTCTAAATCAGGTGTTGGTCAAACTAAGAAATGTTGTTCCACCAATACTGGCTGTCTGAATGTTTGTTGTCAAAGCTATACTTGTCATTTCCTATTGTAACGTCTTTTGGAGTTTTTGGAAAACAGTGTTGACTGAGAAAACTACAGTGCAGTTTATTATAGTTAGAAAGCAAGTGAATGAACAGCTTTCTAAATCCGATGACTGCTACAAATGAGTAAGGTTGCAAGTCAGCAGTAATCAGCTCTCTCATTGTGGCTTGATTATCTCTGATGTCCCACAAGTTTTTCTTGTTAAGGGATTCCTTCATAATTTTCTATTACAGCTTGGCCGGGATTCAACTGCTAAAGCATTTGGCAACATTTTTTTACCTTTTTAATGATTTATCACATCGACAAAGCTTTTTGAAGTCATTCTACCTTTAAAAAATCCCTATGCCAAGGTGCTTATCTAAAAATGGACAGCAGTGTCTCACTGAACAGCCTGCTATAGTTCTAACTCCTTGGCTAAACAGCATCTGAAAAACCTTACCAGCCCCAATACTTAAAATAACGACCAACCACAGCATAGGTTCTATGATTAATTAAGCATTGCAGTGTTAAAGGCACCTCTGGTTATCAACTCCAGGTGCAGTAAAAACAATAACGTTTACCTTTCCTAAATAGAAGTCATGTCACTCGATACCTGGGTTATATATTGTCCATAAGAAAGCAGGAACACAATGGCAGCTTGACCATTCAGCTTGTTAATACTTCAGAAAATAATTATTTGAATCAGGCAATTCCTGATCACTCAACACAGATACTAGTGCCAATAAATAAATAATTAGGTAAAAAAAAAAAAAAAAATAGTGGAGGGGCTTTCTATATCATGAAAGTCAGACTTTAAAGTTATACTGGTTGCTTACATTGGAATATGGAAAACATGTGTATTATTCCATAATCAAAACAAACTTTTAAATATATTTTTGTATGAAAATGCCTATGTAAATTCATGTACAAGAGAATATTCTTATAACAATGCAGTGCAATATGGGCACTCTTACAGTTATCATCTTTGATTTGAACCTCTTTTAAATATTTTTTTTAAAGTCTATGAAGCTGGTTTTGTTGTTCTTCCATCAAAATAATATATTAGCAGAATGTCGCATTATATCACAATTTCTCAAAGTTTATCTGAACCAAGCTATTATTCGGGGTGTTTTACACTAATTTCCATTTGCAAATACATTTTATGTTGGTGGTGGTTTAGGGCAACTGAATAAAGTTTGGACATGTGAAGTTTCACATACACACCACCTGTACCAGCGAGAAAGAGGGCGAGCCCTTCAGGCCTACTTACTTTCCCGCTTCTGATGGTACTCTGCATATAGATGTAAACTTCCTGTTTTCCAGTAGGACCAGGCCAAAAATTCTGTCATGTGTTTTACTAACTGGCTAATTAAATTGGCAACGAAGCATTTCGATTATCGGCACATCCCCATTAATAGCACAGGGCACTCGCACGCCAGACAGCAAACCTACTAATTACAGACTGTACATCTAGTAGCTGCCTACGGGCTTTTAAATACTGATGCATCAAATGAAAGCTTCACTAAAGGGGGAATCTTAATCTTCATTAAAATTGCCAATGCTGCTAAGCAACAGACCAAATAATAGTTTGTTCCCATTGGCTAAAGATGAAAAAGCTTTCTTTTTTTTAGGCAGTTCACTGATGTGCCAACTGGCTTTCTTAAACATAACCTGTAACTTCACAAAGAAAATTAATTAAAACACCTGCCCACATTGTAGCATTTTATTGTTACCTGTAAGAGGAAAAGTACATGCAAAAAAAAAAAAGACGATGACTTTGAGTGGCATTATTAATATAAAGTAATTACTTGAATTCCAAATTCCCTAAACAGAATTATTACAAAACAATGGGTTGTAGCTAAAGCCACACCAGGGAGATAGACAATAATGGTGGTGGTTGTTGTTCTCAATCAGTGTCATCACTCTTGCGTTCTACTGTCACTGTTTTTATTACAAGGATTGCCATCTCCATCAGTCTGGAGAACCAAAACTTAACATGAGCAGTCACCACAGCATGGCGAACAAAGGGGAGTAATGCACTGATTATTTTAAAATGTAATAATCCAAAAACTAGTTCAAGAAACAGTTGAGAGAATTTTTTATAAGAACCAAAAAAAAAAAGTTGTTGTTTTTTTCCTTCTTTTCATGACATAATTATTCCCTCTTCCACTCACAAAGAGCCTATGTAGTAAATCCACAAACAGCCATGGTATTTAACGGTCACCCAGTATACAACAGCCAGCAACTAAATTCCCCACATGGGGTCTTAACACCAAGGAAGAAGAGTCTTCCTGTTAATCAAACAGAAATAACAATTACAATGGTTTAATGAGTGTTCGTGGCTTGAAATAAGAGCAACATTCTCATTGTTCGCACTAAAGCTATGCAATTTCCCTAACTAGATGGAGAACAAAACCCATTATTAGATGGACTCTAAATCTTGTATCCAACCAAGGCATTAACCACTTTATATCTGCAGGCATCCAGAGATATATTTTGCTTTATATGAGGGTAAGTAAAAAATTATCTGCACTTTCGCCATAACATATCTTTAGGTTTGTCACACTACCTTCTGCTCGTGTGTGCTTATAGTTGGTACTATTGTGGTCACGTGGTGATCGGAGTTTGAGTTTGATCGCACCAGTTTTCTTGCTGCTGTTAGTGTAAACATGGCCGCTCCGCTAGCAGTGTGCACCGAGGAGGAACAAAGAGCAGTGATCCGATTTCTCTGGTCGGAAGGTGTGTCAGGGGCTGAAATTCATCGGAGGCTTTTAACACAATACAGCGACAGTGCACTACCGCGTAGAAGTGTGTATGAGTGGATCGAGAAGTTTAAAAGTGGCCGGACAAGCGTGACACACGAAGGAGGAGCAGGACGCCCGTCAACCTCCACCACTGACGAGAAGATTCGGCAAGCTCGAGAGATGGTAATGGCGAACCAGCGAGTTATCATCGATGAGGTAGCATGTTCTCTGCAGATTAGTCATGGTTTGGCCTATCAAATCATCCACGACGAGCTCGGCTTCCATAAAGTCTGCGCAAGATGGGTGCCAGCGGATAATTTTTGACTTTCCCTCGTATAAGATGAAGGTGTCTGGAAGCATACTGGAATTTGAGTTTATTTTCGCCTAGCTAAGAACACTAAGGTGTTAGTTTTTTTGTGTTTTTTTAAAAAAAGAATAAAAAGCAATCTATCCCCCACACAGTAAACTCTGTTGGAATAACAGCTGGTTGAATAACTTTATTAGATTTCTAAATCCCCGCCACAAAACTGCTTACGGCTATGGTACGGTGCACGACAAACAGTTCTCCCCCTGTAACTGAATTCTAGAACCAAATGCTGATAATACAGAGTAATTGACTAACATGGATCTGGATCTTTGTGCCAAGAGAAAAAAAAAAAAGAAGCTGGTTTCAGAATGCAGCATCTTGTTTAAATTTCTTGAAATTCAAACCATGGGCAAAAATCACGCTGATGTTTACAAAGAAAAAGGAAACTTCCACAATGGATGGAAATCAAATGACTTCTTCACAATTCAAGTTCTGTTACTTTCTCTTGATAAGCTGAATTCTGCCGTGTAACACTAGGTGGTGATCTAAGCATTTCTATAATCGTCTACGAACGAGTTCTGTTATTTTTCAGTAGATTGATTAGTTTTACCGTGGTGCTAATTATCAGTGTTTGTCACAAGCAAAACAAAAGTATAGCCTATCAAACTGATATAATAGCAAGCTTTAATTACAGGTGATAATAAGTCAGCATGGAAGTTTCAGAACTAGATATCCTCCTGTTATCTTTACAGGCTTCTATGAACTAAATTTGCATGTTTAAAAAAAACAAAAGACGAATCACAATCAGTGTAGTTTAAGTGCATATTTTAAACTTATTTCAGAGAATTTATATTAACATTTATGAAAAGGAAAATAACTAAATGCATAGTAAAGGAGAGAAGTATTTTTTTTTCCTGTGGCATACATGCACATGACAAGCACTAATGGAACTAACAATACTCTGAATAAAATTAAAAAGAAAAAGTTATGAAATTACTTCCTATTTTCGGCCATCAGTTACCCACAATTCACTGCATCCAAAATGACAGCCAGCAAGACAGATAGGTAAAATATACAGCAAAGTTTCTCGTGTGTGTGATATATCTTCTTGCATCCTTGTATGTATTATACACAGAACTCTCTGGGTATGCTGCTGATGTGGTGGCAATACATACTTATTTTCTTTAAAAAGGGATATTTTTTTAAATTTTTTTTACTACTCTTAAAGTAGCTGTATATGCAATATTTATATCTGTCAATAATTTAGAAAAACCTTCCCACAATGTGACCCTGCAATCTTATGACCGGGTTCACTGTCAAGTGATTTTTGAATGATCAACTATTAAATCAAGACACCAGATGAAAAAATTCTGAATAAAACGCTTTGCCAAAAAAAGAAAGAAAGAAAGAAAAATGACAGCAAAAGAAGCAGCTGAGGATCTGGTTTTGTAGACTAACAACTTATACCCATAAACTGACGCAAATCTTCATAGCACTGCATTATGGAAAACTATTTTCCAACATAAACCAGATTCAGATTGCATACAGCCACCTTAATTAACCCGATATCTAATTTGCTGGTCATTGCATCGGAATCTCTGTGCAGCAGTGCTTTCTGGGTAATGACAGGCTTTTCTAATCAGCAATAATACAGCCGACTAATGAGTCTACATTTTGGTGGTGATCCCCTATCACCATCAAAAGGATTCAGTCCTGACATTAAAGCTGCACTCAAGTAGGTTGTAAAAAAAAAAAAAAAAATGCTAAAAATACTATTTATTTACTTGTTTATCTGGTTCTCTCATCAACAATGCTTGTTTATTTTTAATGTTTTAAAGCAAAAAAAAAGTCAACATTTAGTTACAAAGCCTGGAAGAGCAAAGCAATCAATGGATGTTCATTTATGAAATACAGTCTCACTAGCAAATAGGTGGTAGAGGGTTAAACTGTTATTAAAGTTATTACCTAATTGCTTAAAATTTAACAAACCAAACCAAATATAAATTATAAACCTGTTAATATATGTATAATTATTTTACCAGCTTCTGCTTACGCAGTTTGTGTGTGTGTCTCTGTCTGAGAGAGAGAGAGAGAGAATCGACTGTAAAGATAAGAATAATCTCTGGTAATCAGATGAAATGTAAGGCTGACAGTTTGAACCTCCTCCCCTGCTACTCTGAAACCAATGAACCCTAACCCTAATGGGGGGGGAGCAACTATATAGAGATGCAACTAGCAATGGTGAAACAGTCAAGTCGCTTCTCCACATCTACTCAGACATCTTTTCTGTGCTACGAGCCAGAGTCGACCATGCTCAAGTACTGGCAACTGAGACTTGTTTTACTATGCATCGTGGCCTCTGTTGTAGGTGAGTGTCTCTCTTGCTGTTGTCTGGCGATTTTTTTCTGGAACAAGACATTTACTTATTTCTAGGCATTTCCCATTAGCAGACCTGCCAGCAGACTGACTTCAGAAGGGATTTTCTTCTTCCTCTCTCTCTCTCTCTTTTTAAAACTGTACATTTAAACCAAAGCTGTGTTTTGTACACCACCACAAGGAGAATTTACCCTCTTTTTTTTTTTAAACTGTGATTAGTTAATTAAATAACAGACTGGACCACAAGAGCTGGAAAATCTACCAACAGAAACTTATTTACTTGCAAGTTTTCAGCGGTTAACTGTTTTGTTGACACGTTGTGGGCAGGGTGACATCATGGAAACTGCAGGAGGCCAAGCTTTGTGGTAAAATGGCCGATTTGATTCATCAACAACAGTTTTTAGTGTAATATGATGTAGAAAACTACTAGTATTATACACTGAGAAGGCTTACCAGCAAAACAGTCAAATTCCTCATTGGAAAATCTGTTAACTTAACTTATATGAAAAAAAATCTTACCACACTCTAAATGAATACGAGTAGAGGTGAGCAAAGCTCTCAACAGGTAATACTGTGCTCTAATGCTAATTGTACAAACTCATTTAAAATGGATAAAACATTAAATATTATTTTAAACAGTTCCAGGGGGGGTTAATTTTGGTTCTTTCCGTGAAGTGGCTACAAATTAAAGCTGGAAAATCCACTAAACAAGTTACTGACATCAGGATGTGAATAATCAATATATGATACGACCGACGTGTATGACATCATCACATATATGATTAATATAACACGGCATACAACAGTAATGAGAATTATTGATCCCCACAAAATTATTTTTGTTTGTTTGTTAGTCTGTACAAAGCTACCAAGGGTAATGGGATGTTTAAGCATTTGTTTCAATTATGATTCATCACCTATGTATTTTTTTAGTCAAAGCAACATTGCAGAGTGAGCTTGTAATGTGGTTGACTACATTATTACTCTATAGTTGCATCTCCACAAGAGATTACTGCATGAAGGATGTGCCTATTAATATCAAAACAGGTGGCTTTATTATGGTAAAAGTGTATTTTTACCATCAAGTACACAATGAGCACTCCGTAGTTCATTTAAAAGATATAAGGCGATAATGCAATATACCTGGTCACTACTGTAAATGACAGGTATGCGATATAAGCACTGTACACAACATCATAGCGTAAGAGAGAGTTATACCATCATCTGAATAGCAGCACACGTATCTGCCAGATGAGTAAAAAGAAAACACATCACTTCCTTCGGTTTGTTCAACGTTGCAATCTTGCACATTCATCCCTTTAAACTACTGTGTATTAAGTTGCTATTTTTTTCCTGAACTTACTGAAAAGTGCAAGATAATCAAAACAAGGAACTTTCATAAACGGCTCAGTGGGAAAGTGTTAAATTAATGTGTTCATCTGATATTTTGTCCAAGTTTATCCTTTATATCAGTAGCCGGACCGCACTGGATAATGTAACCCCGAGAAGCCAAGTTTTGAATTTATATCAGCACAAGATCACCTATTCATGCAAATATCCAAAGAAATTCCAGCCTTACAGATTTTTCTGCACCACCTTTACCTGGGGTTCTTGTAAGCAAGCAAAAAAGATAGAAATAATGTAATCACACTCACAGACATTTATTTAAATGCCTATCTCTCTCTTTTTTTAAACTGCAGTATATTATTAACCTAATTCTTTTAAAAAAAAAGTATTTTGTAAGATTAACTTGAATCTGCAACTGTCGGTTTTACCACTGAATATATATATATATGAGAGAGAGATGGAGAGAGAGGGGGACTAAATTGTTGCTTGGTTTTATCTTTACAGTTCTTAGCAGCCAAGAACCAACTCCATTCATACCTGAGAGTTTCTACAGACAACTGAACAAAATGCTCAGAGGTTCAGGTGAGTCTAAAATCTCGAGTACTAAACACTGTCAATTAAGAAATGCCAAATCTAATTCTATTTAAATTTAGAAGAATGACTATTACTGGCCATGTTCAGATGTAGCTTACCAACTATAAGATAACATTAAAAAAAAAAAAACAGGCATCAGAAGAGATGAGATTTTGACATGGGTAGAACAATATATATTAGAAATGTTGATAAAATTAAATAGTTACAAGGTTTTTACAATGTCTCTCATACAAATGAAAGAGTCTTTCAGCTTAAAAACAAGTAATGCCCCCAAAAGACATGGTTCATTAGTCCCTTCCCATTGTTTCTATTGCAGAACATCAATGCAGTTTATGGGAGATAATCTGAGTTATCTAAATACATATGACAATGATTTTTCAGAAGAACAATAACAGAGGAAGATAAATTTTGATGAATTATATAATAATGGCATGATTGCATTCATTTTGTTGTTACCAATAAAGGGCTAATTAGTACATGCAGCTGGTGCAAAAGAGAAATATTTTTTTTTAAATTAAGTGGAGAAAAACTCTTTAGAAAAATCCATAGAGGAGATGGTGTTTCCATGAAGTTCAGGGGAATGAGAATCACCTATCTGTAACATGGCTAGGCTCATTGTTAATTAAACCATCTTTACATACAGCAAAAGATATGGTCAACTTTATCCTTAGTTTTTTTTTTTATTTCAAAACAGTTATTTGTGTCTTGGAAAATAAATGCCTTAGACTTTACTTTTGATGTTGCAGGCAAAAGCACCACTTGTTATTAAAGTTTCTTTTTAAAAAAGAAAAGAAAAGAGGGTTGGAAAATTAAACCAGGTGTGTAAAAAAAGCTGACGTTGTAGGTAGATGAGAGGATCTGTCCCTACTTTATTGATCTGAAAGGAATTCATTACATACCTAAGTCAATAAATTACGTGCGAGTTATCACCAGACAGACAAATTTGCTCAGAAAACTTAAAGATGGGAGGGATGGGAAATTCAAATCAGAGATTACAATTAATTAGCTGTTTTAGACAGGTAGTCATGATGAAGAAAGTGAGAGAGCTGTGCACAACATATCCAATCCATACGGTGAAAGGGTTAACAGCATTAAAATAAAAATTTGTTTGTTTTGTTTTTTTACTGCGGCCTATTGACTTCTTTCTATTGTTATTTTACCATTCAACTACAATATTAAATTTCCTGCAGTAAATCTGAAATACTGGTACAATAAAATTCATCAACTTTTTAGTACTAGTTGCCTAAGCTTTTTACATGGTTACTAGATACAAAGCAATACTTACCACAATACTTAATTCTGACCCCAAGAAAACCAGGCTGTAATTGGGAGAATAAAGGTAATGTAAGAATTCCAGCTTTAGCTAACAAAATGATCTGGTGTTCACTGAAGCGTTAATCACCCGGTGTTTTAATGTTGCTATTTATCTTTCTACTCTTTGCAGTCAGTACTAAAAGCAAAGTCCTGCATAACTACACACTGAATGTACAGTACCTGAAGATGCTGATCAAGTACCTGGAGAAGGTGGGTCGAAGGAAATGACAGGCTTTCACATTCCTAAGATGTCTGACTGAAGTGCACCACTGGGAAAAGCTCTTAGCATCCCTCCTGCACACAATAATTACTGATAATCAGCCATTCTGAAATGTTGCCAACATCAAAAGAATAGGAGGAAGCAGAAAAGGCTGTTTTGATCATCAACTAAATGTAACCAGTTTTTGTCCTTACTTATTAGAAATAAAAATTAAAATTTTGCTGCCAGCAAACTGCAGGTTTTTGCTGTTTGAGACTGTTGTCAGGGTAGTACAGAGTACTTTTAAGATGTGGAAAAATCTTTTCTTTAATGAAAAAGAAACCACCTCTAAGAAAGATATAATCTATTGGTAATCTTCTCCTCTAAGTTTAACTCTTTAAGAACCAACTGCCTACAGACATCTGAATATAACACATGGCAGCTAAGTTGTAAAATTAATGTTAAGAAGTGGACAGATGTAAATGGTAATCAGCCTTTGCTTTTTGTTTTTACAAGAGTTAATCTTGCAGTGACTGAATATAGAGAAGGTATCTGGCATTGATAGGAGTTCAGTTCAAAGAATTTAAAATTGTAAATTTTTTTTAAAAATTATTATTTAATAAATTTATTTATTTATACTTTTAATTACATCCTGTTGTAAATACTAATTAATGAACTATGTATTGTTTTAACATAAGTACTCTGTATTATCATTAAAAAAACATAATTCATACTACATATGGTTCAGCTTTGTATAATATACTCAGAATTATGAACAGCACTGTACATTAATTTTCAAAATAAAAAGAAAATCACCACCTACGAAACTTTGGAAAAGTCAAACTGAAACAAAAAATTACTTTGAAGGAAAAAGAAAAAAAAAAGCTGACAGACAGAGAGACAATCTTGTTAACTTGAGTTTGTAGCCTTTTGCTTAGCTACTGTTTCGATTTCAGGTATCTGATTTTACAATCTGACTCACCCGTAGTGACCTGTCGTAAGATGCGCTGAACACCTTCACACCTGGGTTTATGTGAAGTACTGCCAACGCATACACTGTACCTGTGTGACCCATCAATGTTGCAACTTGGTTGTAGGTTCTCAGCTCCCATACCTGAAAAGGTGTGAACAAAAAAAAACAGATGCAAAGTTACAAAGGTACAGGTAATTTTGTGAGAGAGTGAGAAATTAGTTTAAAAAATAGATAATAATGAAAATCCTCAATTTTCAAATACTGTTTATCAGCTCCAGACAGTAGAAAATTAATCAGGTGTAAATGTAAAAAAAAAAAAATCAATGCAATGTAGTCAGAAAGATACCAAACTCAAGACACATTAGAGCTCAGCTGTTAGAATTTTATCACAGCTGCAAAAATTCCATCATATGGAATAATTGATTTAGTGCTAGATGAAAGCACAATTCTAATCCATGAAAATTTTTAAAAGTGCAATATAGTAGTCCAGTGGGTAGCCTACTGGACTGCTGAGATCAAGAGCCAAAGTTTGCTTTCTATAAGATCAGCTTGGTTGGGCTAATCCACCTAGCATGATTTCTTTCCGTTCTTCCTCCTGAGCGGATCACATGGATTTCCTATAAAAACTCCAGTTTCTTCCCATGAAGAGCTCTAGAGCCAACAACAGTGCAACAGAAGAACAGACACACAGGGTCATGTTTACCACCCTCCCTGGTGATGTCTATCCAGGTGTTGTCTGCTCTACCCACCTTCCACCAACTAGGTGTGTGGCAGAGCAGTTAGTCTCCTCAGCCATGTGGCGGAATTCTTCAGGTACAAGTTCATAGAAAAAATCCAGCCATCAATCTTCAGGCCAACAGACTGTAAAAATACCAGCATGTTGATCGACTGCAGACGATCAACTCCACACAACCCCCCTCACTTTTCTTACTGTTGTTGTTGCTCTTTACCTCTGACACATTCCTTGATCACTCTCCATCACTATCCAATCAACTAAATGATAAGAGAGCTGACATATGCACATTCAAGACCTCCACATCACCAGATGAAAAGGATTCAGTGTTGGATTTCATCATGTAGCAAGAAGATAAAGCAACTAAGTAATGCACATAGTTCATGAAAGTAGCTTAGCACTATGATCAATCAGAAAAAGTGATAATGTGGACCAGCATCCTTATGCATGTATTATGTATAGTGTAGACAAAAGGTGATCATTAATTGACTCATCGATGCCTAACTATTTCTGGGTGGTTTGCCCAAGGAAGTTTCAGGTGGCTTGCATAAGAATGGATTAAGTAACAATTCAGTAGGTAATGCAGCTGCATCTTTCTGTCCTGATGTGATGCAACATGGGATTGTCCAGTCTGATGTGGCCTGTAGCCCTGTGATATGCTGTAGACTTATGATGGCATGTCCACATCCAGCCAAGCAGTGACCCATTTTGAGAAAGGCCTATCTATGCCTCAGTTGCAATCTCTATCTGCACGTTCCAAGTGTGACATATTGACCATTCGTGCTAGTGCTTTGAATTGAAACATCCATTTAAACATGATCATTCACCCTTTACACGTCCAAAACTATAGCTTCTTTCCAAAACACCTGTCTGTGCTGCATGGAACAGGAAAAAGTGAATAAACGGGAAAAAAAATCTGCATGCAGCACTGTTTGGACATTTGATGATGTCACCAAATCTCGTTGAACTGGTGTACAATGCTACAAATGTGTGCACCGGAGCAACTATAAAATTCCACCAACATCAGATTATTTGTATTTTTATTTTTAGTTATTTGAGTGCATTCCTTGCTGAAAACAGCACAAGGACATCCACCAGCCACCCACTTTCTTTTTCCAGAATATAAGCCAAACTTTAATTCATCTGTGCTTACATGAATACAGTTTTCATATGTTCCGCAGAGAATGTGATGATCTGTGATTGCTATACTATATACACTGCCACCAGATGTCTCGAGCATACGAACACACTCTAATGTTTCTAAATCCCACATCTGAAAAACAAAAAGAAGAAACTTAAGTATAAACCTACGCTTCCAACTTTGCACTAATTTGCGTTAATGTGTGTGGAGAATGAACATTTAATAGATTGTCTTTCTTCATCTTTAGATCTTTAGTTTAGAAAGCATCAAAAGTATTATGGCACTGTATGTCTGTGTTAAGGCCCACCACCTCTCTATCTTGATACTACTGCTGCTGAGATCAGTCTTCCACAAGTCAAGCACAGACTTTTTCAACCAGTAAATTCCTATGTTAATTTTTTTAAAAAAGCAAAACATTAACCAATATGCACAGAAAAATAACTTGCTTATCTAAAAAATTATAGACACACAAAGATTATACAGAACTCATTATTTTTGCATTAAGTACATTGGAATGTGCATTAAATAGTCTTCTCTAGTATGACTCTCTTTATGTACAACAATGGATAAGGAGCAAAGAAGCAAAATAAAAATCAGATTCTTTGAAATACAAGGAAAGAAAATAAAGGCTATTCTCAAATTCTCTTTAGGTCATCATAATATAACCATTAAATGGAGCATTTTCAAAAAACATTTAACTCAAAGAATGCGGTATATCAAATAAGGAGTGAAGAACAAGAACAAGTGATAGATGCAATTACAATGTATTTTATCAAACAAGATGGTAAATAGTATAAAGAGATAGTTTGATAATCTGTTGTTTACTGCATACTATACTCTAGTTCTTGCATGGATTTTAAAAATGGAAAAAAATTTGAATAGCTGTATATTGGAGCCTTCCAAAACTAAGACCTATACATATAGAAAGTTTAAAAAGTATTTGCAGAAAAATTACTGGATAAACACTATTTTCCTTTCTATTTTAATCTATGGGCTATCAACAGCTTCATTGGGCAGCTGGTAGTATAGTGGTAGACTACACTTTGAATCCAGACCAGGAGCAGTCTGGTTTGGTATACCTCCTGCCATCTTATTCACCTGCCGATTGTAGGGGTTTCCTCCAGTTTCTTCCCACATCTAAAAATGTAAAGTTCTAGTAGAATTTTCAAGATCCAGGTAAGTTGCTTGGTCACTAAGGCTAATGCCCCCCGCCATACCTTTTCCCACTTCGGCTCACTGCTGAGAGATATGTCCTTAGACCCTGACCATCAGGTCAGCAGATGATTATTTATTCCATACATATCCAGAAACTAGGGGTAATGGGTAATCGGTTAGAATGAGACAAAGACAGATGCAAAGACTAGTTTATCTAAAAACACGTTACATATGCAGTACTTTTGTAACTATAAATCAATTTCAAGCATGTAATTAAGTAATTTCTGATTTTAATGTAGAAAAGCAAAGTACCAGAATATCAGATACACATAGTTAGAAACTTATTTAAAAAGCAATTAAGACTTTTAAGTGTTAAGAGAGATCAGTGATAGTCCACTGGGCCAATGACCAGGGCTCACAGAGTGCGTTGAAAGGCGAAGTCATTATGGCCAATGCAGAAGTTGTTTTAAAATCCTAGTCCTTACTTTAATGGTCTGATAGGATCCGCTGTACAAATAACTCTGAGTGGAGACCAGGGCTCTGACCCAGTGGTTCAAACCAGTGATTTCCTTCTTCAGTTCATAACTGTGCACATCCCAAACCTGAATAAAGTTAAATATAAAAAAAGAAAAACAATCAGGCATTGTTTAGAGGCCTTTTAACAGAAAAAAGTTTTCTAAGGCTTAAAAAGTTGTCCTGCAATTTTTTTTTTCTGCTGCTATAATTATCACCATATACACTACCAGTCCAAAGTTAGAGAGCACAGGATAATATTCAGAGAAAATGGATTTTATTTGTTTTGTACTTATTATAAAGTAAACGAACAAATTATATTTCTGAACAAGAAAAAGAAAGAAAAAGGGGGAAAGGCAAATCTTCATTTTAACAAAATACCCACCTTTTGCCTTTATAATTCTGCAGGTGTGTGGCATCCTGTTAATTATTTAATCAAAATAATCAGGTGTCAGAGCATCACCCCGTGTTTCACTGCAGAAAAAAGTACACCGATACTGCAAATGCTCACTAACCTGCTACCGAAAACACACCTTGTTTGCATTCAACAAAACATCTCCCATTTTGATTCACCTGACCATAGCAACTTCTCCCAATGATCACTTTAGTTAACATGTAATTTTTCCTACTGCGATCTTTTAGCTTTATTTGCAGCCCTTAAAAGTACTTTATTTCTTTTCAACAACACACTCCAGCAGATTGAAGGGAACGCACACCAGATTTTTTGTGCCACCACTTAGCTATGCTGTGATTTTTTTATGTTGTTCCTTATCTATTCCAATTGCTTCCTACCTTAATATGTTGATCGTCCATCTTCAACAGCCAATATATGCTTCTCTCAAACAAATAGGCAACAAACATTTCCAAACCAGAAGTACTTGTATGATACATTCAAACATGTTCACATCCTGGTACTGCATATTGAGGAAAAAAACCAAAACATGACATCACACGTAAACATGTAATGTTACAGTCATCTTCTTACGAATAGAGCAACCTTGAAAACTCACATGCAAATCACTTCTCCCATTTAATCTGTATACATCTTTGTACACAAATAATTACCACTTCCTCTATAAATTGGCCACATATGTGGCATGAGTCAGTTTTAGAATGACTGGGTATCATTCAACACAGATGTAGTTCAGATCATTCACATCATTGGGATAATTCAAGAGAAGGATGAAGTGGACTGACCTTTAATTCCCAGTACAATGTTTGTCACGTAGTCATTCCTAGGCCACTAGCAAGGTACTGTCAGACTGGCCAGTTCATGAAAAATCAACCTGGCCAGAAGAAATCAATTTTCAATATTTTTTTCTCTGCAACATGACCTCCAAGAACAACCAGCCATAGACTTTTGACACAGACAGTTTGCAACAGGTTTAATGCTAGTGCTATTTGGTCCAGAATATCAATGCTGCCCCAATGACAAAGATCCAACTCCACCTTTACAGGTGACAATGCTCATCTGCCCCATGCAAGTGTTGTTAATGCATCATTTTAGATTACATTATCACTTGCATGGTGTGGCCTGCATCATCTCTGGACTTAAACCAAACCAAGCATGTCTGGAAACATGCTAGGAAGGTACATTTGTGGTTGCCAACTCTACCCACTATTATCTGCTGGAAGTGGCCCTGGTCAAAGAATAATGCAACATCCCACAATGACAGCCGGATAGTCTGATCTGGTCAATACCAAGATGTTTACAAGTTTGTATTTATGTCAATAATGGTCACATTATTAAAACTTTTTTATTTTATTTTACAAGTGTTAATTTGTCTGTGACCAATTTCAGATTGGCATCATTTCCATTTTGCATGTTCATTTCAGACAGCCATTTAGCTTTGTCTGAGCATGACATGCACAAACCACAGGCTGGCAAACATTACTGGTTGTTTTTTTTTTTTGAGAGGCATCCATTTTCTGTCAGTTTATTCCAGTCAGTAGCATCCTACTATGCAGCGTGTAATGCAAGCCGCCCTCACTGGATCCACTGGTTGTTCAGCAGCTTCTGTCGTTAGTTCACTACGCATGCGTAGCAGTCTGTTCTGAGGGCTAATTCGGTCATGTTCCATGCCACTTGCTGATCTCAAGTACTCACTTCAAAACCTCTTCAACTACCTGGCATTATCACCCCAGCTGGTCGGTTCATGGGCACGCAATACCAACACGATCCCCTGGCTGCTGCTTAACTGCTTCACGAAGAGTGGATTGAATCCAAGATTTGGCTTAAACCCCTGCTGGCTGGAAGAGCTCCAACCCACCTGGTGGCACGAGATAGACAACTCTCTCTCTCTAGTGGACAATCATGGCACTGACTCCCCTTGTGAGGGGTCCTCAAACGTGGAGGCAGGGCGTATGACTCAGCAACTCGAACAGTTTGTTTCTCCTCTGACCATTCACTTATGCAGATTGCTTATTTGTGTTGTTACTGCGGGAACTGGATAGAATTCTGTGAACCTTTTGGCGGCAGTGTTTGCATGCATGCATGTGTTACTCACCCGTATCACCTTCAGAGACCCGCTGAACAACATAGTTCTGGCCGACACCAAAGTACACACGGGGTTATCGTGTGCTTCTATGGTCTTTACTTTCTCAAATGTCTCTATGTTCCACACCTAGTTAAAAAATTAGAAAAACAATTTAATAAAAAAGGGAGATAAATATAATCAGGTAAGACTCGACCACAACCAGCACATTGAAAACTTAGATGGCCATTCTCATACTGCTTTCTTCTTTATCTCTAAAATTTTCACATCTTCATCAGTTACAGCCGACACATTTTAAAACAAAAACAAACCTCACATTTTTGCATTACAAATGTACTCACTAAACACAGCCACTTACCAGCCAGCGCGTTTAGCTGGTGAAGGGAAGTAAAAACTGACATGGTACGCAGAGAGTTAAACACCACAAACTGAACGTGCATAAAACAAAAAGATGCACGAAAGAAAACGATTTTAAAAAAGTGACTGAATGATTTAGGTTTTTTCTTTAAAAAGTTTCTTTCACAGAAAGCATATTTTTTTTAAGTAATATCTTTTTGTAACTTAAACATTCCCTAAACATCACAAGTAACCCCCATGTGGCTACTTACTATGACATTGCAGTCCTGAGAACCAGTATAAAGTTTGTTTCCATAGACACACAGAGCCAACACAATCCCCGTGTGACCTTCCATAGTCTTCAGGCACTTGTAACTTGTGCTTGTGTCCCACACCTATTTAGAAAGAAAGAAAAAATCCTGAATATACTGAAAGTTAGCTTACATGATATATTAGAGAACTTAACAATATTCAGATTCATCGTAGAAATAGATGTAATGGTGCATATTCTCAAAGCCACAGGTATATATGTATATGTATAATATACATAATCAAGGAATGACATATGAGGCTAAAGATTACTCTACTATGGTAGTCAAAAGCTGAGAAATGTTTTTCGTCAGTGAAGGGTTTGACTATTTCATGAGTTAAAATCCAAATTCAAACAGAATCAATATGCTAATGTTCTGAACAAAACTTGAAGATGCCAGGCAGTGTCACATCACAAGGGAAAGGGGAGCCAGCTTTTCTCTACTGGATGCAAATTTCTTGTGAATGCATTAGCATAAATGACATGGAGCCTAAATCAATCATAAACAATGGTTTTCTAATAGCCTAAATTCCAGAAGTCCCCGAATGGGTTTAATACTTAGAACAAGAGTTATGTTCTAATCTTTAACCACAATTTTGGTATGCTCTGCTTTAATGAGAAACCAAGGCTAGTTTGCCTCCTCCTCCTCCCAGGTGTATGGAGAAGTTAACCATGAAAGTGATTTAATCTGCACATTCACTGACCAACACCAACCTTTATTGTTTTATCGGACGATCCACTGAACAAATAATCTCCGCAAACACAAAGGCACCAAACTGGACCCTAAAGAGAGAGATAAAAAAAAAGAGATCATGACAAATTTAGAACCCATCAGATGAAAAGACTCTTTCTGTTCACAGTATTAAAATAAGCATCCAAAAATTGTTCCTGCGCCATTCCTTTATAACCAATTTCACACAGAATACCATTACTCTGTTAGCAGCGTGTACTTATGTTATTTAGATGCAATGCAAAATCAGCTATTCTGGATGGCTCTGCACTTTCTATTAACTTCAAATTAAGTTATGCAATATGCATTAAATCTAGTTTAAATGATTAAAAGAAGTTTGGCTAGATGGCATCAGTTAAAATTGCAAGTTGCCACATTAATGGTACAGTGTATAAGCCTGACTTATGTTTAGCCAAACTTAGAAACTAAATAGTGACGGCACATTTCTTGTTGACATTCTATATTGTCTTAGGCTGCCTCATTGGTTGATAGATTCTATAAGTCAGTTACAAAAATCACACCACCAAAGATAACCTTTTAATCAATCTTTAAGTTTTCATAAGGAAAATTCACTCTTTAATTAATACCAAAATGTACACAAAAATATTACTATTTTTAGTAGAACCTATACACACACATTAAAAATAATGCACCATTCAATCATCATATATATATATATATGTATGATGTCCACTGAAACCTAACTGGATACAATTATTAATACTATTTCAGCCAGGTTTTACATATCGTGTGCTTTTGTGAGTGTGTGTACATGAGAGAGAGAGAGAATCCTGCTTTATTGGTTTTTTTAGTGTTTAGAAGAAGAGAGATCCTCTTTATTTAAAAAATTTTATATTCCATAAGTTTTAAAAAATAATAAAGGTAAAAGGAAATAGTAGAAAATTATTTTCATTTCCTCATCAAATACAACTAGATCCGAAATATTTCAGATACCCATGGGGGTGACCCCTTTATAAACCAAGAGAGTTTTCACTTGCTATCGTGCATCACTAGGTGCACGGAAAAGCTCAAATTAGCATATGTGGGAGTGATCTAATGGCTGCCACCACCAGCACATTGATAATTAGATATAAGACTGCACTAAACCCATTGACTAAGGTAAGAATGTGAAGTATTTTCAGCAGTGTCAGCATTGACACTTTCTGACCACTGTCAAGAATTTCTCGGGGACTCTTTAAGCTTTGTTTGCATTGATCCAGTAACATTACAAAAGCTAGGATCCAGTCAGGATGTTGATTCTGCTACCACAGGCGCCCGTGTAGTTATGGCTCAGCATTGTTCGTCAGATGCATGGATAGCTTAGAACACCAGTCCAACATTCCCGCTTGCAGGGTTAAACTGAAACCCAGCATTTACTGAATGCTGCCCGGCTCTGCATTACCTCATTTAGCTTACCTGGTGCCCGACAAAGGTACCTCTACACTTGAACATTCGCTGCGGGTCATCATAACCTGCAAAATCAGAAAATTAAGGCATTAGTGTGCATAATCATGCTGAAGTTTGTGGGTGGCTGATCGCTATTGTTGTTTTTCTTATTTCTCAACTTTTCAGATGATTTAAAAGCAAATTTGTAAAAAAAAAAATAAAAAAAATAAAACAGATTAAAAATCTACAATTCTGGTTAATTTAAAAAAAAAAACAATTATCGTTTAACATGCTGATTAAATTTTTTAATCAACCATTTGGAAAAAAAATAAATAAATAGGAAAGACCCATTCTTGTTGCAATCCTCTCCCACCTTAAAAAAAAATTTTTTTTTCTATAATGGTTACCATGGGAACCTGGATGGAAAAAACTCCTTAGACCAGAGGTCTCCAAACTATGGCCTGTGGCATGATTCTATCCGGCCCGCGGCGACTTTCCCCCAAACCATGCGGTCGGGCTGTAGAAAAACACATCTAATTTTTATTTGCTCAAAAGAATTTATAGACATAGACGGCACCTTTAGGCCCTTCTTGTCTAGACATGCTTTGTTGAGAATCAATGACCCTTTCATGCACCGATGTAAACTTAACCACTTTGATGCAGTTAACATGGTCATTATTCAGTGGCTAGTTTATAAACTGCGTCTGCAGCTGAGTCAATCGTTATCAGCACGTTGAGACACTCACATCATCTGGAAACTAACCGGCAAAAGAAAGCAACTTTTGTTTAATTCTGTGAGTGACTCTATTTTGTCTTTGCACCAATTACTTATTCTATGTTTGAATTAGTTTCGGCTGTGCTATTGCATGTAGTACGATATAGAAGTCTTGCTGATTTCTCTGAATATTACCTACTTAAATATTTAATACAGTTTGCGTCCAAAGTCAGTGTGAATCTTAAATTGCAAGGTGAAACAAATCTGATTTGTGATCTCTTAACGCACGTCTAGGCTTTCCGAAAAAAATTGAAACTCTTTGAAGGACAGCTTCTTGTTAAGAGCTTGGCTCATTTTCCATGCTCTGATATGTTGCGGAACGAAGGAGAGGTGGAATTTCCTTTTGGTTTTGCTATAGAAGTCATTACAGACTTATTAGCACAATTGCTGCAACGATTTTCTGATCTTGATCAGAAAACAGAGGAAATTAAGCTGTTTCAAAACCCATTCGATTGCAATGTTGAAACTCTCCCAAACCGGCTTCAGTTAGAAATAATTGATCTTCAGTCAGATGCAATGCTCCAAAGCAAGTATAAGGAGGGAGATCTTATCAAGTTTTATAAATCCAGCATCCTGAACATTTTCCGAATTTGAGGCGATTCACCATGGGATTGCTGTCGATCTTTGGCACTACCTATCTCTGCGAACAAACCTTCTCAAAGATGAAGTATATCAAATCGAAATATCGATCGAATTTATCCGATGAACACTCGGCATCCACCCTAATAATTGGCTCATCAAGCCTAAAATCTAAGTACGGGGACATTTTGAAATCAAAGACTCAGTTCCATCATTCCCATTAAACTTGTTCTGATCTTTGTGTTCATTTATGTTAGTGTGTCTCAATATTCTTTCTTACTTTGATTAAATTTGTAATCTTAAAGAAAATACAATTGAACAAAAATGGCCTTCTTTTCCTATCTGCAGTTGAGCCTTTGCTGATTCTGGCAGAACCCTTTCTTTGGTTTGAGATTATTAATCATTCATAAGTTTGACTGACATTTTTTTCTTTGTAATTATCCAATCCGGCCCCCGCGGTCTGAAACGTTTGGAGACCTCTGCCTTAGACTATATCACACATGCTTACCTCCCCCTTGAGCTCCAAGATTAAGGCGTTTATTAATACTGGTGATTTCTTCCTAGAGAAAATAACAATGCAATACTAAACAAAACAATATGCAAGCAGTATGAAACAAAAACATTACATATATGATACAACATAACAGCATATATAAAAAATTTACACACAATACAAATACAGTACATACAATGAAATACAAAAGTTCATAGAAAATATACAATAAGCATAAAATATAATATAGCAATAAAAATGCAATAGAGAAAATATTACAATGCAGACCTTTAAAAAGACTGAAATCCATTTGAAGAACCACATTTTTACATTTTTGAAGAAACCCAAAAATTATATTTTGTTTTTAAATTCAAATTCTAAAAAAAAAAAAAAAATTAACCATTTTGCTGTCAATCTAAGTTAGTAAATTTAGATCTGCAACAATAATCACCAGGTACCACCAAGGATAATGCTTATTAACTCTTTCAATGTTAGTTATTTTTTTTTTTTAAAAATGTATTAAAGTAAGTAAATAAAAACAGCTTTAAAATTAAGATGAAAAATCCACGTGGGAAATCAAATCAGGCGAGAAGCATCAGCACCGCATGTCCGCACGAGAGTGACTGAGACAGACAGACAGACAAACCAGCAAAGAGTCGGAATGGTATCAAAGCAACTGACTATGCCGGACCAGTTTAAGGTACTATGGGATCTCTCGTTTTAGAAAAAGCATTCTGTCATGGGTTTCACCTTTTGCATAGAGGCCACAGTTCTGAAGTGGGGGTCATACTTGAGAAGTGGTGTATGATTAAAAAATATATTATACAGTTAGACTTACAGCTACAAAAGCATATTCTCTTCTGTTGTCAATGACTTCATTCATAATTCTGTTTTGTTTGTGCTCTAATAAATCTGAAAATACAACAAAGGAAATTACACTAGATAAGACTTTTCCCTTATGGGAAATACTGTTTTTTTTTTTTTTATCCTGGTGAGAAGTAAAGAATTTAAAATTTAAGAACACGCTACTATTCCTCCACCCATGAGCAATAGTTATTTCTGGCAGAAACCTTTAGCTTTGTAGAAAGTATCCAGGTGAATTTTATATTGACTTATTTCTTTTATTATTGCTAATAACTTAGTATATTCAAAAAGGCCAGAATCAATGAAGCTGGGTCTTAATGAATAACTCTCCCTTATAAACAGATCCAGTCTTTAATCACTGTTACTTATAGGGAAAGAAATGCATAAGAATAATAACGACAAAACTATTTTCAAATAGGGTCAGCTAAAATAGCCGTGCCTAGTACCGACACCTTTAAATTGCGTTCTTTGACTTTAGAAAGTGAAAGGGAGACAAGTAACCATATGCATAATTTGAATATTTTTTTTGTTGTTGTCAAGATTCCGTGTCCTACCTGGAAAACAAAAAACAAACAAAAAAAAATCCTCTTACCAACTCTGATATCAACCGATTTCTCTAAAGTTTCCAGTCTCTCAGAAAGCTTTCCTAACATGGAGCGCAGGAAGCCAATCTCCTGATCTTTCTGGTTCAGCGTAAACTGAATCTCGGCAATCCTTTCTTCTGTCCTCTGGAGGAATTCCTTCATCCCCTCAAACTTACAACTTCGTAGATGATCTTCTATTTCATCCTGAGTACCGATGAAATCACAGCTATAGTTTATAAAAAAAAACAAACAACAAATAATTTGGAGAGAAAATACTTTCAGTTTTCAAGGTCACATGGTGTAAATTTCTTGTCAAGTCTAGTGCACTCACACATTTGGATAACTGTAACTCACCTGTATTTTTGGTGTGGACACCGTACGTTATTGCAAGTCCTGAGGTGGTTTTCTAGATCCTAAATAAATAAAATTAAATAGAAAAAAAAAAAATGGAAAACAACAATGACAAAGGGCAGAGTCTTGACTCTGGTTACAGGGCAGCAGAGGTAAATGGTGGAATCTGAATCAAGTCTATCTGCTGACAGTTAAGAAAATATTTCCACAAAGCAACACTACAAATGTGGATGGACAGATGCTGAAGTTAATGACAAAGACCCCGCACCTAAACACAAAAGGAATGGAATCATGTCAACAATTTAGAGGAGGATGGCCTTGTGGAAATACCTTCATAATTACACAAACTTCTTTCATTTCACATTATTTAGCCATTATCAAAATAGAAAATGAGACACCACATCTTTAATTTGAAATATATTTCTATTTAAAAATATGCGCAAAAATCTTTTGATTTAAAAAATAATAATTAAAAAACAAAAGCAACATTTGTCAGATAAGACACTCAGTTGCATAACAATTAAAATTTTTTTAAAGTTGCAGCAAGGAACATGTTTGTCTGATTTCACCACTAATTTGCATAGAACTTCAGTGTTTCATTCCAGAAAACTAGCCAAACAAACTCAAACAGAAAACTCAATGCCCCTGAACATATTAGCACTTTTGCGTTATAAAAAAACCAATTTAAGGGGAGGGTGGAACAGTAAATAAACCACTTACTTTAGGAAAATTTATTTTGATTACTAATTCTTTTTTAAACACATTTATTGTTAATATAGGTGGTTTTATGATGTTGCATTTTATATATTGCACAGCATCAAAATGAGACCAATGGGAAAATAAAAACAAAAACTCTGACTCTATAAGGACTCACTTTTAAAAAAGAAGTTTTATTAATTTTCAAAATTTATCACACTCCTAGCTTCTTTTTTTTAACACAAGACATTAATTTTTCATTCATTGCTTCCCTTACTAGGATGCATGCATCTCCTCTTACTTTTGCCTTCAAAGTTTGAAATGTCTGGTAAGGGAAGAGGATGAGAACGGTGACTCAGAACTCTGTACCTTTTTTAATAGTGAAGGGCAGCCAACGTTGTTAGGACATTCAATGGGTGCATAGTCACAGTCTTCTTCATGTTCCCTGATAAAATATGATAAAAGACATCATGTGTTGTTGGCTTTTTTTTTTTTTTTTTAAAGTTTCATTATACTTACTGTCATTTTGTTTGTTTGTTTTTTTAATATCTATGATTAAATGTAAATTATCATCAGCCTCATTTAGTGTTAACATGCTGAGAGCGCGCGAGCTAGAGAGTAGCTTCCCTTGAATTAATTCGAAATAAAATATAGACAAGGGATTACAGAAATAAGGAAATTAATAAAATAATAAAAATCATTTAGAGTTATCTTTCTTACTATTACTTAGCAATTAACGGTTCATCTCTAACAGGTTATCTGAAAAGAAATATTAGAGATGCTCAAATGAGACCTGGCTTTCAATTTGAGCATATCTTATACATAAAGGTTCATTTGTGCAAGCCTTTTGTCAAGTATTAACGATGAAACCTGTCCAGAAGTTCATGCAGAATTAGACTGATAAAAGAAAGAAAAAGACTCAGCTTATAAGGAAAGCTAAGCAATGTATCAATGAATTTTTGTTTGTTTGTTTACTAGTTGGATAAAATTAAGCCAAAGTGTGTAAAAAACAAAAAAAAACAACTGGCTTTTCTTGTTAAAAATGAAATTTAAGTAATTTTATAATATTTGATTTGGTTTATATTAGTATTAATATATTCCTTTTTTTATATACCAAGGAAAGGCAACTGAAGACTTTTCAAGAAGAAATCTAATTTCATTGAAAACTGCAGGATTTATGTTCAATTTAATCTTGCTTTTCTTCTAAGCTCCACTTCTCTACAATTACTAAATGTTTCAGAACCTGCTACCCTGATGTAGATACAGATATTGCTCACCATCGGCTGTTTAATCGTACAGTTGCTGGACATCTTGTAGGATCAACCATGTATGTCCCATTGTCAGCTAGATAACATCCATATTTACAGTGTATAAGCAGTTCTCCAATCTGTTCTGAGACAGCAATGTTCGCTACCACAATGTTTATCTTCTGGTTGTCCACGGGACATAAATCTGTTCAAATACAAACAACAACAGGTCAACATCATCAGCTTTCAAGAAACTAAACACGCATCTTGAATAAGGTAAGGATGTCATGTCCAACATTTGAATTCTAGCAAAATTTAAACGACCATGTTCATGGATTATCTCCCATGGGTTTAGTGACATTAAGGAAAAGATCAAGTTTTAGTTATATCCCACAGACATGAAACAGCATCACTTCTGAGCCACCGCATCTTTTTTTTTAAAATTTACATTCACCTTCTACGATGCTTATACATTTTGACCCAAGACCCCTTGTAGCAGGAATCAGCAAAAAATCTACCTACCTATTCCTTACCATTTAAAATGACCCAATTTGATTCCGTGTAAACTTTGACATGGACTAGAAGGGTTAATTTTTGCTAATAATCATTCAGTATAATTGAGATACTCGTCCCTTAAATTTTTCCAGACTTTTGCAAACCATTCCAGAAATCTTTTTTTTTAAATTAATCGCTGACAAAATCCTTTTGAATTTATTGCCAACATGAAATCTTTTTTTTAAGTTAATCATTTGCATAAAATCCCATTCCAAAATTAATTCCTTACACAATAACACCCCCTTTTTTTTTAAATCAATCACTTACAACAGGAAATTCCTCCCTTTTTTCTTTTGAAAGTTTTTACAAAATAGAAAATGTTAAGAGCTAGAAAGTAGATTTATTACTGTCTGAAGGGAAGATTAATTTAGGCTCTCTGAGGGGTTAGAATTCTTCTGCCCCACCATGAATTGAGAGAGAGATATTTAGAGAGCTTTTATATTATCTTTAAATGTATTTACATAGGGGTTGTTAGACAAATGTAGCACACCCAGAGATTCCACCTCTTACGCCTTGTTCTATCAATAACATATCATAACGTTAAAAAATCTAACTTTATTTTAGTCAAGTTTAAAAGCATTCCAGGCTATAAAAAGGGCTGTAAATAACTGACAGGAATCTAATTTATACAGCTTTTGGCATACAATTCTTAAGTTTTCCTATACATCAGATTTTAGACAGATATCACTATACTCTCCCATTCGTTTGAATGCTGCGCTTCTGACACTTCTTATGATGCTCAAAATCTGAGATGCTCCTTTTATCTAATTCAGTAAAAAAAATTTTCTTTTGTTAATTCAATCTTATTAAAATTGCCATAAAAATCCCTTTCATATTTAATTTGGATCCAAAACTTCAGTACTTCATTACTCTATTTGGGTGACCTCTACTATCAACTGGATGTAGATGTGCAAATCTTCACCAGATAAACATTTTTGATCCTCATTTTAAATGTTTTGCACAACATTTTTCTTTTTTAAAAAGTTGGGTAATTCTATATATAATGATGCTTTAAGTAGATCACATTTATCTTTAACTTTACAAGCTCGACAGTCTTTTCATGTGTCCACTTTGTTGATTCGTATACCATAGAGCACAAATATACTTCCAGTAAACTGTTCTTGCATTATTTTAAATGCCCTTAAATTCTGCATATAATAGAAATTTGAATTATGCAATTACAATACTTTCCTAACTTGAAAATGTTTTTTTTTGCTGTTGTTGTTACTTTTGGTCTTCAGTGCCCTAAAAAGGCAATTCTATAGATTAACTTTCTGATGCTGTGAACTCTAAACGGAAAACTTAACCATCAAGAGCACTGCTTATAACATCCATACTTTATTTCTCAAATAATACTTACATTTTAATTTTTGTCTTCAACTTAACGTCAGCATGTCTTTTAAAAATCCACCCCCCCCTCTTTAATGTCATAAGCCGAATTGACTTAAGAACTAAATGTGGTTGGTTAGGAACAAATGAAATATTTTAATTGCCTTAATTTGTTTAAGATAGATCTGGAACCAGCAACTATTTATAATTACCTACATCTCTAGACTTTTTCAAAAAAAAAATTTTTATGCCAATTTTCTTAAAGATTAAAAAAAAACTGAGAAAAAAAAGTTTAGAATTTGTGGCTTAAATTCTTCAAATTAAATTTTTAAGATTTATTTAGGTATTTCTTCTACTCTGAAGGGGAGGGACATTTGAGATATTCTACAAAAAATAAAAGATTTTACAAATGATGGATTTAAGTTTTTTTATGTAAGTTCTCTTCTAAAAATCTCATAAACAATCCTCTTGCTCAAATGAATATTCTTTGAGTTTATTATTAGTTCTCTAGCTCGCCTATTTTATGTACAAATGAAGAAACATTAATAATACCTTGAAGTCTGGCTGGCTGTCACACACCAGTTTTAGGTTGGTATCTATTATGAACTCATCATAAAAGGCACCTGTTAATACCTGACTATTGAATTTATAATCAATATTCCAAACTGAGAGTGTACGTCCGCATCTGTGCTAGCGCTTCAATGGTGACCAATCTGTTTCAGAGCCAGGCAAGCAAGATAACCTAATGTGGAGCACATGATTGAAAAACTGGCATCCAGCTGGAAGCTACTTGGCACCTTCTAATAAATGTAGCTCCAGTTTAGAAGATAATAGTTAAATATCAGATTGTTTTTTTTTTTTAAACCATTTTATAAATAAGATAAGTTTTTTAAACTGCAATTTTACATTCTTTAATTCCATGGCATGCAGAGGCCCTATGTTTGAGAGGGACAGTAGAGAGAGAGAGAGAGAGAGAGTGTGTGTGTGTGTGGGGAGAGAGGAGGGGAGCTTTCATGTCACATGTTTAATGTGTGTACATCAATCAAGAGACCCAAGTGAATGGAGAGTCTCCTGATGAAATGTAAATATTAAAGATATATATATAATACATATACATTAATATATATATATATATAGATAGATATATTACTGATAAATGGTGGTGACTGCTACCCACAGTCAAGGGTGACGTGTTTCCACTTGGAAACTAAGGTAGGGTAGAAAAGGAAACTCTGGAGCAAAACACATTTCAGCCAGGCAATAGCTTGAGTTGAGGATTCCACTGCTCTGATTGTTTAGTACCAACGATTCAGCCATTTGCAGTCCTGTTCTTTGTAGTTAGGTGTACACGGGTTAACGGTTCTGTTTAATGCTAAATAAAAATAAAACATGGGGCACAGAAAATGAGTGTTTCTTCATTTGTCCACAAATAAAATCTGCATACTTACCATCAGTGTGACCTCCAACACATTTTCGACAATACGTATGCTAATGAGAGAGAGAGAGAGAAAAAAGAGAGGGAAAAAAATTTTAATGTGCCACTTCATAGGCATTTATTTTTTTTTAAATTTTTTTTTAAACTTGTCAAAATGTCACAGGGTAGACTGACATTTGTGGCAATTAAAGTAAAACATGGTAAAGAATTAGCAAAAGGTAATAGTCTGTAGAAGAGCAGTTTTGATTCCTAACTACTCATTATGAGTCTGGACAACACATCACAATATTCCAATGCATAATTAAGCTGTGTAATATTCTTGAGAATTTTTAAAATCATTACAAATTCACATTTACACTCATAATTTGAAGCTCTCCTCTGGTATTCTTTTTAACTCTCACCCCACAAAATCTGACAATTCTGTTACAGGATTTATGAGGATCACAAGCAAACATACCTGATTTAAACAGATGAAAGCAGTTTATTTTAGAGAACCATAGCAGAGCCCTTAGGTTTCCCTAGTGTTTTGCTCTGCCATTTTTTTTTAATTACGTTTCAATTAGTGTGGAGAACATATGTTAAGATTCGGGAAGGTTAATAGCTCAGATCTCTATATTTCTAACTTATGCTTGATCTTTTCACCGTGCCTGGAGTAAAATGCGATATTCTCATGACACAGAATTAAATGTGTTGCCAGTGGTAAATGTGACTATACTTTAGTTAGGATATTCATAGCCAGCTACAAACAGTTTAATTTAGTTTAAACATGAAGACCAAAAAAAAAAAAAAAACGCCCTAATTATGATGGGCTATTATATAAGGGGACACGAGACCAAATTATGGCTTGTACAATAATAGAAAAGCTGAATGATGCTGGCGTTGTTAACAAATAGTGTAAGTAATTAATTCAACACATTTTTGTAGTATCAAGAAACACAGAGGCGCGTTAATGTTTTACAATTATGTACCGTAATACCTGTGACAGTTCACAACAAAAAAATTAACTGTGGCCAAATATCTTTAAAACTTTTCATTTAAGAGCAGACATGGACAAAAACACAGCTATTGCCCCCACCTTTTTGTTTTTGTTGCAATATTACAAGAAATGCTGTTTTAAAATTACAAACTTTCACAAAAGTATTGTGTTAAACTAAAAGTACCACAAAATGTTAAAGTTAAAATTAAATTGTGACAAACCCCTTTGATTTCATTCCCATAATTAATAAGAACAGCTAAACTCTTACATACATTCTTTTACTATCTTGGTATTGTTTATTTAGTTTCACCTTCGATGAAACAAAACTTTGTTAGGTACTTAAGTGAACATGTGAAAACAACATTCAATGGTCATCTTAAGACAAATGTTCAAAATGTCCACCATTCACATGCAAACATACACCACAATATTCTGTGACAGATTGGCATAATGGTGCACGTGTAAACTGAGACATTGCGTGTATTTCCTGCTCAATCTTTTCCTCCAAGTCTTGTAGTGTTTGAGGTTTAGCACTGTACGCTTTGTCCTTCAGGACCTCCCCCCACAGGTAGAAGTCCAGAGGTGTACAGTCAGATGACCTTGGAGGATATTCATCAGCAGTTCCATGACAACCCAACCACATCCCAGGAAACTTCACATCAAGAAAGGCTCAAACATCTGTGATAATGTGGTGGTGAGTCATCTTGCTGAAAGTAAACCTCAGAGTCCTCCATACAATGTCTTACGGCAGGAACAGCCTCATTGCTTAGAATTTCCAGATAATTTTCATCCGTTACAGTATCACAAAAAAAGAATGGTAATGGCCCAGTAATGCCACTAGAAAAGAGCCCGAACCACACTAATTCCTGGTAGGTTAATGTCTTTTTCCAAGTATGTCGGTTTTGCAATGCCCAACAGTTGTGACAATGAACCACTTACAGAACTGTAATCTTCTATCCAGACCATCTTCATTCAGAACATGCAATAGCCTAGGTATACATGGTTTCCACTTTGATTCCTTCAAAATATGATGCACAGTAGGTTGAGTGATCTCCAATTCACATGTACACTGCCTTGTCGACTTATTTGGAAAAACCTAGTACATGATTATTAGTTTCCACATTTTCAAGACTCCATGCTCTCCTTTCTCTCTCATTCTGGATTTTATTCACATTTTCGACAGTTCTGTGGTTGTCAAATTTATCACATATATGACATTGATAAAGGTGTGGGAGCTGATCTTCCATACTTTCTAAACCAGACATGCTGCACTTCCTTTACATTTTCATACTTAAAATACCACACCCCCTGTTCTAAACTCAGTCTTCTGTCCACCATGTTGAGGATTTATACAAGATGAACACTGTATGTTGTTTTCACTTGTTCAATTGTGTACACAACAAAGTTTTGTTTATTCAGTGATACAAGTATTAAAAACAGACATGTTCTCATCCTGTATACAATGGATGTCTAGAAACACTGGAGTTAGGGTACATTTATACAAAATTATGACCGACTGACTGTAATGTAAGCTACCTTTAGGTGTGATCAACTCAGAGGAAATGTGAAAAATATGCAGAGAGCACACAACCTCCATCCTGATGTGAAAACACTCTGAAAATATGGATTCTAAAATGCATGCCCATTAATGAATATAAAAATGTGGGAATGATGTAGTAGGCAACAAGGATAGTTCACAGACTTCTCATGTGACCAGGAGCTCTTTACACCAGGTCAGTTTTAAAATGTCACTAGGCAGCTTGAAGCTGCTGCATATTTCAATGTTTCAGAGCTAGCCAGTCATCAGCTGACTATGCTTCTATCTTCAGACCAATGAAAGTCATGGCAAAGGTCATCCCCATAGTATTAAAGCACATGAAGAGCAGAATTATCCCTGACGAATAGATTAGCCACTGCTCTTCACATCAAACAAGTCATCCAGAGAAATTACCATTTCTATCTTGAGACGAATGAATGGAAGTCTAGTACATAATTCAGTATAATGAAATCAGTTTCTGACAGTTTTGCCTGGACACACTAGTCACCCTGACAACCACAAAGCACTCTTTGACCTGAGCAGCAGTGACCCACCCTGTGGCACACCCAGGCACCTGATAATGTTATTCCTCTTCTAATAAAATCCATGAATCACGAGTGGAATTAAAAAATGTCAGGTATCAATATCCCTAGATTTCCCCCTCCCCCAAGTATATAATACTGATAATGTAATTGCCATCAAACAGGGAATATGTATGGTGATTTGCATAGGAATATTACAGATGCTAGTTTGTTATATTCATGTAAATAAAGCAAATATTGACTTATCCATTTCAGATTTAACCAAAGAGTTGAAAGGAAACATACTCACCCCACACGAAACTATCACAGGATCTTTGAAAACATTGCTGCATATTCGACAAAATAGCTTTTTGTTTGCTTGCTCCAGGAAAATGATAATTTCCTAAGTTAGGAAAAGGAAAAAAAAACAATTCGATGATATGAAAACTTAACTATTTATACACTTATTGGAACAAATCGACTAACCCCCATTTTGTTTTAGTGACACGTTGATATTATAAAATGGAGATCAGGTGATAAGGATTAGATTAAGAGAAGATTATATATAATAAACCTGAGAAAAAGAAATCAAATTGTGGTTAAGTGTTCTAAATAATTTCTCACAATGAATTTGAATCAGAAATGAATTAATGATACCAAGATTATAAATAAGTGTAGATTCTAAAATATACCATGGTAAATGGCATAAGATAAAGATGTTTCAAAATTTCACATAAGCTGTTTCATTAGCAGATATTACAATGGTATCAGGGCTTTGAAAGGCATGTGGTATTTTCATACCAATAGGATATCATGGTTTTATTGTAAATGCTTTTTTTTCTTTTTTAAACCAAGGCCAGACACGTACTACTTCATCTTCACACAGATGAGATCTGGTTGACACGTTCGATCCAGTCCTGTTGTGCTCTGTAGGTAGCTGAAGTCCACCAGAAGCCTAATTAAAACAAAACAGCTTAAAATTACAAAAATCACCAAAAAAAAAAATTTAAAAAGTACAAAGCATGAAAATATTTAAGAAAACTTTTTTTTATTTGATGGGACGGAATTCATTCTTTTTTATTTCCACGTACTTACCCCATTTGACTCTCCATTTTCCGACAGTGAAAAGATCGAGTTAGAAGAAGTCACAGCTGAGTCCCTGTTGCTGTCACAGTCATCATCTGGAGAGTGAGGAAAAAAAAAAACAGAAAAGAGAGAGAGAAAGAAAGAAACTGAATGAAACTGCTTTTGTTAAACACTACAATGATTCACATGCATTCGTGTTGTAGTTTCGAGATAGAAAAGTTTTATTAAAATGTATTTTTAAAATGTAGCTGATAAAACTGGGAAGCAAGTTGCATTTAAATGCTGCTGTGTTGAAATAGGAAAGAAAAGATAGTTTTGGTTTTGTATAAACAAAAAGTAGAAATGGCTGCACAAGAAATGCACACCTGTGCAGTCTGCATTCTAACCAAAAGTAAAAAAAAAATTACAGCAAAATGAACCAATGCTTTGAAGAACTCTACAGAAAAGCATCCCCCAAACAGAAAAATAGCTATATGACATTTTCATTATTCCATAATAGACAAATAATTTTACAACTTGCATCAGTGATTGCTGACTTCTCTTTCCAGTAGTCAGCTGGAACAGGTTTTACAATGTTTGTTTGTTTGCATTTGTGTGTGTGTGTATATATTCACAAACAAACAGATAGATAGATAGATACACATGTGATTTACGTGCTTAACATGTACTCCTCCTCCGGAACAGGACTGAACACCTAGTCAAAGTCTCGTTCAGATTCCTGTCAGATAAACTGTTCATCTCTCTCTCTAATTCATGCTAGATCAAGGGTATCAGCCAGGTGGTGAGAAGAATGGAGCACTGCACCCACCTTGTTGCCTCCTGGCATCTTTATCCAGATAGATACCCCAACTGAACCTTGAGAACAAACAACCTGACACCCCATCACAAGAGAGCTGATACTTTAGCAACAGAGTCCTAGCAGACAGCCAAAAGGTCACTTTCAAGCAGCTATGGCTTTATAATTGTAGCACCAGCAACAGTGCGCAAAGCTGAACAAAATTCAGCGTGAAAAACATCATCAAAAACAAAGGAATCATAGTTTAAAATATTCACAAACATTTTCATTATCCATACCTTTAGAATTACCTACAAAACCATTATGAAAATGTTTCAAAGTGAAAATTATTGTCTACCTGACTACAACAGCATTGAAACACCAAACAGAATACTGTAAAGACAATTATAAAGAACTAATGGGAGATAACTCTAAATGACTTCATCAATACCTACCCTTTAGATCTTTTAAAAGTAAGTGTGACCTGGATTAGTTCTGTTTAGGAATTTTTTTTTTTGAAGGACAGTGTGAACTGTACTTCTAATTTTATAATTAGAAATTTTCAACTGTTTATGCAGATTTAAAAGCTGTAATATTTTAAACAAATTCAAATTAAAACTGTAAAACACAAAGAAAAATCAGATTTTGTAAGCACTTTTTTCCTTTGCCCTCTTTTCCTCTTGGCTAAAGACCACGATGAAAGGTCATAAAGCAGCCCAGAAGAAAAGCATTTTTAATAAGTTATACATTTTTCTTTTTTTTTAGTAAAAATTTGAGATTGAGTAGTTTGATTTTTTTTCAACATAAGTATATAGTTCAACTTTGACTCCTTTAAATAAATCATTTGTGTGCACGCACATTTGTGTGTATCTGTCTACCCGCATGTGTGCATATGTATTTCTGTGCACTTCTGTCTCCCTCTCTCTGTCTGTCTGTCTGTCTGCATGCCCCACCCCCTTTCTCAGGTGCCTGATGAGTGTTTTACGGTCTTTGTAATAAAAAACGTTTTTCCCAATTTATTTAAACTGTAACTAATTCAAAATAGACTGTTGACATATACCTGTCAAAGGAGACCTGTAAAGTTTATATTTTAAAAGCTGCATGTTTACAAAGTTGGTAAATGTAAGTAAAGTGTATCTTTATATAATATTTTTTACTGACAAGTTTTGTTCAGCACAATGACAATGTAATGATGATCAAAGTTCTGGATGCTTAAACTGTTGCTATAGTTACATTTGTGAGAATGAAAACAGTTAAAGGTATGTGATCATTTTCCATTGAAAAATACAAATGATGATATACAAAAACAAGCTGCAAAATTAGATATCATAACAATGATCATTCACTTACCAACTACTTTTGTTGTACTGATAGTAGAAAGTTCTAAACTGCTATCATGAACAACATCTGAAATCTGAAAAATAAAGTTAAAAATATTAATTAAAATATCAGATCTACAGCATAATTCAAATTTTAAATTATTCAATTTGTGAACAAAGCATTAAAAATCTAAAATTGTGAATTACTGCACCAAATGAAAGGCAGATATGATAAATATGCATTAGATATTTAATTTGCATATTAATAAACAACAAAACACAGGCAACTTTGAATTGCTCTTCTAACTTAAAAATATTTATTTTAACAATTATTACTTTTAGTTTTAGATAAATATAGTAAGTTTGCTTCACACTATGAAAATAGTAAGGTATACAGTGGAGTAAAAGTTAAATTCCATCAGTTAAGGCTTTGGGTTCTTCTCTCAGTTATAGTCAGAGGTGCAGAGAGCCCATCATTTCTCAATATCTATCGATGTTTTTTAAACATTAATTGTAGTATATTGATCAGTTGTCATAAAACAGTTCCATCCATTCACTAATTTATTAATGAAAAACGCTTACAAATGTAAGCCTATCATGATTCTTAAAAAGTTTCTAACTTTGCCCCTTCATCCACTGACTTAGAGAGCAAAATGTACTTGTCTATCATTTCTGTATTTTCTAAAATGCTCAGTTTCTATTGGATCTCCATGCATTATGCAAGAGTAGGAAGTTAGTTTTACTATACATTCAGAATAACTATCTTTTATTCCCAAGATTTCTAATAAAATCTATCTGAACCCTCTTCAAAACATCAAAATCCTTAACATGGAAGAGGGAAAATGCCTTCACTACATACTTTAAATTGGATCCAATTAAACCTTGATTCTATCTGCTATACCTACCACCCAACCGCCTTATCTCAAATTATACTGAATAGCCATGCCAAAATCTTTCTCCACATCAGTATTTGTAATTAAACTATTATCCATGTTTTGGTAATTCTAATGATTACTGTGTGACCCAATATGAATTGGGAATACTAAAATCCTCTTGTCAAAAGGTGGCCCAGTTAGGCAATATGACATGACTTTGTGATGATATATATTCAGTGTTGGATTTAGGCATAAGCTAAACAAGCTACAGCTTAAGGCCTCACAATATGCAGGGGCCTCAGAAATGTGAGATGTGTAAAAATGTGTGAATGAGGCCTAAAGAACTGCTACCTTGGTGTGGGAAACCATTATGACAAAATATCGCCATTAACACTTTCCGCAGTGGTGTTCTATTTCAGAAACATCTATTTTTAAATGTAATTTAATTGTCAGTGCAAGCAGATCGGGAACACCATGCATTATGCGTCTGGCAGAGATGCATAAAAATATTGAGAGCATGAGCCTTCTCTATCTTTATATTGTTGTACATAATATTAGTATACATTTTGTTGCGGCTGTGAAAACAACAACATAACTTTATTTCTATATATTTATTTTACTAATTAAGTTAAATAATTTAAATTAATTCAGCGTTTAGCTTTCTTTTATAATGCTATTTGAATAGATAGCAAGAAAATCTAAAATATTAACGTTTTTTTATAGTTACGTTTATGTATATGGTGTTCCCAAGATGGAACACTGTCATAATAGCATCGCCATATAGGATATTTTACATGAATTTTGGGAAGGTAGGCTTTTCATTCATGATATGTTTTATTATACTTTATTTACTTATAAATTTATTTAAAAGGTACACTGAAGGAACTGTTTCAGAGTTTAATATAGTAATAAATAAACTTGTAAGCCTATAGGTTATAACCTTATATTTTATACTATAATTTTGTTCAGTTAATTCAATCATTGCATAATTTAAGTTTAATAATAATGTATAATTATGTTTAATCATCTTATGATGTTTTATTCATCTAATATGGAAGCAATATTACGACTATTCTTATGTCTGATGGTAACAAACTGTTCAGGAGAAAGATCATTTTCACAGCTAAAGAGAATCAAAAATGAACTGAGACCAACCATGTCTCAAGAAAAGCTGTCTGTACTTAGCATCATGTGCATAGAAAGCCATAAGCTGCGTAGCTACCATCTGAGGACACAATTTATGAATTTGCCTTTGGGAAATCAAGAAAGAAAGTTTTAAGTTGTATCTGAAATCATTGTTCCTGATTTTGCAAACAAGTTCATTATTACTTATATTAACAGAAGTGATCCTGATTACTTATTTTGTCAGCATTTTGTATATATATATATATATATATATATTTAATGTAAGTTAAAATTATTTTAAAAATTACATTTAAGTATTGTTTCCAGGTCGTACTATAATATAATCTATGACAGAGATCGAGCCAGCCAAATGTGATGAATATATGTAATTAGTAAATGCAAAAATAATTTGTATTTTTCCCTTTAAATGTCTTGTTGTTAAATAATTAAAGGGCATACATGTGTATGTTTTAGATTTCTGTGAGACCTTCTGGTGTGATGTTTTTTTAAACAAGGGGCCTCCAAGCCTTGTATAGCTCAAGGCCCCACCGAGTCTGGCACTGTACATATGAATGTATACACGTATAGTGGAGACACACACAGAGAGAGAGCACCTGATTGATGGTTTCCTGTTTACAGATGTTAACAACAATCGGGGAAGGGACGGGACCGTTGCCCGTTACCGGAGGAGGGGAGGGGGGGGAGGGCACTAAGCGACTAAATCAACTTAATGTCGCTCCAATTCCAGACGGATCAACTGGGCGAGAGTCGGGGGGAGAGGGAAGAGGATGAGAAACCCGGGGGTCCCGTCCCAATCTTCTTCCTCCTCCCCCCCCTGACTCTCGGCACAGCCCAGAAGACATCCCCTTCTTCCCCCGGGGGGGGCTTGTCAGGGCGCGCGCGGCCCCCACTCACGTTCAGGGCGACGCTCTTCTTGCCGGCCGCGAAGTCGCTCCCCGCTTCTTTGCTCCTCTTCGTCGACATCGTGCGGACATTTCTCCCACTTCACCGCACGTCCGTCGCTGGCACCGACGACGACGACGACGACATCACCACGCTGAGATCACGCGAGAATTCGCGGGGGGGGGGAGGAGAGAGGAGGAAGGGGAGGTTACGCCGTTCTCCGATCACCTACAAGGGTCCTGATTGATTGAAATTTAAAAAAAAAAATCTATAATTAATGTATAATATTGTGTTTTTTTTTTTTTAAAACCGAAGTTTTTTTTTTTCCTTTAACTGTAAAACGATTACTTTGCTATATTATATACGGAGAGAGAGAGAGTCCGCACCCTGCTTTAGCACGCGAGCTGCAAGATGGCGAAATTCTATCCTCCTCAGATCCACGACAATCCGACCGGATGGGGACCGTGTACAGTTCCCGACAGATTCAAGGACATGCCATACCAGCCTTTCGCAAAAGGGGATCGGCTGGGCAAGGTAAGCCCCCACCCCACCCCCGAGAGAGAGAGAGAGAGAGGGCGACGGGATGTCAGCTTCTGTCCGCTCACCAGGGCCCCTAAATCAACGAACCCCTTACCTCGGGTCTGAATCTGCAGGGAAAACTTTCCTTGGTTCATCCTGTGTCATTGCACTTTTCTTTATTTATTTATTTATTTATTTCCCCCCCCCACACACACACGCGGCTTTTAACTTCTGATCGAATCTGTTCTACCTGGATACAAACAACTGGTGTGTAACATTTTCATTAACCCCTTCCATCGCTCACTCACACCCCCCCCCTCCAAACTGCTACACCTTTACCTTTGCCTTCAATCTATAACATATTATATCTGTCGTTCGATTTTTTTTTTTTTTTACTTTCTATACCAACCGTAAGCTATTTCTCATCATACCTGGTTTCGTTATCTGTTAAAACCGCTGCCATATGGAATAAGGGAACTAGAAACTAGTCATCGTTTCCTCTCTCTCTCTCTCTCTCTCTCTCTTTTCGAATTGCATTTGAAAATAGAATCCCCCCTGCATAATATTGTTAATCAGCAATAATCAGATGACCTGCGTTTTATGATTGCCCAAGTCAGACAAATGCGTCTAACTGCTTTCAGAAAACACTAACATTTGCATTCAATACTCCGTTTAACTGACTGATTAGTAGAAACTGGTTTCTGTATTATTAATTATTATTATATTATTATTATTATTATTATTATTATTATTATTTATTTGCCTTTTTTCCGCTTTGTAGATTTTCAAGGTTCCCATTGTTGGCGAAATAAGCGCCGCCTTTCAGATTTCGTCAATGCCAGTAAACCACCCACCTACAGCATGGCTATCCGCAGACAAGTTTTTCTGGCATTACCCGTTCTTACAATTTGCAATAGTGTGCTTATTGTGTTGTTATAATGGACTATTTGAGTTTCAGGAGGTGTTTATTTACATATGTCAAGTCTTTGTACAGCATTCACGCTTTTTCGTGACTGAGGTAGACTCGGTGTTGAGAATTTCCCTGTTGATATTATTGTTTTCTTTTTAGGTAGCCGACTGGACTGGTGCAACATACCAAGACAAGCGATATCTAGGTAATGAAATGTTCTATTTTTGATTTTCACCAACTTTTTCTTTGAATTGCTACACCAAAAACACTGCAAGGAATAAAAATCTGTTTAAAAATTATTGTTATAGCATATGAAAACTGAATAAAGACAATGCAGTTTTGTCAAGCTGTTTAATCTCTTGTCAGACTGCTTTATCCATTGAGTTTGGTAAACAAGTTAGTTAAAGTTCATTTTGACAGTAGCTGGGTTTAAAATCTTTAGTGACTTGGGCTGGTTTATTTACAGTTTGCTCTTAACTTCAAATATTTCCATTTCTATCTGATTTTAGTTATGTTCTTTGATTTTTTATTTAAATCTTTTTTTTTAATGGCTTTACTTCCACTGGTAAGCATTGAAATCTCAGTTCAGAGCAACCTGAGTGGGCTTGTATTTATGAATGTAGAGCAAACGAATTACTTTTTAGTTTTGCTAGCAAAATCTCTGATGATGAGGAAATTTCAAATAGTGATGTTTATGAAATTACACTTGTCAAAAAATTCTGTAAGTCTTACTGACACTTACTGAAAGAAATTCTGTTTTAGTTTTAGTGGTATACGCACATCTCTATCTTGGTTTAGTTTGGCCATTACCAAAGAGTTGAGAAGCCATCCTGGCACAAATAAAGGACCCTCAAGGGATAAGAAATGGTTATCAGTATGATTTATAAACTTTTTTTTACTTACTTTGCTGGCATGAATATGTGAATAAAACCCCTGTCCTTTCTGAAAATAACCTAGATAATCATTTCACACTTCAAAAAACAAATTAAAAATTTGTGCATGAAAGTCTTTAAATCAGATTTTATTTTCCATGGTTACATGGCACTAAAGTAATATTTTAGAAGGTATTTACAATCTTGAAATTTAATGGCTTTGATTAAAATTTAAATTTACTGGTGTTTTAGAATTGAAAATTAGATTTTTGTAGTATTGTTTTAAATCAGAAAAAGTTGTGTTGGCTGCTATTTTTTTTTTTTTACATTGTTTTGAGGTTACAAGCTGCTTTATTTAAATATTTTTGTTTTTAAAATGTCACCTTTTTTTTCTTTAAACTTTATTGTGTTTCATTTAACATCCCTAATATTATCTATTTTTTGGTCCAAGCTCTCTCACTTGGTTTTTTTTTTTTTTTTTTTTTTTTTTTTTAAGGGAAGTATAATTCTGCATTTGGTACTGGAGGAAACCAGTATTCCTATTTTCATGATGAAGATGAAAGCAGCTTTCAGCTGGTTGATACCACAAAGGGACAGAAACCACTTTATCAGAGGGGCCGTCGGATGTTCCAACAGGTGAGTTAACATCCGACAAGGTAGAATTTGGTTGAAAGGTCAATAATCTTTCTTGGAATATTGATAAGTTTTCCTTTTTATTTTAAATCTTGAATATGTATTTAATTTTTGAGTGGTGTATATGATATTAGTAGTCAGACTTAATGGACTCATTTTATTTGAATTTATAAGATTTGACATTTAAAAGATCAGTCTCATTTTCAAACAGTATTCAGCAGAAAAGTACCTTTACTTTTTTATTGTTTATCTTCAGTAAACTGCAATGCATTAAAAATGTTCACTTTCAGTGTTCATAGCAATGAAGAACAGGGTGACAAACTTAAGCTCGCTTGTCTTCACTGATGCTTTTGTGCATATGTGTAGTTCACTTTGTGTTTCACATTTGTCCAAATGTGAAAATTTGGCATTGTTTAGTTTGGCAAATGTATGGGCATTTCCACTGGTTCCTATCCAGTGTTAAGGAAAAACACATTCAGATAAGTGCCTACTTATTGCTGATAATGAGATGGCTTTCCACCCATCCATCCATCTAACTTGGTAGAATTCCTCTTTATTGGAAAACATTTCCATTCTTCCCAGATAAAGATTCAGTTTCTGCAATAAATTTGGTATATTTGGGATTTAGATTTTCCTGTGCTACCATGTTTGCTTTGCACTATATTTTAATTTTTATGGCAGTTTAATGGACTTGGAAAACGAGGAAATGGATTTGATAATTTTTCATAAAGGGGGAAGAGAAAAATTTAGATTGAAATAAAGACAAGAAACAGATTCAAAACTATGATATTAATTTATTATTTGTTGGGTGCCATTTGATAGTTTACACTTATCTATTTTTAATCCCCAAATTGTTTTTATTTCAACCCATTTCCTGTCTTGTAGTTTGGACAGAAGGATATTTTGTTGTTATGGTAACAGTATAAGTTAAAATTATCTATCATTTATCCAAAGTCAGAAGTTCAAGAATTCTGCATCATAGCATAAACAATCCCTCTTACTGGCTGCACTGTTTCATTAAGCAATCTTTTGTGCTTTAATCTCATTGCAGACTGGGGATAACCATGCCACTAGGGGCCAGACTGCTTATGAGATTTCTCCCATTTAGGGATCAAACTGTGCTCTCTGCCCAGCTAACAAACAAAACAGTTATTGGTGTGTTATATGGTGGGTCTTCTCTATTGTTGAAAGGTTAAGTAGGGAGGCATAGTGCCTTGGTTATCTGCTAGAGAACATTGCCTATTTGTGCCTCAAGGAGTCTGGCATTTCTGACTTTTGCAGGAAGATCCATACTATAACTTCATTTTTAAATGTGGGAGGAGATCAGAATGGCTTGCTGGTGAAGAAGGTCAAGGAGAAACCATACCAGGATAGTATGCCAAACAGAGTCGACCATGAGTTTAACTCAGGCCATTGGTTGCCCAGCAAGACAGATTTGTGTCAAAGGTCTTCATCTAAACATAATAAATGTGCTAACCTGCTGCATTTGTCTCTGTTTTTAGAATAAACAGCGACGGGAAAGGGAGAGACGCCAACAGCAGGCCCAGGCTAATATGCAAGTTCTGTCTAAAACCCAGAAGAGCAGGGAAAGGTATTGATTATTTTAATTACGATTTCTCCATTGCTTAAAAGTTGAGCTTTTAAATATCAGAAATTAAAGAATCTGCACAATGGCAAATACTGCACCGTTTAATATGAAAGATGTAAATGAAACAGCCTGCCATTTGAACTGCTCCCTGAAGTCTTTCATTTTTTCACATGCTGCCTTGAGGTTTAGGCCAGTTTTCAGAGATGCTGTCTTGTTACTTTTTTATTGCCCATTTTCTGCTCTATAATCAGCAATTTTAGTTTTGAAAAAAAAAAACCAAATACAAAACAAAATTGTAGACACATTTGGTTACTTGGGTTGCCCTGTGTTAACAGTCTGGTTATTATCAGTAGACACGCAAGATTTTTTGTGGCTTTTGGCTGGTTCCACTATACATTTTGTTTGTTTTCTATTTTAATTTCCATCAGAGATCGTCAGAGGCAGCTTCGTAAATGGCAGAAACAATTTGGAAGGCAGCTACAGGAAAACAAGCAGAAGGTACACACACGTTCTCACTGTAATTTATTTTCTAACTGTTTGGTATCTGTTAATAGTTTTTGTTTGTTTAAAAAAAATTATGATTTTCAGATATAAGTAGAAACAACAGAATGTCATAGTTTTTGTAGTAGTAGTAGTAGTAGCAGAAACATTAATGTTACAGACTTAGTAGGGTGAAGTATAGAAATCTTTATAAATTTTAAAATGGATATTGCTTGCTTAAAATAGATTTTGACGTTTATCAGGGACCTTGAAATTTTTCACTGTCTAAAGCAAAAACATTCAGTTAGATCACATTTAACATTGTGGGTAAATGGTCTTTTTTTGACAAACACCTGGTTAGCAAGAAAGTCTTTTCTTGGAAGGGAGATGAATTCAGAACAGTTGGTATTTAATATTTTCCTTCTTGATATGTGAAAAGAGCAAGTATATGCGTTGTTTGAATTCTGGACCCTCTTTTTTTTTTTTTTCTTTCTTTCTTTGCCTTACTGGTTAAAATTATCTTGCCAACAAAGAGAAGAAACTTATCAAAAACTGAAAGTATCACTCATTATAAAAATCTGAGCTGCTCCGGTGTAATATTGCTTGCTTGTTCCATCTGTTTGTAAAGTAAATTGCATGTTATAACTTTTTTGTTTTGTTTTTTATTTCTTTTTCAGGTGCCAGTGAAAAACAGAGATGCTTCTGTCCAGGTACGAGACACGTGGCGAGTTGTTGAAGATATGGACTTCCCGCGACTGAGCAAGCTCTCACTACCAAATGTGGAAGATCCTATCGACTTGTAAGGCCACTGAATACAAATTATTTATTGGTTTTTTATCCATAGCTTGAAAATTTGACCATTTCCCCCCACCTCCCAGCTGTTAAAAATGTGTGCTTAAGTTTTTAGGCAAGATTTTATTGAATCTCACAGATTGTGGATGTTTATTTTTAATATCCTTTTTAAGATTCTGGTCATGTGTTAGGGTTTTTGACCTTTTTATTTTTAAAATGTACATTTTTTCTAATTAACATTTCTTATTTAAATCTATGGAAAACCAGCAAACAACTGTGGATTTTACATCGTGTAAGAGCAAGATTTCTTAATGATTAATTTCCTCCTCTTTTAAAATTTTCCTTGATGGCCAGGGCCTGCTGTGGAGCAATGGAATTTTATGACAAGGGATATGACCGGGTGACAACTAAGAACGAGAGACAGCTGAAGAGAATCAACCGCATCTTTCATAAAGTCACCACCACTGATGATCCGATCATTCGACAGGTGAAGCACATGCTGCTGCTTGTTTTTGTCATTTACACCTTTAGTCTTTCCTAAAAGTGATAAGAAAAACAGAGGTGTTACTGATTGGTTTGGTTTGGAAGTGTATTTAGTAACTCAGCCACTTTGAGATCTTAATTATGGCAGAGTACTAAATCATCATTTACTTTTTCTTCTTGCAGTTGACCAAAACTCAGGGGAACGTTTTTTCCACTGATGCCATTCTGGCCACTTTGATGGCATGCACTCGATCGGTGTACAGCTGGGATATCATCGTTCAGCGTGTCGGCTCAAAACTCTTCTTTGACAAGCGTGATGATTCAGAGTTTGACCTGCTGACTGTCAGTGAGACTGCCAATGAACCACCTCAGGAGGATGGCAATGGCATCAACTTTCCTCGGAATCTGGCTCTAGAAGCCACATTCATCAACCACAACTTTTCCCAGCAGGTTTTGAGAATGGTGCGTTCCAAGTTCAGAAAAAGATTCTGGTTGTAAAAAAATTTGTTTGCATTTCTTTTTACTTATATATATGTTGTGTATGATGTCTAAAAACATGCATTTTTGTGTGTGTGTGTGTGTGTTATATTTAAAGCAAAGGATCTTTGTTTGTTTGTTATAATACAAAAAAACTTAGTTTTTCTTTCATGTGATACTTAAAAATCTATCATCATATAGGGACTGTTTATGGCCATACTACTGCTTGGTAGATGCTGTTGTAGCTTTAAAAAAATCTTTTGTATATAGTGTTGCTGTAGAATTAATGTATAACACAACCTTTTAATGGTGAGACCTGCATGCCAAGATTCGTGTCAGCATCCTTCATGTGGCTCATCGTGAACGTCACTGAAACAGCTAACTTGGATGATTCTGGAGTGGAAATTAGCTAGACAGATTGACTTAGTATGTAAGATGTTCCTACAAATTCTTGTTACAGGGTGAAGAAAAGTACAAGTTTGACCAAAAGAACCCTTTTATACAGGAGGAAGCTGAAGGAGCGGTAGCATCAGTTGGTTACAGGTAGATGACGGTTTGTTTGTTTGTTTTTTATAGTTTCCTCCCATCCTGTCTCATTGGATGTGTTAACCTAATGGCATCAGCAATGAAGTTGTATTGTGGTTTAGGTTATCAAATCAGTGATATTTCTTCTGGTTCATGAATCTGGGATTAGTGTTCATTTACTCATAACAAAAAGGAAATGAGATCTTGTGGATTTAGAACAAGTAAATAATTACCTGGAGAAGCTAAGAATACTAGAAAACAATGTTTGAAAGAGAACAATTGTACCAGAATGGGCCAGACAGGATTTTCTATCCTCTTTAATATTTGATATTAAAAAGTGCTCAAAATTTATTTTTAAGGATTTTCAATTGAAGAAAAAAAAGTCAGACCTCATGATCATAACTGAAATAATAAACTTTGAATAATTTATATATGGTAAAATTGTTTATTCCCCATCAAATTATTGGGCACTATTTATTTACTTATTTATCTGTCTTAGTCAAAATACAGGTACATACAAGACACTGATAATAGCACTTATTGAATTTTTTTCTCAGCAGAAAATACAATTCTCTCAAACTTTGATGCAGAAAATACTTATTGTACATACCTGAACTTTGTTTATGGTGACTGTTGACTGTACTATCAGCTTTGTACCATGGTTTGTTGTTTTTTTTTTAAAATTTTTTAAAAATAAAATCTTCACTATATATGTGCCTTGCATGATGCAGAGTAGCCTCCCATAGTTACTGGATGATAAAAATGGATGCTGCTGTCCATTTACATTGGGGTGTCATGATGACCCTTAGAAAAAGAAAAATTGAGGCATTTTGCTCAGCTATTGTGACATTTGTAGTTTTGTTTACTTGGTATAGTTATGTAGATAAGACTAACAGTACACTGATGAAATAGAAATGATCTAGATTCTCCCCTTATTTACAAAATTTGCTTGCTTTATTTATTAAGCTGTTTAAAATTTAAATATTGTAAAGCTTTTAGTTTCAAGAAGTGTGAACATCCAGTTATCCAAATGTTTGTTCATTCACACAGGCTGCAGGACCCCAATTAATGAGTTTCTGCATTACTCTTATTATTCATACCTGCATTGTAAGTTAACTCAATATTTTTGCAATGTATTTGTGTACTGTTTTATAGAAAGAAATGTTTGTGAATGCAGCATAATGGGTTTTACTTACTTTTTAGATATCGTAAATGGGATTTGGGGAATGATATTGAACTTATATCTCGTTGTGAGCATGATGCAGTGATGTATGGACCAAACGGAGACCAACAGTTCATTAACATAAAGACCTTGAATGAATGGGATCCCAAGGTGGGCATTTTGAGGTTTAGAATTATTTACTTCACATACAGATATTTAAGAACAAAGAGGGTACTAAACTGGATTTTTCTTTTATTGCATAATTTTTTTTAGAATTATTTTTGTCTGCATTTCAACTTCTAAGAGTCACTTAAGCAGTGAGATCAGTAACTCAGCAATATGTATTTTCTTTGTAAAAATGTTCTTTCACGCTGCCTATTAAATTAAATGAGAAATGAACAAACTCCATATTTGCACTTTTTGGAATAATTTTTTTTAAATAAAAAAGTTTCTTTTAAAAAATGCTTTTAGAGCTATCTGGGCAAGCATCATTTCATTACTTTTTTAAAATTTAATCCAGATCTAGCAGAGTAACTCCTAAGTACCATGCAAGTTATTATTTTCAGGTCCTCATTTAAACATTGGAGAACTTGACTGATCTGTTACAGTCACTGCTACCTCAGTTGTCATAGTCACAAGTTCAAACCATGAAGAATCTGTGATTACTCAAGGTTTCCCTTAAGAAAATGAGTTTTAATGAGAATAAGAATAACCTCTTTAACACTATTTGTTCTTTTTTTGTTTATTAATTTCATCTAGTAGTGATAGTATTTATAAGGCTTGCTTAACGTCTATAGTTAAGTCTTATTACTTAAGTAACAAATATCTCAACATAATTTCAGTTAAGTTTCTGTGCTTTTTTTTTCCCTAACTTTCAAATTTGGGAATATGGTTTCCTTAGGCATCTGTATATACACTTTTTTTTGCCTTTATATTCACTGTATAATGTTATGGGGTTGTTTTTTTAAAAAATGGCAGGTTGATAACTGAATTAATACAAAAAAAATGTCTTTATATATTTATTCAGTTACCTGCCTAAGTGTATTTAGTAAAGTTTAACAAGTAACTAAAGATCTGATCAGAAATGAGAAGAGTAGTAATGTAAATTACTTTTTATTTTATTTATTTGTTACACACAGGCAAACTGTGAGATGACTACCTCCCTTGTCAATGAATTGAAATTGGAAGCCATCTAAAAAAAAATATCCATGTTGGGTGATTATTTGAATAACATTGATGTCATGAAGATATGTAATAAAACTGCATAATGTATGCAAAATATTCATTATACTATTGTAGTCTGCTCTTACTTGAGTGTTCATTATTAAGAAAAGGGCCATAAAATACTTTGTGGATCGTTCACATCACCTAGCCCAAGTATGTTGTGGTAATTTTTCTACTTCATTCTGAGAAGGGAGGAATTTGTGGGTTAAACTGTTAAAACTCTTCTGGAATGGTGGCGAGGGTTCAGTTTTGATCAGTCTAGTAAATACTCTGTGGATGGTTTTTTGTGTTTAGTATTGCTAATATATTTTAAAGTTCTGCGGTGGTGTTGACTGGAGGAGCAAGCTGGACATACAGAGAGGGGCGGTGCTGGCTACAGAACTAAAGAACAACAGCTGTAAGCTGGCCAAGTGGACAGTGAGTGCCCTGCTGGCTGGCTCAGACCAGATAAAATTCGGGTAAGATGTACCGAGTTTTGGCGTAGGAATCTGGATATTTTTTCTTTCTTTAAAATAAATGTGAACTAATAAACAGTAAGATAGAAAATAGTGTTAGATCAGACATGTCCCATCACCGTAGTGGCACTAATGCGCCTGTATTTTGGCGATCTTTTACTGTTGTCGCCACCAATACTAAATCTTTGGTTAAAAAAGGAAAAATTTACATTAAATTTGTGGGTTTGAAGACCAGCTCAATACATATGTATGATCTATAAATTATAAATATAGAAATGCCTTCTGTAAATTAAGCTCGTTGCTCTCCAACAAAACAGGACTAACTTTTGCTGATGGCAACAGTAGTTTCCTTACTGCTAATAAGGTGCTGGGAAATGCCCAGAGTAACCCTTTACATTCTGCAAATAACTTATCCCCAGTAATTTTCCATTCTTATCCTAACAACAGGGCATTATTGCAAAACGTAAGATCATTTTCATACATGACAGAAAGGTTGATGAAAGACTTTTTTGTTTCATTCGTTTTTTTTTTTTTTAATGTAATTTCTATAAACCAAATTCAAGTGTACCAAAAAAAAAGAGAGAGAATTTTTTGGTGCACATCTGCAGGTTGGAGTAGCAGTGACTGTAGTCATTGCATAATAATTGCCCACCACTTATCCTGGGCAGTTTTGGTTCTGTGGCGAGATCTGACTAAGTTACTAAAGACCAGAGGAAATTAGATTGGCAGAGATTAAGTGAGGGGGTGCTGTACAGCTTCGTATCTTACCTTGCCCCTTTACCTTATACAAGAATAAACCAAAGCTGTGTGTATCAGTTTATGCTGTGATTATCATTGTTTTGATAGATACAGATTATTATAAGTCCCATAGTCTCTCCTGGCTATCAGGTTGATGGACAGCATTTGTTGTTCTTTCATCAAGTATGTTTTTTTTCTTAACTGAAGATTATGAAATTTTGCTGTATTTTTAACTTTTGAAATATTTTTCTTCCCTAAATTTAACTAGGTTTTAAGTTTTTCAATTACTGTTTGTTCTGGTTTTCTTTTTAAATAATGTTAAGTGTTTGGAATTTAGTTGGAAAGTTGAAAATAAGAAATGAACAGGAAACAGGATGGTTGGGTATGTAGAATTCTGCCACTACTATGACAGAGGACCTGACTTGGTTAGGTCTCTGTTAGTGACCAACTTGGTTTGATGGGCCTCCCAAAGTCAATTTATTATCTCTCTTGTACCAGTCTATTGGTGTGGGTTCCTTCTAGGCACACTAGTTTCCTTCTGCAGTTAAACAGAGAAGAACTATAATAGGGACTTTCCATTTTCTAATGAAGACAAGTGGCTTGATGAGGGACAGGAGGTGATAATCCTTGTTAATAGCAACATTGATACCACAGTCTCATCGAACATGTACAGCTGTAGAAAGGAAATAAACTTGCGGCGGCATTTTATTTTTGTTTTTTGCTTTGTATTATTTTGTTATCCACTTCAGATATGTGTCTCGTGTGCATTATCGTGACTCTGCAAACCACGTGATCTTGGGAACTCAGCAGTTCAAGCCAAATGAATTTGCCAGCCAGATAAACCTGAACATGGACAATGGCTGGGGCATCTTGCGCTGCATCATCGACACCTGTATGAAGCTGAAGGAAGGCAAATACCTAATCATGAAAGATCCTAACAAGGTTGGGTGCAGGATTTACTCATTCTGGATTGTTTTAATACTCTCAAACAGTGATTTTTGTTTTGACTTTGATGTTCTGTTCCTCTATACTGCATTATTCCTCGCCATCATCTTTGAGAAAATGCTTATATAACTGCCTTGTGAACGTACTGTAAAGAAAGGTTCCAGTATTGTGCCATTTGTAATTTGTGTGAAGAGTAGCAATGTTTTTAGAAAACTTTCTCTCAATTTTAAAAGTATAATTTCAGTTTTGTTTAGATTTAAAAAAAAAAAAAAGTCTGTTTTTGAAAAAAAAATTTTCAGCTTGTACAAACTCAGGCTAAAATTAAACCTAACGTTGGGGGGGTATCTATTTACAAGTTAGCAAGAGATAAAGAAAATTCTGTCTTTATTAATAAATATTTGAATGCTTGCCACTGTATGGAAAAGATAGTGTTATGCATTTCTAATCCCTTGTGAATTTATTTAGAATTTTTCCATACTTGTGGCACTTCCCCTGAAAATATTTGCTGTTATAATAAATTCAGTTGTTCTAATTTATTAATTTAATTTAAGTGTTACTCTTAACCTTTTAATAATTTGGCATTAACCACTTGTACACAAAAATACAGGTATAGCTATAAGTAATTAGCAAGTGTCACCTGTGGCTTTTTTTTTTTTTTTTGCATGGAAAAGAAACCACAAATTCCAATGTAGATTTGTTTCTTAAATTTATCATCCAGTAATTAATTCATTCTTGAAAACAGCTTTCAATGCAGTCAGGTTGTTTTTCCTATCCATCATGTATTTTAGAGTTTTTTGTGTTTTTTTAAATATGAAAAATGATTCAAGTTGTTTTCAGAGAAGTTTTAGGTTTTTTGTTTTGTTTTTTTTTCCTAGTCTGTAATTCGTATTTATGACATACCTAACACTACGTTCGAGACAGATGAAGATGACGATGACAATGACGATGATGACGACGACGATGATGAAGATGATGACAGCGTACCAGGCCAATAGTAAGTGTTATTTATTGGAACTCGTAAAATTGCAAAGAAATGTAGCAGAATTAAAACCTTGATGAAGATGATGATGATGATAATCAGGCAACACAAAGAAACAAAATGTCTCAGTTGTTCTCTGGTATCAAATGCATCTGTGATAAAATATGCTATGGATTATTTCTCTTTTTGTAATTCTGTGCATACCAGATGTTTAGAATCAAGATAAAAGTTATTGAGAGTGATGGGAATCAGGTGTAACAGTTTTAATTGTTAATTAAAAATTTATTTTGTTGTTGTTGCTGTTTTAATTAGCAGATCATCTGATAGCATTGAAGATAATCAAATGTTATAAGTGTTTGAGCTACGGTACATTCATGTTTTATGAAAACTCATCAAACTATAAAGACAGGATAATCAGTTGCCCTAATTTCAAAGTATGCATCTATTTTTTTTTTTTTTTGCCTGTTTGAAAATACAGGATTTATTTTCACATTAATCATGGGAAATTTGTGGTACCGATGTTTATTTCCATTGAAGCATTGATTACTAGTAGATCAGATGACTACCGCTTTAGCACATCGCCATCTTTCCAAGTTTAGCGTATTCCGCTAACTTAGTATGCACAGTGTCCAGATCTTATTGTTCTACAGTAAGATAAATACAAAACAGAAATAGCATAATGGTGACAAACTTTACAAGCAAAGGGGTAATTTCCTGCCTTTATATTTTTTTCAGACTAATGTAATCTGATGTCCAAAAAAAAAAAAAGGCTTTTGAAATTTACCATGAGGAAACAACAGCAATTTTTTTTTTTTTAGGAAACAATCAATCTGTTGTGGTAAAAGGGTTAATAAAATATTTATACTGAATAAACTTGTTTGTCAGATCAATGTATTAATGATTCCTGCTTAAAATTAAAAGCATCTTAGTACTACTTAGTTTTCTTTCTCTCTCTCTCTCAGAATAATTTGTGGTAAGAAAAAACTTGTTCTAATAATTCTTAAGTCCACAGTACATCAGTGTCCAATGAAGAAAATTCTCAAATGGAAAGCTGGAAGCTTCTGGTTCAAGTTCTAAACCACGTATGTTCACTTATTTTTTTAATGGATCTAAGGAATTGATTGAAGTATTTTCAACAAAGTTCTTATGTTAAATTCTTACTGGAAACCTGATTTAAAGAATTCATCCCCATTTTGTAGTAAGAATAATGTACTGTTATAATTATCTGTAGATTTAAATTTTATCATAGCCTGGCGGTTTTGGAAAATCAGCCTTTTATATATTATCTGAAGCATGAAACACTTCATTAATATATTCTTCATGTTTACAGCCAACTGAAGAAACATTACAAGCATCCTTTATTGGCAAATTCTATCATGAAAAAAATCTGGACTAATTTTTCCCAGCTGTACTGAGTGTAGGTTTCTTGTTTTGTCCTCATTATTTTAAAATTCTATTTGATATAATAACACTGCACTGACTGTAGCAATTTTACAAAGCTGACACTTAATTCCAGAATTCAGTTGTAGCAGAAAAAGTTTGAGTTGTGCTTCATGCTTTCTTTTTCTTTTTGATATTACCCTTTGTCTACATTCATCAGTAGGTAGAACTCCACTTGTACAATTTTTTAAAATTTATTGCATAGAACTGAGCATGCATTTCATCAGCTTATCATATAGCAGCCTGTTAAAAAAAAAAAAAGTACATATTTGGCTGATTATTCAGGCTAAAGCAGTTAATCAGTGTAAGTCTCACCAAGAGAAAAATGAATGATACTCGATACGCACAGGTTATTTAATTATTACAGTGTGTGGGGTCAAACAAACAGATATCTTAATTATCATCATTCCTTTAAATGCTATAGGAACTTTATACAAATCATTGCATCTTCAGGAAATTTTTATTGACTCATTTTAAGTAAATAATCTGCTTAATGTAGTCATTTAATTAAATTCGGCAGCTAAATCTGGCTTTCATGTGGGTGATTTGCATAGTCTGAGATGTTTTCCTTTGTATTAATTTTTAATCCTTTCAAAATGTTAGTATCTTAGTAACCAGACTGAATGTAAATTAATGGAAATGTGGTTTAATACATGCTAACAGACAACCTGTGAACAAACAGTGGACTCCTCATCTGTCTTATTTCGTCGTTGGTTTGTGTGACAAAATCATTTTCTCATTTGGGGGATTTTCTTTCATACACTGCAAGCAGTGGTGCTTTCTGCATCTAATAACCAATTAACTTTTGGCAACTTCAAAATAAGGGGCCCCTCATATAACCAAAAAATGCTCAAGACAGCTAAATAACTGGAAATAGCTAACTTCAAACAGCGGTTGTCATGAAATATCACAACTAAGAAAAGTTTGATGTTTGTTCCCCACCTCCCTAAATCTCATATGAGCTGTTTCTCCTTTCAGTAAGTAAACATGCAGTCTCCAGCAAGTGATTTTTCTGTTGTGTTGTTTTTTTTTTTGTTAGCTTGGATTACAGGGTAATTTTTACCTTTTAAATATTTTAGTTAAAATACAGTTGAGATGGGAGTTAGACTATAAAGAATAAAAACAAAACAAGAAAAATTCCTACTCTATATAACATTAATGTGAGAAAAATCAGTTCTGTAGTTAGGGTAGATCAATTCCTCTGAAGTTCCTGATGTAATTACAAAATCCTGGCTCAAGTGACACATCATCAATAGCTATGTCTCCAATTTCTCCATTTCCCATTTTCACTTCAAATATGAGCTGTAAGTAAAGAAATTTCAAGGTCAATCATTATGTTAAACAAATTAACTGCTTGAATGGCTGTTGTGCCTTGGCTTGAGGCTTCACCAATGAAAAAGATCAGTTTGGTTTTAAGTGAGAACTGGTAATTTTGTATTGAATGTGGAGTCTGGTTTAAGGTTTAGAGTTAAACCTGTAAATTGGCTTTCTCCCAAAAACAGCTACAGAAAAACAAACTGTTTATTCTGATAAACCAGAGCAGGTGATGAAGTTATTAGGTAGACTAAGTTCACAGTAAAGGGTAGGAGAGGGGTACAGAAACAACAAGTAAAGATGTGTAAATCATTTTATTTTAATTTTTAGTTGGTAAAATGTCCATGGTTTGAACTTGTTGCTAGGTGACAGGTACTGTAGTTGTAAGGTCAAACTGCAGAGAGTCCATGCAATTATGAGTTATACAAGAAAAAAAATTATTTATTTTTGGGTTTTAATTTTCTTCTATGAGATAAGAAAACTAGTTTTTACCAACGAATTATGTTTAAAAAAAGCATTATGTACATCAAGAATTATCTCCCTTTCCTTGTGGATCTTGATTATTAAATGTCATGGTATAGCAAAGCACATGAAAGATCTTGTTACCTGAAAGCTTGTTGGAGCCTGGTATTCTTTGGACTCTAGTAGCCACTCGTCATCTTGGTGACCGTGCTTTTCAAATAAGACCTTAGTCCTAGTCTGGTGGCGTGCCCGGAGCCATAATGACCCAATGCTATACCCAGCCATGTGGTACCAGAACTTGATACAGTACAGTTTGGTTGGGATGCTGGTTGAAAATAGTCGAGCTGTTTTGCCTTTGTTGCCATCTGCTTCACCGTACATGTAGTAGCCTGTAAAAGTGCATAGCTTATTTCAATTGCTGCTGCCAAATTAAATGAGATACACCAGCTTAAGTATCATAGCCCTAGGGTTTACATCTTTAATCTGAATAATCACCATCATTAGGTATCTTTCCCTCTCCTCTGTTGGGGAGGGACTAAGTATATTAACCCCTTAATTATGAAGAAGAGAATAGTTTTTAAAAACTCCATCATCATCATCAAAGATGTTCCTCTTTTTTCCAAAGCTAGGGTTTGCAGTAATAAGAATAATCTAGGAAAAATACATCTTAAGAAATATCCCCACAACATACAGCTTTAACAAGAATTACATGATCAGTTTTGTACTTAAAGATGCAGAAATTTCACAGCAGCCATTTTATAAACGAGCAGTATTTTTTAAGTCAATAATGTTTAATAATAATATTTGATGTTTGATTGGTATAATTCAGTATTTTGTGAATGCTGCCTACATAATGCTTACCGAGACCATTAGTGTGGTCCCCACTGGGTCCTGTGAATGCCGTTGGGGTTGATCCCCTGTTGATTGTCCAATCAAAATCATCATCCGTGTCTTGCTTCCAGTTGCAGGTGGTTCTTTTTTCAAAATCGCAGTCCCATTCTGTTCTTCCTACAAGAGATTTAGAGGTTTAGTAGAACTGTGATGTTATTCATTTGGAAGCTACACCTGCGTGATTCACTTCGAAAAGCATTTTTGCTGCTGTTGCCACTTCAGACATCTATAATAACGATTTAAAGGAATAATTGTGTTATGAATTAAGTTTTAGAAAGGATACTCTTTTCTATTTTTGCTTTTTTAATTCTTTTGATTTGCCAAAGAGGACCCCAACCTATATCCTGCTGGTGTTACGAGTAAATGAGCAACATCTTTTGGGATGCTGAATGGGAGTTAACTCTTATGGGGCACAATGATGCATGTTGATTTGAGCATGAGAATTAATACGTTTGATTACCAAGAAAGAAGAAAACTGCCGAGTTGGAAAAATTCTTATGAAAATCCCAATCATCAAGTGTTGTGCACTAATAGTATACCTAGAACTCAAAGCAACTTTTCAGTGGAATACAGCTTGTGATAGCAGCATCTGTAGTCTTTTCATATTCCATCCTGAAGGCTTGTATAGGAGTCCTCTCTCTTAAACAGGCTTTGTAGAGACAGGAGATTCTGGAGGAAACGTGTGCTAATCATAAGGGTGCACACAATGGATTTCACATTTAGTTTGGCCAAAATTGGACCTCATTGGGCACACCGGTTTGTGCTGGCCGTTTGTTTCAATGTCACATCACACTGCCCCATTTTCTGTGTCCCAATATAATTGGAATTTTAAGGCAAAGTCAAAATAAAGATGAACCCTCTCACCTTTCTACTCTGAATAACAAATCATTTCAACAAGATAATTTTTTTTTTTTAATCTATAGAAACCATTGTATTGATTTTGATGGCAAAGCTTTAATTACTGACAGATGCCTAATTGCCCCGTTTTTTTTCACCAAGGGAGACCATTTTATTATTTGTGATTTTAAAAAAATTTCTTTTTTAACTGTTGTTTTAGGAGTTTTGAAAATTCTCTTCCTTTACTGATTTTAATGGATGGTTAAAATAAATAAATTGATGTGACCAAAGTTTGTAGATTCTTTGATAAGAGTATAAAGTATATCATGCAACTGCAGTGTCATTACGTTATGTTATAGCATGGGAGAGTTGAACTGTGTGTGGCTATTCATAGCTTATTTTAAACTTGTGCACAAAGGCAACTTCTCCAAACATTGCACGTTTTGATCAGTGAACTATGTAAATTAGTGCACATGAGTTAATATCAGGGTTGGAGAATATTAATGGTGATGTTTAACATCAGGCGTTCTTCATTGCTAAAGATGCCAGCTGCATGGTGTTGAGACATAGTTCCTAATTAATCTTACAGCACTTGTCTAGAAATCTGAATTTAGTGGTGATAGTTACTGACCACTATGGAAGTTGGCTAGGTGTTCTATGGGGTTCAGTTTGGAGATTGTCCACATTGTCCTGATAGAGATCATTGTTGGTGTGTGCATGCACTTTGTCATAGTGAAATGTTCAATGATTTTTCCCGCAGATAAAAGCCATGAGAAAGGGATAAACTACTTTGGTAATATAGTAGTGTACAGTGATACGATGTCCTTGACCATGATTTTGGTAGACGACTACAAGAACAATTTCTTGTCAGGTACAGAAGGAACCACAAACCATTCTTGCCTGTTGTTATTTTTAATTGCAGTCATCTTCTAGAGATTCTTTACATCTCCTCCATACACACATTCATCATTCATCTGCATGATCGCTTTAGAGAACAACTGTTACTGAAGATGATGATGACTCTTCTCCACTCTTCAAGATTCCAGTGATGAGGATTGCCCAAGTTAGAGCACTTTTGTTGATATCTGAGAGTCAAAATAAGATCTGTATGGTATGTGGAATTGCAGGTTAGCATGATGTAAACATTTCTCATTATTGACAATGGGCTACTGGTGGAGACCAATGTTCTGCTAGTGGTGTTACACAAAAACAAGCTTATTTGTAGTAAAGACAAGAATACTTGGCTCAAATCTCAAGTGCTTGTTCATGATCCCATACAGCTTGACTGGTGTGCACCATTGCTGACACTAAATACGATTGACCCTTGATTTACTTCCACTATTCCAGTTGTGTGGCTAGAATTTAATATTTCAACCATTGCCATATATTTCATAGACAGCCGGATCACCGATTACATGATGGATCACTCTCACAAGTGACATATTGTCATTTAGTGTGTTCATAAGATGAAATGAGGTTGAGCTTTACTAACAACGTAAAAACATTCAACGCTCAGATTTTTGGAATGCATGTAATATTATTATCATAAATCATTACATGCATAGCAGAGTTTTATAGTATCCTCAAAAAAACACAAAACAAAAAATGCCTAATTCTCTTAGTCTTGAGCACAGGCAACATGTGAAAAATGGGAATAAATGCAGTTCGACTCTGTTGAATATCCTCAACAAAAGAGTCCATTATCTGATATTTATCCTTCTGAATGATGCAGCATCTCTTAACACCAGCATTCCAGCAAATCTGTGGCTGACAGATCAGTATCTGCATCATGTCATGCCTGCAGGACTGTTGTTCCACCACCTAATGTAGTGCTGCAGAAAGCTGCTGGTGTTTTTCTTCTAAAAAGTTATGCTGATGGAGGCTACCTGCCCAGGTTATCTCTAATACACACACTGATGCCCAAGGTCAGGTCTAGATGGCCAGACGAGCGCATTGATGCTGTTCTGTCTTAAGAAAGCTTGTCGGTTTTTTTTTTTGTGGGCAGCCACCTTGCCTTGGGAGAACTGGAAACAAAATGTTGTCCACGTACCAATGGGTTTTCAGATTTTGGTTGAGAACCAATCACCATCTGCGAAAATCAGTGTTCACATTAACCAATGCAGTGATACTGCCACTGCTAAATGCCATGCTGTATAATGTAACTGTATACAAACCCCAGCCCTGTCAGCAAAAAAAAAAAAAAAACTAAATTAAGAGGAAAGGTCATAATATGAAATCTATGGTGTTAAGCATAGCCGTATGATGAGGGTGATCAGATCCTGGAAAACCTTGTGTTTCTACATTCGCTGATGCTCTCTGAGTTGGCGGTAATTAGTGTTTCTGTGAGATTATGTAGGCCTATCAGTTGGCCCTGGTGATGGTCAGACATAAGTCTCTCTGCTGTTGTTCGTAGTTTTCCATCAGGATACAAGGTGACTTATTGAGGACTTGTACATACCCATCCAAGCTGTGATCCATCTTTGGGAAAAGCCTTCCACATGCCTAAGGTGTGGCCTCTATCCGCTTCTTCCAACTGTGGCATCTTGACACTGATCCAGCTTTGAAGAAGCATTCATCTTATCATTCACACTTTTTCGCATACAAAAAATCTACATTTCTCAGCAACAATGCACTCGTACTACACAAACAAAAAAATTGAGAAACAAACGAAATATCTATGTTGTGCATGCATGACACCACAACAACAAATCTTGCTGAACTTTGAATTTCTAACATTGACAGCAAATGAAGAATTTGACTGACATCATTCTATAGATCACATTTCTTGGAAATTCCTGTTGTACTGTTAGAGTATATTATAAAGAGTAATGATACATATTGCATGTTATGGTACAGTACACAAGAGAGAGATCCATACCTACCTCCGCATCCGTAAAGCAGCTGAACTTTCTTTATATCAATCTCACTGATGTGCGATCTTTGACCAATGTACGCATAGGGGTACTTTGGGGTCAGTGTCGGAGAGTACTTGTCTTTGGCGAAGAATGCAAACCCGTAGTGCATGATAGAGTCAAAGTCATACGGCAGCCCCAAATCATCAATGTACTGCACCGTGTACTTCTGGAAGTTGACTCTTCTGTTTATCAATGGATCTGCAACATGAACATGAAAGGAACTCACCTGGCACTATACTGAGAAGGAAAGAGACATTTCATTTAGAATTTGGATACCAGTTCAACAGTGTTAGATTTTGGTAAAAAAAAAAATTAAGGTTGTGCTTTAATAGCAGGGGTGTACAAGCCAAATTATCTGTCTCTATTGCAGGTTAACACCAGGTAGACCTAAATAAATGTCTTTTTTTTTTTTTAAAAAAAAAAAACGAGTTTAAATGATGAAGTTGAGTGTCATGTAGCTACTAAGTGTCTTAACGAAATAATTCAGAAAAATTGATATGATAGACACTACAGTAATGAAGGCAAGTCCACGGGTACTTATTCATTTTGGCTTTCCTCACCTTTTCTGTACAATAATAATTTATAACAGCGAATTGTTCAGTTGTTAGGTAGAGGCATATATCTCGTTCCTCGATGAACATTATTTTAAAATATAAAAGGATAGTTTCTTATATCACAATTTAAATACTGCTATCCTGATTGTACTGTTATTTTCCAATCTTTAATCAATCAGCCAGAACATTTTGATTGTTGTGCATACAGACAGGAGATGGTTAGGGTTCTGTGACATTTGATCTCTAGAAGCAGCATCTGTCGCTAATAGCATTGCCCAGTGGGTTGGAATCTATTTTTAGAATATATGCAAAGGGGAAATAACTGTACAAAGTAAAACGCGATCTTTCCCTCGCATGAAAAAATCCTTTACCCACCCCTTCCTCTTTTTTTTTTTTTTAATTTCCAAGTTTAACTGACGCAAGGATTACCATCCATCCTTCATCGGACGTAGGAGTTAGCTGCCCCTGGGTGAGAACTTTCCTAATCGTTCGTTACCTTCTTTGATGTTATTCCAGTTGACGGTGACGTAATCATCGCGGTCCGTCCTGCTCTGCTCGTGCCACAAGCCGACCGCGTGCAGCAGCTCGTGCATGACGGTGCCCTTTTCGAGGCAGTTCGGTTCCAGGGAGACTGTCTGCGGACCGCTGATTTTCCCAACAGACGAATAACACCTGGGATAGAAGATTAAGGAGGAAGTAAATGAACAGGAAGCGAGGGCTTGTAAACTTTGTGTCTCGGGGGCAGAGGAGGAGAAGAAACCCCGGTGACCACGTGTTTTATTGTGTGCTGGGACCTAATGTAACTACGTAAGTCTTCACCTTTGGTAAAATGAGTATTTTCCAAAAAAATGTTGGAACCATTTGAAGGTAAACGTATTCATCTATTAAATTGTTATTTATTTATTTATTTTTTTGCCTTTGTATCAGTTTTGTTTGCGAATACGCTAACGTACAACGACCTGCATCATCTGAGAAATGACTTGTTCTGCAGCTGAACACTCTGGTGGCTGTCTTGGCACTCTTCAGTGAGGGAAACAGATTTGTTATTAGTGTAATGCATAGAACGGTGTGGGACGTGTATCGTGATCACCGTTCAGGTGCATTTGAAACAGTGATCCTGTTTTACATGGTCAGTGGATCGAAGCCATTCTACACCATCCATTACACACACACACACAAAGAAGCTTGTGCGTCCTTTATAGCAATTAATTCCGATTAGGCTTCAGGGATTTCGTCACATTACCTACCCAATGTCAGGCTTCATGTCCAGGAAGTCCACGTGAAAGTCTCTCTTAGGGGTGAAGAATATACATCGAGAACCACGGATTAGTGTTTTTGAGGTGATTTCACTCATGGCTTTCAATATTAGAGTTTTCTGATCTTCATCTGTTAAAAAAAAAGTAATTCTGCTTTTTTTAAAGAGAGGAGAATTAATTCGTGTAGCAACAAGGTGAGCCCCCCCCCTCTCTCTACTGACGTAATTTCTCTCTTTAAGTAATATTTATGCAAATAATGATAAGCGCTTCCATTTGGTAAAATTTTATTCAGGTCAGATCTTGATGGAAGCTTAGCTTTTGTCTACTTTTGTATTCATGCAACCGATTTTGGTAAATCAACTTCTTTTAGGTGGTAGTTGTTTTTTTATTGTTTGTAAGTATAATTCCTTGAGACTTTCTCAATTTTGTGTAATACTAGAATAATCTTTTAACCAACGTGGAGGGACACCTAAGTTATAGTAAAGCTGAATACTAAGTAGGTAGAAGCTTTGTTTGTTTGTTTATATAACTTACGGCGTTTTATTCCCGTTTAAGATTATACATGTCCTAGTATTCGTGAAAGTTAACTGATGATTCGATCGCGTTTCAGCACGATAATACCTGAAGATATATTATTGATTTACATTTTTGGCTCCATCATTTGTGCTTCAAATCAAGTACAACTGATAACTCTGAGAGGTGGTTATCCTCAACTTCAGTTGTTTTAAAGAAAGCCAGTGATGTTCTAGTTTTACCAACAAAATTTTTAAAATTTTTTTTAAAGGAATTACTTACTGTAAGAATCGTCAAACTGGTAAGGTATGATGCCAATAGGCCACCTTTGAAACCTATCTGCCAGAACACCTCTCTTCTGTAGAAAAAGAAAACACCTGTTGGGTTCTTGCATTAAACTACACGTGTACATCTACACTTAATCCGTTGCTTAATGAAAAAGAAAGTTTATCCTGTTTCTAATAATAAGCCTTAAAAAAAATTGGTCATTCTCTATTCCTATAAGCTACACTTTTACGAAAATATTTTAGCCACTTTTTAGAGTTGTAACGCTACTTGCTAGGCGCGTACTGCTGATGAGTTCCCCTAACCACAGAAACAGCTGTGCAGCACTATCCTCGGTCTGCATTGGTTATCATATAGTTTATGCTTCACTTGAAAAACAATTTCTCCTCCTCCGTAAAGTCATGCGACATTATTTGGAGTACATTACCGCCTTCATTTCGGATGAGTAAAAAATTTAATCATGAGACATTTCCAAAATTGGATAACTGATCATCATCAATCATTTAATAAGACCTTATCCACGAACAATACGGAGGTAGGTGACGTCACGTGAAGTGTTACGAATGGCGGCGACGTCGAAGTAACCACGTGTCGCTAGTAGTATAGAATAAACAGAAATAATGATCTCATTTTGGAAGATATTTGAATATTTTTCAGTAGAGTAAATAAAGTAATATGTAATTCTGGGATGAATACGAACGACAACCCCTGCAACCAACTTTTTTCTAGTCATTCCCTCCCTTTAATACGAGTTACGCCCCCTCCTCGTCCCACCTGTGGGCTATTTTCCTGTCTCGGGATTGCGTTAAAGGGACACTTTCCTTTAAACTAACAATGTAGGTTAGATCGTTACAAACAGCCCTTTCCAGTTACCAAGTAAATTAAGTAAGTGTTTATTTGCAGGGTCTATTTTAAAATGCGAAAACGGACTGAATGAAAGGGGACTTCGGATTCTGCAATTACTTCGTTGATGCTGATGTGATTCAGTGTTACATTGTGAAAGCTTCACAGTTTATTGCAGCAACTTATTAAGGTCGTAGTTGAAAGATATAGAGAGCACTTCAAACTACTAATTTGGGATACTTTTGAAAAACGAATAACGATTTTAAACACTTGCCTTTCGGGTGGGTGGCCTTACATTCATGTCGCCCTCAAAGAGTCCTGGAAATAATTTTTAAAATGTCTATTATTATTGTTGTTAAGCTTCGGAGGCATTTTCTCAACACTTGGAAATTTTGTTTTACTTTTTCCATTCAGACAAATGGACAGTTTTTAAAAGGGGTATTTATAGCCAGCATAGGGACCGATTTCGGATAAAGACACCCCATAAAGCGATCAGTTTCCAGATATCCCTAAAATCCCCATCAGAGAAGGCTGTAGGGTAATTGTGGTTAATTCTAGTGTACAAAACGAAAATTTGCATTCAACCCAGAGCAGCCAGAAATCCCTTGTTTGGTGTCAGTACCGAAGTCAGGGGTTTCCACGAACCTTGCGAATTACTGGTTCGCTGACGTAGTTTAAAGTGCTGTTATTCTTTTATAGTTGACGGTGGGGGGCCGGATTTACTATGGTGCAGCTGCAGCAAGGTCTCCACAAGCCTAGTGGGGTATACCTAAAGTCTCTTATAGTCTGATAATGTACATTGAAAGTAGAAAATGGGCGATGGGGTGTCTACGGGAGTATTATGTCCTGTTTGTCACCCTAAAAAAACAAACAAAGGTATATCTACTTTTATTCCAAATGCTGCACTACTTATAAACGCTTCGGGAGCCAAACAGCCCCACACCACAGTACTAAATACGGCCCTAACCTGACATACGAGTGCGTTCGAAAGTAATCGTCACCATATCGAATCGGTCCAGCTACTCATGGAGTTATCAGTAGATAACACCCGGAAATGTTTTCAGTATATTTTTGCATAAATAATGGCTGTAAAAATGAATACATAAGAATAGTTATTGTTGGTATTATTATTATTATTATTATTATTATTATTATTATATTATTATTAATGCTACACACCTGCCAATTCTTCTGGATTCTGCTCCTCTCTTGATTGTCTGTGGTAACCTGTAGATAAATAATAAACAGGATGTAGAACGCAGTTTTGCTATACCAAAAACCATATTCATTTGGCGACGTAGGTCGTATTTTCTACTTTCAGAGAAAATGTGGGTGGGCCTCAAATGGAAAAAAAAAAAAAAAACGGGGGGTGGGCGGGGTTTGGGGATCGAACTTTTTTCCGAAAGTGCTTTTCTATCTTTAAACGCGCACGTGCTTGGACATTAAAACTGTTACGAACTAAAATAGTTACCTCCCTTGTCTTACGGAATAGAGGTTATCGAATCAAGAGAAGTACGGGGATGAATCTAAAGGCGAGAAGGGTCTGTCTGTCAGTCTTATCGAATCCCAACTGTCGAGTTGTTATGACCCGTGTCGGTTCGTTTATCGCCCTTGAATCCCAACTGTCGAGTTGTTATGACCCGTGTCTGTTCGTTTATCGCCCTTGAATCCCAACTGTCGAGTTGTTATGACCCGTGTCGGTTCGTTTATCGCCCTTGAATCCCAACTGTCGAGTTGTTATGACCCGTGTTGGTTCTCGGTTCGTTTATCGCCCTTAAGTTTTTTTTTTTTTGTTTTTTTGTTTTTTTAAAAAAAGAAATCTTCTAACCCTGACAGACACTTGCGCAATGTGGAGGAATTTTCCTTAAGGTCTGAACCTGCCAGCGGTTATGTAGGTGCTGAGGCTCGTCGTCCGGCAGTGAGAATGCTTTTACGACCAAAAAAAATTCTAAGTGCCAATTTCTTTGCCGAGCTGTGACGAATATCCTCTCCTCTCTTCTCTCCCCTCCTCCAGCTCCACAATCAACCCTCCGCAGTGCGGCCGCCTCAGTAGAGCGACGGGAAACAGACGGATCTGCGCTGAGCACTCGACGAAAAAGGCCTGTCCCTTCAGAACTAGAAATACCGGTGTTGTGGGGGGGGCTTGGAGCGCCATGGTCGCCGTGAGGAGTCCGCGCGGCCGGCTGGCGGAGAGGAGAGGAAGATGATGCAGAGCATCTGGAGCAGAACTGGAGATCGTCATTAGCCGTTTATACCACAGCGCCTTGCTATATCAATTCGGCACGCGCGTGCACACCCATGGCTAGTTGGAATTTGCCTGTTCCAGGCATGACGGTGTATACACCGGACGTCAAGGTGAACGGATAACGGGCAGGTACCAATCATGACGCCCACAGCGGTATTCCCCTGTTTACTCGAGGTGACGTTTCGGGCAACGTTCAGCGCCAGCGGCAGATCGCCGAAGATCTCGATCCGTGGCCAAGTTCTACCGCGAAGTTCACCGAAGTGTTGAGCGGTGGCACCGCGACAAAAGAGGGTGCCACGTCCGCGCTTACTGGAAAGATTCTCCTACTGGCGTCGCCCATGCAGCGGAGATCGGGGTAAAGGACGTCTTCATCTACACCGACTTGGCTGTGAGAAACAATCAGACGGTTCGAAAGGGCTGGAACCACGACTCTCCAGATTACAGCAATTCGCCTCTGAAGCTAGCACTTTGGACCCCAGCGTTTCCAGCCCGAGGCCAAGAGCGGGAGGACGGGCTCCAGTCTGGCATGGTGGATAGACACAGTTCACGCTTTGTCGAAAGAAGCCCCGATTTTGCCTGCCAACTCGAACACACACACCGACGAGACGTGCTCGGTTTCCTCAGGAGGATGGCGCCACACAACGCACACCTGACCAGGTATTCGTCTTCTTTCCTGGGTATCCCCACGCAGGAGCATCGATAGCTAGTTTAGAGTAGCCCGCCAAGACAATGTGACGGAAGTAAAGGAAGTTTTCAATCGGATATCGACGGGGAACCTGGAACAGGGTCATTGTTACGTCAACAAAAACAAACATAAGTTACGTACCATTTCTCCCCCACTGGTCGTAGCGGTTCTGGAATTGAATAGAAAACAGAAAAATGAAACAATTTCTTCCCACATCGGAATGGCTAAGATCCGGCTTCAAATTACTTGCCGGGTATCGACATATTGAACAAACACTACAAATAAACCATCTTCGCCGCGACGAAGAGCCGACACACCTCGGGGCGTTCAGGACACCGGGTGAAAGAAAATGGTCAGATGACAAGTCTCTTCGCATCTGGAGGACGACAGGTAATTTCTTCTTTTTTAGAAAAAAACCAGAAAAACTTGAATATCTAAATTAGCATTATTCTGTGTAATATCTAACGTGATCCCAGATTACTGTTGCTGTCTGTGACAGACAAGGGGTCGCAATAAGAAAATTGCATGTTAAATCTAAAAGTTTTTTTTAGTGTTTAGGTTTAATCGAATGTTGAACATTTAATTTTTTAGAGAGGGTTAGGAGAGTAATTTAAAATCTCTTAAATGGAAATTGGGGCTAAGTAGCTAATGTAGTTTACTAATTTACTGAGGGCTTAAGAAGAGCATTGTGGGACTGTCTTAATATTAATGCTAACTCTAGGAAGTCTCTCGCCCATCTCATTACTTTTCTTCTCTCTCTCCCTCTCTCTCTCTCTCCATCCTCTCTCTCTCTCTCTCTCTCCTCATCCTCTCTCTCTCTCTCTCAATCTCTCTCTCTGCTCTCTCTCTCCCTCTCTCTCTCTCTCTCTCTCTCTCCTCTCTCACTCCATCCTCTCTCTCTGTCCTCTCTCTCCCTCCATCCTCCTCTCTCTCCCTCCTCCTCTCGGCTCTGCTCTCTCTCTCCCTCCTCCCTCCATCCTCTCTCCTCTCTCTATCCTCTCTCTCCTCTCTCTCCTCCATCCTCTCTCTCGCTTCTCTCCATCCTCTCTCTCTCTCTCCCTCCTCCTCGCTCCTCTCCTCTCTCCATCCTCTCTCAGCTCTCCCTCCATCCCTCTCTCCTCGCTTCTCTCCTCTCCTCTCTCTCTCTCTCCATCCTCCTCTCTCTCTCCCCGCTCTCTCTCACTATCCTCCCTCCATCCGTCTCTCTCCTCTCTCTCTCCTCTCCATTCCTCTCTCTCCTCTCTCTCTCTCTCCTCCCTCTCTCTCGCGCTCTCTCCCGCTCTCTCTCTCTCTCTCTCTCCTCTCCATCTCTCTCTCCTCCTCTCTCCATCGCTCTCTCTCTCACTCTCTGCCCTCCCTCCTCTCCCTCTCTCTCTCCCTCTCTCTCATCCCTCTCCCTCAAAGATGATTGGCGCGGGGTTGGAATGAAATCTCGAAAGCTCGAGCGCCGCAAACCACCAGTAGTCAGACGTTTCCCCTTACCTGATTTCTTTGACGTCTCCAGGTCGGTGCGCCTCGTGTGAAGGTTGAGTGTAGAACCAGCAAGGCGCCGACGTTGATCGTCACAAGACCGGAGCCCACCGGACCGGCCATACTTCAGCGATCCGCTCTCGCGTCGGAGGAAAGAAAAGAAAAAAGAAAAAAAAAATTCTAATAAAAATTGCAGAGACGACTACGCGTAATCACGTGACCGTCTGTCTTCCTTGTGCAATATATATATCGGTACTCCTCCATGGTGCGAGTGGAGAGCCGAGGTCACGAGCCGTACCGCGAGCTTGCGTGTGTTGGCAGGCGAGACCTGATGTCATCACAGCTCAGAAAAACAACAACAAAATGCAACGGTAACTAACTTTTGTCGACAAGAATATAATTTCCCCGCCTCTTTTGTTGTTTACCGGTTTAAAAAGAAAGAAAAAAAGGCTCAGTTGATATATTCCACGTTGGGAGCCGAAATCTCCTCCGATACGATATTTTTTAATCACAGAAACCCCTTCCAAAGCCGGGATGTCCTCATACTGTCTGTCGGGGTCAGACCCGGCTGGGGTGTGAGGGGGGGGGGAGAGCTCCTGTGAACAGGGTATGACCGCGGCGGTCGCGGACATTGCACGGGACAGGGGACCGACGGGTGCCGGTCGGTGATGGGGAAAACCCCGGTCCGGTTCTCCGGCCGCCGTCTCCAGGAATATGTATCTATAGGCCGTGGTGAAGGCGTTAAGACGAACACCGACGGTACCTGTTCTATACCGCCATCTTCTTGAACTGTGGAGTCTTACCGCATGGGAAACAAAAATTATGTCATCGCTATATTTTCTAAATCAGTTTCCCCCGTTGATTTAAACAGATCATTCACGTGATAATCGTCTGCCCCAACCATCCCCACATTTATTTATCCATATATCCGCCCCCCTACAACGTAAATTATCCATATACTGTTGACGCCATCTAAATTGGCGCGCTACGCCATATTTACGTCATCAGCTGTATTATGCCGCTAGAAGGCGGAACTGTTCATAGACTGCATCTCTTCCACATCATAGGCTTCGTCAGGCCCCAGTTTCTTTGTACTGTAGGGGCCGCTGTTCCATACATTACCTGCAGCTCCGAAATGCGGAAAGGCGAGTATCTTGAAAGCGAATGATGAAGTTATTAGGGAGCTGCGAATGGTCAAGACGGGATCGTGGAACGAAAAGCCGAGGGGTCCTTTCTGCTAATGTTCCCTGTAAAACTCCAGTTCAGACCTGTTTTCAATATGCCGACCAACAACGAAACCAAAGGGTCTGTTTCGTGTTACTGGTATAAATAGATAAATAAACTGAAAGGTAGGCCTGTGACTTGTAGAGATGGGTCTGAGGTGCGAAGATGAAGGTTTACATATAAGGGGAGGGGAACAGAAGAAAAAAACACATAGCTCCTCGCAGGACGATCGGGGTTTCTACTAAAGGGCCCTATTTTGAATACCCTAAACGCGAATAGAAAACGTAGTGGGAACTGTTAGGGAAAATGTCGGATTTTCATTACGGTTCGTGATTAAACTTTGATCCTGACAGATGATGTAATATTAAAACAAACAAGCAAAGAAAATCGGTTTTGCTGAACCGGATCCAATTACATTCTGTCTGCGATGAATAAACTGTTGTTTTATTGACTCGTCAAAAATAAATGTTTACACGGGGAAGAGGTGACATCTTGCACGGGGATCACGTCGCGCGCGCGCACCTCGCCTGCAGTACAGGCGGACAGTCTAAAGGTAACAGCGACCAGTACTTCGTTGGGTGGGCCGTGCTTGTATTTGTGTAACCTTTAAATGGATATTCTGTACCAGTCGTCAATCGGTCTGGACCAACTTCAGCGTTACGTCCGGTACACCAGATGGCTTCTTATTGTTACCGACGCTTTCAGGTTTCTGGTATTCAATTTGTCCACCCTCCTCCCACTTCCCACAACACCATTATTTAACTTATAAAGGTGTATCGTTACGTAGACAATGGTGCCATTATTCAGTTGGTGATGGGTTAGTGTAATGCGAAGCGCACCCGCTCTCTACGGCGGCGGCCGCAAATTCTGGTCTCCCGAGAGGGTCCGGGATGTCGCCAATGACGTCGATACTCTCTCGTTCTCGCTCTCGTTCTCGTACTGACGTCATTTTCTCTCTCTCTCGCTCGCTCTCGTACTAACGTCATTTTCTCTCTCTCTGTGTGTGTACTGACGTCATCATTATCTTTCTCTCGCTCGCTCTCATTCTCGTACTGACGTCATCTCTCTCTCTCGCTCGCTCTCGTTCTCGTACTGACGTCATCTCTCTGTGTACTGACGTCATCATTATCTCTCTCTCGCTCTCGTTCTCGTACTGACGCCATCTCTTCTGTGTACTGACGTCATCATTATCTCTCTCTCGCTCTCGTTCTCGTACTGACGTCATCTCTCTCTGTGTACTGACGTCATCATTATCTCTCTCTCGCTCTCGTTCTCGTACTGACGTCATCATTATCTCTCTCTCGCTCTCGTTCTCGTACTGACGTCATCTCTCTCTCTGTGTACTGGCGTCATCATTATCTCTCTCGCTCTCGTTCTCGTACTGACGTCATCTCTCTCTCTGTGTACTGGCGTCATCATTATCTCTCTCGCTCGCTCTCGTACTAACGTCATTTTCTTTCTCTCTGTGTGTGTACTGACGTCATCATTATCTTTCTCTCGCTCGCTCTCGTTCTTGTACTGACGTCATCTCTCTCTCTCGCTCGCTCTCGTTCTCGTACTGACGTCATCTCTCTCGCTCGCACTCGTTCTCGTACTGATGTCATTATCTCTCTCTCGCTCGCTCTCGTTCTCGTACTGACGTCATTTCTCTGTGTACTGACGTCATCATTATCTCTCTCTCGCTCTCGTTCTCGTACTGACGCCATCTCTCTCTGTGTACTGACGTCATCATTATCTCTCTCTCGCTCTCGTTCTCGTACTGACGTCATCTCTCTCTGTGTACTGACGTCAGCATTATCTCTCTCTCGCTCTCGTTCTCGTACTGACGTCATCTCTCTCTGTGTACTGACGTCATCATTATCTCTCTCTCGCTCTCGTTCTCGTACTGACGTCATCTCTCTGTGTACTGACGTCATCATTATCTCTCTCGCTCTCGTTCTCGTACTGACGTCATCTCTCTCTGTGTACTGACGTCATCATTATCTCTCTCGCTCTCGTTCTCGTACTGACGTCATCTCTCTGTGTACTGACGTAATCATTATCTCTCTCGCTCTCGTTCTCGTACTGACGTCATCTCTCTCTCTGTGTACTGGCGTCATCATTATCTCTCGCTCTCGTTCTCGTACTGACGTCATCTCTCTCTCTGTGTACTGACGTCATCATTATCTCTCTCGCTCTCGTTCTCGTACTGACGTCATCTCTCTCTCTCTCTCGCTGGCTCCCGTTCCGCGCTTTCTCTTCACCGCCAGCCGGAATGGCTCTCGTCGATTCTGTCGCCGGGTCGGTGAAAGTCGTGGCAAATCGGGCTGTTTCCGGTGTCACCCGGACACCTTTCCTCGCCTGGTTAGTTCTCCGGGTGTCCCAAATTTAAAAACAAAAAAAAAACAACTTTCTACGAGTACACCAGAGTACACGACTAACTAACTGGCTGTTGTAACCCATTAACCTTAACGTACATATTATTACTAATGTCTCCCTTATCGAAAACCACGTCCGCCGCACCTTTTGACGTCCCCAAATTTCTCCAACAACTGCATGTTTCCATAATTTTAACATGGCCATGTTTATTGTGAGGTTGAAGGCCGACAGGCAGGGAGGGAGAGAGAGGAGAAATAGTGTTTGCTGCTTAAAGATGCAGTACCTTATAACGGATCAACAGCCCTAAAGTATTAACAGTAATGTTTTGAAACTGGAACGGTGTAACATAATTAGCTGGAGCAAACGCAAGACTGGATATTGGAACACATTTCGTTGGTAACAGAACTGTTGAGTACAGCTCTCATGAGAAGAACAGAAGCCATCAGTAATAATAATAGTAAATAGTAGTTATTATGTCACCCTGGACTACCGTGTTCAGACCGGTTCTTTTGCAGCTCCTGATGATTTCAAGTCTTCTTTGGTTAACCTCATTTAAACTAGACCAGACTATTAACCATTAAGTATCTTTATTGCCGCCTGTACTTACCAACAGTATAACTCGAAGAAAGGGAATTTTGGGTGACCAGCGTCAATTAACCCGTCTTTTAAACTACAGGGATGAAGTTTGTGTATTAAACTACGACTTTCTTCTTCTGACTGACTTTTCTAAAAAAAACCTTTGAAAACAGACTAAATAGGTTGGGAGATGTTCGGCATTTTCCACGCGCAAACGCGGCGCCGGCAGCCAGTCACAGAACAAAGAAAGACCAGATTCCCTTCCCCATCCCATCCAGCCCTGTCGTCGTTAGTTTTTTTTGTTTTTTTTTTTTGTTTTGCGTTAATTGGCCTCGAGTGGCGGACGACATGGCAAGTTTGCCATTCCCGTGTAACGTCAAAGCTGTCGGCTCAACTCGCACCTTGCCTGGAAGAAAGCAAACATCATTTAATTAAACCGCAATACCTGTGCCAGGTAGTGAACGTTGCCCCCTTTTCCTTTCGTTCGGCATTTTGTGCAACAGTCGTCAGCTACGAGTTGGGAGAGGGGAGGCGAAATCTTCACCAAGAATTGGTTGGTGAATTCTTTTGTCATAAAAATCACTGGTAAGTTCTCCGTTATCTAACTATCCTGCTTCCATCTCTCTCTCTCTCGCTCTCTCGTCTCCTCCCATCTCTCCGCTATCCAGCTCCAGCTTATCTCTCTCTCTCCATCTCTCTCTCTCGAGCTTCTCTCTCTCTCGCTCTCGCTCTCTCTCTCGCTCTCTCCTCCGCTCGTCTCCGCTACATCTCCCTCGCGAGAGCATCTCCGAGAAACTCGGCTCTGCTCCTCGCTCAGATCTCAGCTCTCTCGACGACGCTCTCTATCGAGCTCGCAGATCGATCTCGAGCGCAAAAGCGCTCGCGCGAGAATCGCTATCGCGAGAGCTCGAGACCTAGCAGAGCGAGCGCTAAATGAGAGACTCTCGCTCTCTCCAAGCGAGCTCTCTCCCTCGAGAGCTCTCTCGCTCTCGCTCTCGCGAGCGACCTCGAGAGAGCGAGCGGGGCGCGCTCCGAGCTCGCGAGAGAGCTCGCGAGCGACGATCGTCGCGCTCTACAGGAGCGCGAGAGAGAAAGAGAGAGGAAAGAGAGAGAGAGGACAAAGTCTAGAGAGCCGAGCGACTCGCTCTACACGAGCTCTAGAGAGCACTCTCTCTCGCTCGCTCTCTCTATCTCTCCATCGCAAGCTCTCTCGCTCTCCATCCTCTCTCAGAGCTAGAGCTCTCCCCTCTCGAAATCTCCTCTCTCGATCTCATCGAGTGAGCTCTCGCTCGCTCGATCTCTCTCCTCTCCCTCCCTCGCTCTCTCTCGGAGCTCTCTCTCTCGATCGCTAGAGCGCCATGAACTCTCTCTCCATCTCGCCTCTCTCGCCATCTCTCTCTCTCTCATCTCTCTCTCTCTCTCTCTCTCTCTCTCTCTCTCTCTCTCTCTCTCTCCCTCGCTCTCGTCTCCATCGCTCTCCCTAGCTCCTCTCGAGCCCCTCGCTCTCTCTCTCCATCTCTCTCGCTCGCTCTCTCTCTCACTCGCTCTTCTCTCAATATCATCTCTCCTCCAGCCTCTCCCGATGCTCTCTCATCTCTCCCTCCCTCGCTGCTCTCCATCTCTCCTCTCTCTCTCCATCTCTCTCCCTCGCTCTCTCCAGCTCTCTCCATCTCCTTCTCTCTCTCTCCATCTCTCTCCCTCGCGCTCTCTCTCTCCTCTCTCTCTCTCCCTCTGTCTCTCTCTCTCCATCTCTCTCTCCATCTCTCTCTCTCTCCTCTCTCCCTCTCCATCTCTCTCCATCTCCATCTCTCCATCTCCATCTCTCTCCATCTCTCCATCTCCATCTCTCTCCATCTCTCTCTCTCCATCTCTCCATCTCCATCTCTCTCCATCTCTCTCTCTCTCCATCTCTCCATCTCTCTCCCTCTCTCTCTCTCCACCTCTCCATCTCTCTCTCTCCACCTCTCCATCTCTCTCCATCTCTCTCTCTCCACCTCTCCATCTCTCTCCATCTCTCTCTCTTTCTCTCTCCATCTCTGCGAATACTTCATCCCAAGAGGGAATCTCAGCCAGGAAACAAAATGTGTGAATCACATTAGTCCGGAATACCAAAATTAAGAGTTATGAATTTATAAGCGAAACGGTAAGTCACTTATCCGATGAAGTCTACTCAGGTGTGGTAAGGTTCTAAGAATTCTATCAATGTATAATCTGAATATATCCGAATCTACGTAATATTGCTTAATTAATAACTAAAATCCTCTGTATAATTTTTCTTGTGCTTGACTATAATGTTAAATTCGCCATAAATAATTGCTCAGGTTGTTGTATTTTTAAATTCTATTATAAGTCTGTGGCTCACATTTAAATATATTTAAACTGTTTTTGTTTTTTTTATGGAATCCGTAACCATTTTTCTTTAAAACAAACAAACAAAAAAAGCACCTTTAGCCCGTTTTTTGCCTCTAAGTAGGGACGAGTCAGTTTTGACGAAAGAATTTTTATAGCAAGTAAATCAACTTAGAAATTTGAAACGTCGTCAATCCGTAGGCCTCATCTGCGGTTGGACACAGAAAAGCCAGGTGCTTTCCCCTGGCAGTAATTCTCGGCCATAAGAGATGCGCGAGTTGTACGTAACTTTGTAAAATACCTTTGTATGTTGTTACTGTATTACGATTAATCACTTCGGCTGGTGTTATCGTCACGTTAGGATATACCACCTAAAGTTGGCTGCCACTAGTGTAGATGAAGAATAAGTATGTCAGAGAGGAATTCTGAGGCCATCTCTATTGCCGTTGGTGTCGAAACATATCAGTCCCACGGTCCGCCCGTTTGGTGCTGCCTGGAGGTGAGACATGATGGTTATGACGGAACAAGATATCAGACATTATGTAACAATTTGTAAGTTTATTAAGTCTAAATCCCACGAATACCACGTCGGTTTTTGCCTTAGTTATGGCACCAGCCTAGAAACTCTGATTTGTATTTGTGCTGGACTGGCTGCCTATTTAGCCTACACACTCGTGATGCCAAACACCTGGCGGATTAGTCATTGCATGGGGTTGTATTGATGAAGGAGGTTCTGTACGTCACAAACCCTGTGGATCATTCTGCGCTGAGTAATGTAGATTTTAAAGGTAGCGGGGCGCAAATGCATCCCAGTCTGCACGCAGAGGGTTAATAAATGATCGGTCATAAAAATCGATAAATTTGATTATTTCCATCGTTTTGAACGTTTTGTCACAAACTGTTCTGTTGTTTTTACTGATCCGATATAATATACAGGCATGTGTTCCTTTTTTTTTCTCATATACAACAAGACAAACTGTTAATCCCGTTCTTTATTTACATCAGAATATACAACTTACGTCATGAGCCCTGCCGTCCACTCGGCTGGTGGGGCAGATGACGCTGTGGGTGTAGGTAAACACAGAATGGCGAAGCTCACCAGCGAGTTCAGCGAAAGGACCGCAGTAGATGATATCCCGCTGCTTCGGTTTAACTCGGTTTGCAAGAATGGTGAGTTAACTCCTCTTCTTTTAGACCTCTTTTGCGGCTGCGCGATGCGGGTTATTGATGAGAGGTTTGGAGCTGGGTGAGTTAGGGTACAATTAGGAAATAGAAAGGAGAATGTTGGAAACTTTCCGGTCGGGGGTGGAATGTGTTGGTTTCTTACAGCGGCCCCTCTCGACCTTTTCAGGTTTCCAACGCCTTTTGCTCTCAAACCACAATGACGGCTGACCAAAGGGTTGGCCTCGAAATCAGTCCGCGCAATAACTCGCATTGGCATTTCTCAGTTTTGGTACGAAAATAAAAGAGAACACCCCCACCCCTCCCAGAAGCCTGAAAAGCGCCGATTGTCCTCAGGGTTCGTCAGACTTCTCGTTGTAAGTCGGTTTAGGGCCCCTCCCGGTTGTTGTTCTCGAGTGGTGGGGTGGAGGGGTTCCCGCGTGTTTCGGTCGTTCGATCTGGAATTTCAGAAAGAAAGATGAAGCAGCAGCAGACGAGCAAGCGAGTTAACCCAGAAGCAAGGTAAGGGCGGCGCATTCACTTCCTACCATGAACTCTGCGGACCGTAAAGACGTCGGTACCAGAGGACCGAGCAGGAAAGTGCGCTCGCCAAACGTCTAAGAACAACACGAAAAGGAAACCCAGCCGTGTTGCCGCCGTGGGAGGGTTAGGGAGGGCGGTAACTGGTAGAGTGACGAGCCAAAGTTATGTCGGAAAAAGAAAGCGGAACCAGAGGCGCCATTTTGATTTTAGCTTGAACGCGCCGTCCTTAGCCACGGAGTGAATAGTTACAGATGTTTCCATTGGTGGGTAAATAGCCGTTCCGTGCTTACAGACCGGAAATACTGAAAATGTCAAAAACTTGCGTAAAATACTTTGAAATAACGTTCATTTAATGATGCCACACGGCCCGAGAATTAACTATGTACATAGGCGCGAATATGATGGTATGTTAATAGTGTTTATTGAGGCCGAGGTAGACTATACTCATCTCACCCAGAGCTTATATGTATATGGGTGTAAAAGACTTGAATTCCTCAACTTTCTATTCTTTTTTTAAATATGTGATACGTGTATGAAATAATAATAAATAATAATAATAATAATAATAATAATAATAATAAACCGTGTTGCTTATGCAAATATTCTGCGTTCTGAGTGATCTAAAACCTTTAAATGTTTTAATCTCTAATGTCTGTCGTCAACTGATATATTTGTGTCATTATTTACTTTCTGCTGTGATTTACAAAATCCGGTTTTATTAGAAGGGTTTTGTTCGGCTGAATTGCCGACATGTCTTAGCAAGACCCCTGCGATAGGTCGGTGTCGTCCATCGCTATGTCGCTTCTGTAGGATTCTCCAACCATGGCTTCGACAACCAGCTGGAAAACAAATAGAATAAATCAAACTGAGTGGTAATCGAGACAAATTCTTCCGGGGGGGGGTAAAAAAAAAAAAGCAATTTTATTTTGAAAATTTGTGGTAGTGTGAATTCGAAATGAGCCACATTTCTCTCTCGTATATATTATACACTATTGGAAATAATTATGGAAAAGCGCAGAGAAAATATGCACAAATAATACAGAATTTCAACTGAGAGACGACGTAATACATGGAAATGCCTTATTACAGAAAGTATGCGATGTACAGAGCAGTAGCATTTATTGCGTGAGCCCTTTGCTTTACGTAGAACACGAATGACACCCTGTCGCACTCCTCCGTACAAGTCATCGATGTCTGACTGGGGAGTGCTGCTCCAAACACCCTGTAGCAGGTTTCACGACTCATCCACGGTGTTTGGCTGCAGTCTGACTCTCTCGCTAACAGTATAACCCCACCCAGCCTCGATGATGTCCGCATCAGGCCTTCGTGCAGTCCGAAACGTCTCTGCCGGGGTTCTATCAGCCTCTCTACGTCCCAGATAGTTTTTCACCGCTTTGGGTCATCGCCATATGAGAAGATAAATTCTTGCCTGGTGAGATGTCTTCCCGAGGGAATGGCGTGATGAATGAGAACCTGCCTGTACCTGTCGGAAGTTAGCATATATTCGATTTTATGCAAATCTCTGACGCCCTGGGCTGACATGAAGCCCCGCGCTTGTATTGATCCGCTCTCCTACTGCTGTACCTTGACTGTTACACTCTTCTCCGGTCCGCCGTTTACTGTTACCAAGCAGTTCTTCTTCCATGTTTGATCATTGCATTGTTTCGTTTCTGTTGCCCATGTCAGGTTGCCTTTCGCTAGCCACACATCTATTGAGACACTTCGCGCTGATGGGCATCTTACTGTTCATTTGCAGCTACGTAATTTGGCAGATCTCTACTGGCTCGTCGTCTATCACGTAGAGAACTACGCTGAGGTACTTGGCATCACTTTTGGAGAGTCTAGGATCTCTTCCTCGACCGAACCTATTGTCAACAGAACCAGTTTCACGAATCCTTGGCATCACTTTTGGAGAGTCTAGGATCTCTTCCTCGACCGAACCTATTGTCAACAGAACCAGTTTCACGAATCCTTGGCATCACTTTTGGAGAGTCTAGGATCTCTTCCTCGACCGAACCTATTGTCAACAGAACCAGTTTCACGAATCCTTGGCATCACTTTTGGAGAGTCTAGGATCTCTTCCTCGACCGAACCTATTGTCAACAGAACCAGTTTCACGAGTCCTTGTCAGAGTCTTGGATACAGCTCCTCCTGTAAACCTGAAGTCGGGGTTCAGCCTGCCGCATGGAGCAGCCATCACTAGATAAGACCTCCATTTATATACACCTGTCACGTGATATCTTTTCTCCAGGATCCATAGTATTCACCCCACACTAAAATGATATCGCTGCCTGCACTTTTATAGTTCTGCAGGTGTGGCACTTTGACTTCTTCCAAGACTAATTACAGTGTACTATATCTACACAGGACTGTAACTGTGGAGCATTTAATTGTACACTTGAGACGTCATTCTGTCAAGTGATATTTGCATTTTATACAAAGCTATTTCAAAGGTGTGTGAGAGAGAGAGAGAGAGCGTGAGCGCGAGCCAAAACAGTAATTAACAATTTTAAAGCTCTCTTTACTCTGGAATATTCCTGAACAATTTTTTCCGAAAGGAAAACAAAACCGTGCGACTTCTTAAATGACGCCAGACGGCAAGAATTTATTTTCGAATAAAATGCCGACTCCGAAGAGAATTACTTTTGGCAGGTGAATTAATGTTGACAAAGGATCTAAAAATAAATGAATGCGGTGAAATCCGAAACAAAATTCTTGGAAACTTCGTGATTAGTATTTTCATCAGTATGTCGCACTTAGATCTAATATGGTGATTTAGTCAATTTTTGCAACAGATACTGAAAATGTTTCAAAAAAAAACCCCTGGCTCGGTTCATTTCTTTGTTGTTGATTTTGCTACGCATTGTCATATAGGTCTCATCGCAGTTACTTCTCGTAAATTGGTAAAACAGTTAGGTCCCATTTCCTAAAAGCTTAAACGGACTCGTACTTTACTCTGTAGCTTCTTTTAAAAAAATTGTTGTTAATAATCCAGCTGTGTCACGATTTTTATGGGAATTTGAATGAACTTAAACTTTCCAATTCTTTTCAAATATTTTATTGAACGCGCCATAGCTTTCCGGTCCGAGATCACAGATAACTTCGTTTGCATTATACTTGTACCTAGCGCGTATGGTGACCGGATGTATGTCATAGTTGTGCAAGATGATATGCTGGATGGGTTTTAAGGTCGCTATTTCTCACAATCACTTCATTATAGCTAAAAAAACAAAAAAACGCAAAATAGTGGTCTTCGAAATACCGAATTGAAAACATTTTAATGATAATGGTGATCTAACTTTGAAAATCTAATCGTGGATTATTATTTCAGTCCATACGCCTACCTGTGCCTGCTCCGCCAGTGAAAACGACACATTCCGGAAGTTCCACTGCGGACCTTTGTTTCCTTCGCTCTGCCAGAGTATGTGGGCGGTGTAGTCGAACGTCATCGTGAAGATCCGTAAGTACGAAACGTGGGTCCCGTACATGTAGTACCAAAAGGTAATACAGTATCCGCCTGGGATTGGGTTCAGGACAGGGGACACGAGACGGGCTACATCGTTCTTTTTTCTGGGAGATGAGCTTTCTATGTAAACGTAGAAACCTGCAGTGATGGGGAGAGTAATTCAGAAAATTATAGCAGTATCCCCTTTTTAAAAAAAAAAGAATTAATTAATTAATTAGTGATTAAGGAAGAACAGAATAACGGTTTGCGCCAAATGGAGAAGAAATCATTCCCTGATACAAACGAAGTATTGTCAGGGTTAGTACTCAGACACATCTCTTTAGCAGATCTTCTACTTTCTTTTGACAATACCCTGTATGTGTGTGTTACTTTGGGGGGAATATGATTTTAATATTATTTGCATTGAAAGATGCTGATGTTATTTTATCTATCTATCTATCTATATTTTTCAGAATAGTAATTTGAATGCAAAGGGAAAACTTGTGCCTAAGCTGACAAGAGACATTCGATAATCGCTAATAATAAAACGCCGGGAATTCCACAACAGTTCTCACCCTTCTTCCCCAATTTCTTTTCTTCATTTGGCACCGACAGACAAACAGACATAAAAAAAAAAAAATATCAGTCGTTCAATGTTGAGCTTTTCTTGGAAGCACTGAGTTTGTTTTTTTTTTTAAGGATGAAATATATATATAAATTTATGCATATATTGTGCGTGCGCGTGCGAAAGGGTTAACGGAAAGTTGAATACTTTATTTGTGACATTTTTTTTGTTGCAAAGACGCCAGAGAGCATCAAAAAATTTGAGTTTGGAGATGGAAAGAAATATCCATTTGGCCCCCAAAACACACAAAAACTAAGCAGAAACAAGCAGTTGGATAATATCAGTTTGGATCTGTATCGTGAATATTAATTATATTCCGTTTCTCTTTTTTTTCTTTCAGTTTTGTGGGCTTAACCCGAGCAGTATATGAAACACATCTCCCTTTTTGGGTGGTGGGGGGTGGTGGTAAGGACTTCAGAAGTGACGTCACAACCAAACGTGCATCCGTCTTGGACGCTTCCCAGAAAAGGGAGAGGTTGCTGACCGTCTATATACAGTGTGTGTATGTGTGTGTGTTATATATATATGTGTGTGTGTCATTTAAAACATGGTAACTTCTGGGAGAACATTAGCATGACAATCCTGCTAAAAGTGGATTTACGATTTCCTACATACTTAGTAACTCATTTTTATGACCCGATTCCACACTCTGGTAATTGTAGATGATTAGCATTAATTTATTAAGTATTTAAAAGATATCCCTCCGCGTAATCGTTTGCGCGGTGTGTGTGTGGAGAGGGTGCCACTATATAAGTGGGGGGGATGCTCACCAACAGCTGTACCGTTGCCAGTGTGGTCATGGTTCGGACCTGTTCCGGGTGTAGGGGTGGATCCGTGCATTCTTGACCAGTTGAAGTTGTCAGATTCGTCTTGCTCCCATCCGCACAGGTCGCGCTCAAAGTCGCAATTAATAGTACTGGCTAGTGAACAAAAAGTAAACAAAGAGTCCATCAGTATGTTGTCATCTTGTTGATACAAACACCTATTTTCTCTTTCGGAGAATATTACCTTATTTTAAATGCAATCATTTATTCGCGCACACAAACAATTTAGCGTTCCGATTAGGGAGGGAAACAACCGAGATTCAGATTTTGGTATTATTGATATTCTCCTGCCCTTGGAGATGACGACGAGAAACATTTTTGCGAAAAGGGGGAGACTCATTTGGGTGGTGGTAAAAATCCAGAAAATCTCTTTTTACCATGGCAGTACCACTACCAGCATTTCAAATATTTAACCAAGCAGTTTTTAAACAGTTAAGTATAAAAAAGAAACATTTAAAAAAGCTTTTAATATATATATATATACCAAGGCACTGTCCGGGATAGAGAGAAAAATCATCAATGGCGATATCACTGCGATAGCCGATTCCACGGACTGCTTCAAACAAGATCTGTAAAAAATATATATTATATATATATTTAATGTTGGATTTACTCTATAGAAATTCTGGATGCAAAAGGCAGGATAAACTATTTGACAATTCAAATATTAAATAATTTGCTGTTTAACATTAGATATTTATCATTTTTACAAGATGAACTAAAAATTATTCGGCATTACTGAGAATCCATTAAGGTCGTTATGAATTTCTAAAAATATCGCGTGATGAGAAATATTTATTTGAACGTCGTTGACATTTTACTGATTTGATTGTCTTTCCTTAGTGACGTATAAAAAACTTTGTGCTACCCATTTTTGACTTCATCATAAAGGAAGACGCTTTTCACAAAACGCTGAAAGTTTTTCTGAGAATGAAGAGTTGGGGGGGGCAATGGTTAAATAATAATAAATAATAAAGATCAGAAGAGTTGTCTCTCGAAGTGTTTTCGGGTTTGAATTGGTAAAGTTATCCTTCGCAAAAAAAAAACAACAAGAACTCGAATTATTAATTTGATCTTTCAGTATAATTACCTGAAAAGGCGAGTTCGATATTAAGTCAAGGTAAGCGAAGTACCAGGATGGTCCTTGGTTGCCAGACATCGTCCAGATCAGGTACGGTCCGGTCGAATTCTTCAGGTACACGTTCAGCGTTCCCATGGTAGAACCCAGCATGTGATAGTGGAACTTCATGCATTTGGCTGCATGACCCTTAGAGCAACAACAACAACCGATTAAAATACTACAGGTAGTGATTTTTGTACTCACCTGCCTTAGGTGTGCCGCCTAACACAACTAGAAAACGTGGAGAACATACAGAAATAATGGTAATTCATGAACTAATTTTTTTTTTCTTTTAAGTCACTCGGTTTGGCGGCTCGTTTCTCTTGAAAGACTCCCCGCACTAGATAAAAGAGAAAGGTGGGGGGGCAAAAACAAGAGAATTTTAAAAAAACGGTTATTAGAGAAGACAACCTGGGGCTAGTTGTTATAGGGGTAAATTGCTAGAGCATCAGTAATTCTTAGTTAAACGTATAACTGAGCTCTGATCAACGTAATCAGCACCAACCACTCAATCAGGGGGTCAAAGGACATGACGCCATTTGTAGCTTCTTTTATACAATTAATTAGGAATTAGGGGCCGCTGTGACAACTACCCTCGCTGGTCTCTCTCAAGTACAATTTATTTTAGCGACTAATTACTTGCACCGCATAAAATTAATACATTGTTTTGTTTTGCTTTTACTATATTCTCATTTTAGCACTAATTGCATGAAGTCCGAGCAGTGGGGCGTTTACATCGCGTATTTTTTAAAATACGAACACCTGCAATATGTACTCATACGTAGCGACAGGGTCCTGGTCAGACATACCGAAAAGACAGGTGAAAGCAAAACTGCGAAGTCTCCCACTGTTCTAGGCGACGATGCTTCGATGTACAGGTAATGTCCTGAAAATACAGAGACGACATCTTGGAAAAAAAACAAAAACAAAAAAAAAAACATTCAGCGTTTTTTTTCTGAATAATTTCTGCTTGATGCAAACGAGAATAGATCATCGTTGGTGGTGTTCACCCGTCTGTGAAGACATCGCTTCGCTCCGACCTGTGAACTGGTTTGCGAAGCTTCGCTTCTTTTCCAACGCCCGTCGTCAGGATTAACTCACTGAAGAGGCTTTTGCTTAAACTTGCGTCATACACGAAGACCGCGCGATTGTCGGACGAAAACGGCCGAATGGGTTCTTGTGAGTGTGGAATCCTTCTGCGCGCCCAGGTGAGATCTAGGTGTACCCCGTTAGAGAAGCACGCGCGCCTATAAGTCTTCTCAGGAGGCAGGTGGGTGCCCCCGTGTCGTGGTGGATGAGAAGGAGAAATAAACAAAAGCATATGAGGATTTTCGTTTTGAAAAATCTAAGATAATGTTTGTTTTTTTCAATTGCTTGGTAAACTAACACGTGTTACTTTAGGCTGGTATAACGCATAATTAATAATAATCAATTATTTAACTAAGTTAATTTAATATAGGCAATATATATAAATTTAACCAATTTCATTTTGAATTTTTGTCAGAATCTCGTTGCCCGAGATTTGGCCAGAGATTTTGCGAGCGATAACCTTTGACACAGTCGGTCCGGTCACAGCTTGGACCGGTGTTGATCGTCTTGGTGGGACCTTTATGAAGAATCCAGTCGAACATGTCTCTGGAACTTTGTGACCAGTTACACAAATCTGTGTTGAAATCGCACTTCTGATTCCGAACAAGGTTTGCTGGAAAATAAAAAAAACAACAACAAATAATATATAGTAACATAACTATAAGCGTGTTGTGTTAATTTTCCGGTTAGCGGTAATCGTTGTCACTTGTAATTGTTTCAGCTGTGTTCTATAGAAAATAACCAATATTTTCTTTCTGGATCCTTGTAGCATAAATCTGAGCAAATCGAATACACTATTAGCATTATACATATTTTTGTCCATTTTCAAAAGAAAGGGAAAAGGTATAAGAAGGACGACGATGGAAAATCGCAGGAAATTAGAGGAAAAGGTTTTTTGGAAGATACAGGAAAAAATAGAAGGAAAGCATGAATGGATGAAAGATAGTTAGCGTAAGGAGGGAGAGAGAGAGAGATTAAAGATACAGGACGATGGAGAAAGGGAGAGAGAAAGAGCAAGAGATAAAAGGGAGATAAGAGTAAATAAAAAGAGAAAAAGACGATACTGATGCGGGGTTGTTGTTTTTATCTGATTAAATCCTAAAAGAAAACGAAATCTCTCCTTTGCTTAAAGTGAAACGCAGACAGAAGAAGAGAAAAAAAATGTTTTTTGACATGGGTTCGTCGTTGAAGGGCAGGAACCCTGGACAACAAAAGCGATTCTTCAATGCCCGTCTTAAAGCTTGCAGGACAACCCTGCTATGAATGAAATAAACGAGCACTTTGTCACCTGTGACAGGTAAGCTGGGTGGACTGATATTTACTTCTGACGCGCTGTCACGAGATGTGCTTGCCAGGTAGGACTGCAGGCGGAAGCTCTTACAGCTTCTGTTTGCAGTTGTTTGGGGGGAGTTTACTTCATACAGGTGCGCCAATCAGTGAAAAAGCGTTGGGGGGGAGGGTGTTAAAGCAGATGAAAGTGGAGTACAGAACATCCACGGTGCATTCATTCAAAGCCGTTGCACGCGTCCTCTCCCGCTGATGTCCGAGCGGGCACCCTCTTCAGACCATGGCGGCGGTGGATTTTCTAGTGTTTAGGCTAAAATCTGAGAAGGAAAGCCTCTCGGCCGGATTGTTTTGACCGATTTCTTTCCACTCCATTCCGCCTGGAAGGTTTTCTTTTCTGTTCTGGCTTTTTTTTCTTCCTGTCTTCGCTGCTCCCCGAATTCTTTGTCCCGACACGCGGCCACCAACCGACAGGTGGAGCCCCTGGTGTGTTCCGCTGACGTCATAAAACGTGATCTATCCTTCCTTTTCCAATTTCCGCTCTCTGTGCGTCTGTCGTCTCAACTATGCTCATGTTAATGCAGTTTCGAACGCTGTTTTTCTTTCCCCTCTTAACAATGTCCTGAAGTTTTTAATAAAACAGTAAGAAAAACACTTTTGTCTCTGCAGAATATCTGCTTAAATCGGAAACGGGAGGAAGAAAGAAAGCTAAAGCATTTAAAACCTGACGGATTTTTCTAAAGTAGCTTAATTGTTCTGCAGTTAATTTAAATTTTCACTTTGCTAACAGTATGCCCTATTATTTACTGATATTATTATTAATAATAATAATAATATGTATCTGAATTATCCTTCTACTGTAACATAATTGCATACGTTCATTTCCTACGCGGTATAAAACATAAAACAAAAGGCTTTCTTTTTAGATATTAACAGACGCCATTTTCTACCTCTACACCTCTGAATGACACTCGAGTGCGCCCTCCCTCTGTAAACTCTGACGCTAGGCCATCAAATCGTCCATTTGAATAAAGATCTTAACAGCTTCCCCTGACTGGTTTCGAAACGGCCGTCTTCCACCCTTAGATCGAGATCCCTGCTCACCCCTAGTTTTACTGTGTGCTGTAGATTTTAGCAGGTTTAGTGCTAGAATTGGTGATCGCTAATTACCGAATCACTCGTGTCGACGTTTTCGGGGATAGAAATTCTGAGCATTTACTCCAGCACCCCGGCCTCCAGAGTGGAAGGATGATATCCGAGTTCCATCCTGCACAACTGTGACGTGACGCGCGCAAAGTTTGCTTGCTGACTATTTTTCGATGGAAGAAGTGTGGGCGTGGCCCTTTACGTGCTTGAAAAGTATCAAAGTTTAGGTTTACCGATATGATCACCTGGAACACCGAAGGTCTGTTTTAAATATATGGCATGGTCTCTAAAACTGTAGCCGAAAAAAAAAAGTATTTTCTTTAAATGAAAGTTGATATATTTGCTACGTGGTGCAAATGTAGATCAGGTTAAGAGAGGGTTAAGGTTAGTATGTTAACAGGTTTGACAAATAACCGTAACCATCCACGCTTCGAGAATGTTAAGGCTTGGAGACATGGATAGTATTCCAAGAAAGGCGCAATTGCAAAAATACAGAAAAGGTTTTCCCCCGCCCCCCCAAAAAAGAAGAAATAACAGATGAGTTTGCAAAGAAAAGTTACGGAACGGAGAATTGGAAACAAGAATAATATGGAAGTTTTCAAATAGATCGACTGTGAGATAAGAGTGCAATTTGAACAGATGCAAGATTTGCCAGCGTTACTTTGTCTGTCATTAGACACGATGGATTTCAAATGCAGTGATACAAAATAAAAGAAGAAAAAAAAAACAACAAACAGCAGGGAAAGGTAAGGTTCACATTTGAACAAGATACGAAGTGATACAAGTTTTATTTGTCTGAATGCTTCCTGTAAAATTTGTCAGCCGTGGTATCATTTTCAAAGCATTAAGTACCGGACATACAAATAATGTGCTATAAAACCATATATATATTTTTAAGAGAGACAGAGATGGAGACACACACACACACACACAGAAAGAGAGATGAAGAGGTGTAGAGAAAGAAAGAAAGAGAGAAAGAGGTGTAGAGAAAGACAAAGAGAGAGAGGGAGATGAAGAGGTGTAGAGAAAGACAAAGAGAGAGAGGGAAGAAGAGGTGTAGAGAAAGAAAGAAAGAGAGAGAGAGAAAGAGGTGTAGACAGAGAGGGAGATAAGAGGTGTAGAGAAAGACAAAGAGAGAGAGATTAAGAGGTGTAGAGAAAGAAAGAAAGAGAGAGAGGGAGATGAAGAGGTGTAGAGAAAGACAAAGAGAGAGAGGGAAGAAGAGGTGTAGAGAAAGACAAAGAGAGAGAGATGAAGAGGTGTAGAGAAAGGCAAAGAGAGAGAGGGAAGAAGAGGTGTAGAGAGAGAGAGAGATTAAGAGGTGTAGACAGAGAGAGAGTTTTCAATTGTTAAGAAAGACAGACCTTCATACTGCACGCGCCTCCAGAAAGGGACAGAGGAACATTAAGTCATGTATTTTATAAAGAACTACTACTATACGCAGAACCTGTTTTTTGCAGTAAAGCCAATACTGCAATATAAAAACTTTAAAAATATGTAATAAAATTTTTTTTTATCTTTGCAAGAAAGATACTGAAGGGTGATAATAGCTGTCAAGCCCTACACTACGAATAATTGCTCGGTGTAAATGAAAACAAAACAAGAATGGCGGTTTGCAATCAAATATCCACGTTCCATCTACAGCCAGGTATTTTTTTTAAAAAAAAACTTATCAACTCCTACGGGAGATAATCGAGTAAAAATATAATAATAAAAATAATAAATAATAATAATAAATAATAATAATAAGAATAAGAGGATTAATACGATTTCAGGCACAGTAGATGAGCTTGCTGTACCGTTCTGACAATAGAATTTCTTTCCTTATAACAGTCGATAACGATAATGGCACACGAAATCATTTTTGTTCCCGATCTGTTAAAAGAAATTCCATACTCGGCCCGCTAAATGTTATAGATCCTGGCTCAGCCATGACAACTGGTGTTTCACTGGCCCCGACCACATCGTGTTCGCTACAAGTGAACAAGTCGCTCGGTGACGGTCTCGCTGTATTTTCACCAAAATGACAGTTAAAAAATAATAATACCTTTGTTTTGTTTTTTTTTTTTTTTAGTTAGATAGCTAACAGCATTTATATTCGTGCGGGAAATGTCTTTTTTTTGGATTCTACTTCTGCCAGTTCACGTTTTTTCCCCCAGATTCCTTCTCTCCCTGTCATCAAATCTTACCACCACATTATTATTATTATTATTATTATTATTATTATTATTATTATTATTATTATTATTATTATTATTATTATTATATTATTATTATTATTTAAAACGTGTTTTTTTTCTGGGGTTTTCTTATCTTTTGAAAACCGTTAGAAAATAGCCACTGCTCCTGTGAATACATTTAACGTTGTTTTCAGCGACCGCACTCCGTCAGGTAAATCTCGCTATTCCATCGTTTCATTTTACAACGACGAGGGCTCAGTTTGGGCAACAACCTGATAATGGTAATTTTTACTCGCATTCCTGTTTCTCATATTTGTTTCAATTCCCCAGATACATTTATTACATCTATAAGCAGCATTTAAAAATAATAATATAATAATAATAACATTGGAATCAGTCTTCCAATTATCCGGGACGTTAGCGGCACGACAGGTATTTATCTTTTGCTGCCATTTACAAAAATTTTTCCCGGGTACTTTTATTATAAAGGATTATTTTTTTTTTTCTGTTTTATTTCGTAATTTAAATAAGCAGCTACTCTGTTTTTGCCTTTTAATGTCAGTTAGTTTGGGGGGGGTGTTCTTAAATGACATAAGGGGCGCGTTCAAATGAAACCCGGCCAGATAAATGGTTGTGAAGACTTATTTCGGACTGATTTCATTTGAACAGCGTCCGTGGTACAAGCGCAGAATCCTAGGTCGCTGCGGCCCCGTTGCTAACGAGGTCCCGGGGGACGGCGGCGAGAGGAGCAGCGCGAACTAATGAATGAATAACGAACCCCGGTAATTCGCATCCCAAGACCTATTTTTTTTTTTACGGTTCGGAAGAGACTGGTTTCTGATATAAACTGTCATGTCTGCGCGGCCATTTTGGATCGATAAAGAGGCTTCACCAGCAAACATTGTGCGGTTACGAGAGATCTTGTGACTTGGAAATATTCCAGCCTCATGGAATGAATTTTGTTTTGTGTTGGTTATAAGTAAATTTAGTTTCATATAAAACAAATTGACACGGAAAACATACAAACAAATACAAAATCTGAGGGAGTTTATTACTCTAAAAAAAACGGAAAACAGTCATCCATCAATTGTGAATTATTTCTATGAGGGCTAACAATCAGTATTAAAAAGTAATGACATTTAAATATCCATATTAATATAAAATGATAATTTACATTAAATATTTATTTTAAGAAATTACTGATATTAAATACTCATTAATTAAAAATAATCATTATTATGGCAATGAAGTCTATAATATTAAATTTAAGAAATAACATGAATTCCTCTGAAATCTGTATTGTAAATTATATATAGTATAACTTATTGTAAAACAAATCAAATATTTATATTTGAAAGTAGCTTTGCATAATTTCATTACAATGATATATTAATATATTTGTATATTTGTACTAAAATAAAATCATTTTCAAGAAATACAAAGTTGGATCCTGTGTGTCTTTTCTCTATAACTAAAAAAAAGCATTTTTGTTTATATAAATTTAAACTTTTAATCGCTTCTAAAAACGTTTTTTTTTGTCGTCATAGTTGTGCAAGCCAGGTGTATGGTGTTCGTACATTGTTTGACATCACTTTTCTACTCTCCTTTCAAAAGAGTTTAAACACACGAGGTGGTGGTTCTTTGAAGTGTCGATATCAGTATGCATTAAACTAATCCTAAATTACCAAATGTATGCACGAAATAATCGGTAAGATCGAAACCGAATCATAAATAGTAGAAAATAGAACTCGTTTAGGGTGTGGTGGATTGGAAAAATAAAAAGAACGATGGACAGATAATAATAATAATAATAATAATTAATAATAATATAATAATAATAATAATAATAATAATAATAAATATGTGACGTAGAATAGTATAATTACAGTTGTTCACTACTATAACTAACAGCGATGATAAGACGTCGTATACTCAGTAAGTCTTATTTTAGTAGCAATCAGCTTCCCATTCAGCATCCAATAGGAAAATTTAAATAAATAAAATGAAGAATTCTGTTGCGTTGGAATGAAATCTTTGCTTGTTGTTCGGGCTTTCGATGATATTTTTCTTAAAATAAAAGCGGGTCAGCGATTCAAATTCCAGGAAACCCCCATCAGTTCTGATGCCGCTCTGGGTTTTCACCCTTTTCGGACCCTTGACCGTTGCGGCGTGGGGTCCAGCTAGGTCTGTGATCTGCAGCGACATGGTAACTAGACGTTTTATACCGTAATTGTGGAAAACGGATAGAACGGCGGATCCACTTCGCGTGACTGACCGATTGTTTTACAGCGATTAAGTATTTAATAACTGCAGGGTAAAGAAACTCCTGATCGACGTCTCTCAGTCTACCCTTTCAAGCAAAAATTTAGCAGACCCGCCGCCGCCATGTTTTTTTTTTTTATTGTACTGCATCTTAATGACGTCACGGGATGGCATTTCATCCGGAAGATGGATGTTTATCACACAGGTTTGTTAGCGCATCCTCCTCTTAAAGACAATTGATTTGTAAGTTTTTTGTTGTAATTTTTTTTAAATAGGCTCTACGGCAGAATTATTATTTAGGAAAGCAAAAACAAGTTACAGCGTGAATAGAAGTAATGCCACAAAATAGATGGTTATTACCTCCCTTGTCGCTGTTTCTCTAGGGTGCCAGTTCGAGAGAAACAGTCATATGCAGTAGTTAATTTCGATGAATCGCGTAGTAAAGGCGTGATTGTGTTAATTTTGTATTTTGTGAAATTAGTCCGTGATGCACAATGAACCTCTATAATGCATCTGTTTTTTGTTTTTTTTTTAAATAATGGTTTCTTTATCAAACAAGATGAAGGAATTTTGATGGCTTTTCCTTTCATCTGCTTTCATTGATACATTAAAAATTACGAAAAGAAAAGCACTTTTGCCGAAACTGTATCTTATAGGCCACGCCGTACAGCAGACACACACATATTCAAAATAAAAAAATGCAAACTGAAAGTACTGGCGGCTCAAAAGGCCGACACGTGACTGGGTTTGCGCTCATAATGAGACAACTCACTACGCTAGGAGAAAGATCACAGCAGCTTTAGTTATCAAAACAGGACAGAAACAGCTAGAAGGTTTGGCGTCCATCTGCTTTGAAAACACGGGAAACATGAGGTTAAAGTTTATTTTTAAGGAGGAAAAATGTTTGTTGTTTTTTCAAATGAAAACCAGAAGGTATTTTAAAGTTGTTCAGTAATACAGAATGCCTTCATTCAGCTGCAGCGATTTTATTTGAAAGCTGTTACGATATTGCCACACGTAAAATTTGTTCAAATGATTCTTGTGTATAAGTCGCATTTTTAATGACATTCCGATTCATATACAGCAATCAATTGAAACATTTGCCTTCCTATAGTTAAGATCATAAGATCAGCTAAATTGACGGAAAGGTGACGATTTGAAAGAATCAAACCAAAATATACCGGCGGGATTCGGTGCAGATGTAGTAGTTTCTTTCTTCTTCTCCAGGGTGTGTCTGTATTTGTCCATGATGTTGCAAGTCGCCAGTATAACGTCGTCGATGGCCACGTCACTGCGAAAGTTTGTCCCACGGATGGCTTCAAATACGACCTTTAAAAGGGTAACCGGCAAAGAGAAAGACAGGGGAAGAGGAGTTAGCTTTTCTTCGTAACTCTCGCGAAAAGAAAACTACATGGTGTCTGTTGTTGTTGCCATAGATGAGGCGGTGAGCGTTGATTTTGTCTATACTTTGTAAATTTGAATTATTCCAGGTGTTTTAAAATAATCGGAATATGTATATATATTTTAAAAAAAACCGGCCTTCTATGTTATTTTAATTCTAACAAGTTGTGCATAATTACACCGGAACGATAATTTAATCACCAATTAATATATGTATAACAACAAAAAACAACAAACAAAGCATAACATATTTCTTTGTTTTCGAAATGAGAAGATTTGGGATTTTAGTTTGCCTCAAAAATTATTTAATCTAGTACAGCGAAACCCTCGCTTTTGTATTGAAAATAACTTGCCATTGGCTTTTTTAAATTGACTAACATGATATTCGGTCAGCAGAGTAGATAATTCTAGGATATATTCATCCTCTCAGACCCTGAACTACCTGTAAAGCATCTCAACTATATTAGCATCAACATCTGACAGCGTTTGTTTTCGCATCTTGGTTTATTCAAAAAGTGGAGGTAAAACCGTAAGGAAGATAGATAGATGAGCGATTTGATTGGTCGAGCACGTCGCCATTTCTTACTTGGAAGTTTACGGTTGGCCTGAGAATGACGTCAGCCACGTGCCACTCCTTGCCCTGGTCGCCACTAATGGAGAACATCATGATGTCCTTGTCGCGTTCTCTCAGGTAGACTCTGAGAGAGCCCATCCCACTGCCGTACATGTTATAGTAAAAACCTGGAGTATGGAGAAGAAAAAATACGTTGAGAGAAGAGAGAGAGAGAAGAGAGAGAGAGAGAGAGAGAGAGAGAGAGAGAGAGAGAGAGAGAGAGAGAGAGATATGGAGAGAGAGAGAGAGATGGAGGAGAGGATAGAGATAGAGGGAGAGAGATATGGAGAGAGAGCTAGAGATATTAGAGAAGAGAGAGAGATGGAGAGAGAGAGAGAGAGAAGCGTGGAGAGAGCGCGCGAGCTAGAGCGAGAGAGAGAGAAGAAAGAGAGCGAGAGAGAGTAGAGAATCTCTCTAGAGAATCGCAGAATCTCTCTCGCTCTCTACGCTCGAGCTCCGCGAGAGATTTGCTCGAGAGAGCTCTCGCTCGTCGCTCAGAATCGAGAGAGAGAGAGAGAGCTCGCGATCATCGCCTCTCTTTATCGAGAATTCGATTCGCGCTCTCTCTCTACTCTTCTGGTCCTGAGCGAGAGCTTCTAGATGAGAACGAGAGATCTCATCTCTCTAGAGAGAGCTCGATTCTACGCTCTCGCTGATCGATCTCTCTCGGATCTGTATCGCTCTCGCTCTGTATTCGAGGCTAATAGATGAAGGTCTCGCGAGCTCGAGCTCCTGAAGAGAGAGCTCGATGCACTCTTATCGAGAGCTCGAGCTCGAGAGAATATGTGCTCTCGCTCCTCTGAGCTCTATCTCTGAGAGGATGCGCTCGGCTTCGCAGAGGGCTCTGCGATAGCGTCTCTCGTCGCTCGCGAGCTCTGGTTGCTCTCTACTATCTCGGCCCGAGCTCTCTGGGAGCTCTCTCTCTCGCTGGGAGTCCCCGAGAGAGAGCGAGAGAAGAGAGAGTATGAGAGAGCGAGATATGGTGATCGCGCGCGCGAGAGAGGAGAGATTTTCAGCTGACAATGATATAATATTGGAATAAGAAATGTGTTTGAGTTGGTCATGCTTAAAAAAATCGGAGCCAACGGTAGTCAGAAAGAACAAAAAAAAACGGTTGAAGTTGGGGTCTCATGAGATTGTAGATATTAATACACGCTGCGGGAGCTAACTCATGTTGTCTAATTGTATATAGGTTTGTCTTTGAATCGTATTTTTGTTTTTTTCCACAAAAACGATTTTAAACTATATTCAACCTTGATAAAATGCGCGATAATGGTTAAACTGAATTTAGATTATCATATACAAAAGTAATTAGTTGTCTTATAATACTTGCTTTAATGCAGGCGGAGAAGAAAACCGATGTATTTTGTAGGAGAATCTCTTCATTAAACACTTGTGACTTTAGTCTGTCTACATACATGAAATCATAACGATTTTTTTCTTAATTTAAAATTTTAGATATGACGACTTCAAATAAAGAGAATAACACCGTTTATTTTCTCCGGAAACTTTTAACCATTCATTGTCATGGTACTTACCCGTTTTTTTTTTTTTCTCGTACAATTATCTCCCTTGAGATTTGCAACTAAATCTAAGTTATCTAACTTTGATCTACGTTGATCTTTCGCGAAAAAAGTCAATTCACCGAGCGTCTTGTTTTCCTTTCTTTCTTTCATTATACGTTAGAATATACAGGAAAATATAGAACGGTGAAAGTTTTCTCAGCTTCCGGAGCTGTATTTTTTAATTAGAAATCTTTTAACACCTTTCATCTACACTTTCTCTCACCTGTCCCACATGACCAACTTAGCTCCGTTGCTTTATCGTCTATCTTCTCGATCCCCAACAAAGATATATCATATTTACTGTACTTAATGTTTAATGTCATGTATATAAAAGCCGCGTAAAGATCGTCTTTCGTTTTTTTATGTCGACTTGTAAAGACGAAATAGGGATGACTTTCTGTCCAGAATTACCTGTATACTACTGCTTACCTGAGGCAGATGCTAGAAGCAAAAGGCATTGTGGTGGCCGACAACAAACGAGCTTTCTGCCCACTAACCGCTGGCTGAGAACTTTCCAGAAATAAATAATAACCTATTAATAAATAAATAAATAAATAATAATAAATAATAATAATAATAAGAATAATAATAATAATAATAATAATGAATAATAATATATATAATAATAATAATAATAATAATAAGAATAATAATAATAATATAATAACTTCAAGTAATATAATACCAGAATTTACTGTTTGCTACGTGTTGGACGGAATTCAGTGGTTTTCCGTAAATTCGTAGATTCTGTCTTTGTATACAGCTTTCATGCCTTAAAAATATTTAACAAAAGCAAGCAAACAACTCAAAAACAAAATGATAATACTAATACTAATATTAATATATATATATTATCCACAGGTTACACGTTGTAATCTTCTCAGGCTAGACCTCTAAGCAATTTTTCCGGGGGATCGGATTGTCTTTCCGGATTGTCTCCCCTGCTCGGCTTTTGGGTGCGTTACGGACGACGCCGGCCCCGATCGCTCACCGTACGCG